>BPLQ01010785.1:1012610-1424271 GCA_021605075.1 Caerostris darwini | reverse complement strand
CATTTTCAATAGCCAGGCGTGCTTGAAAAGGGGTTGTTCGCAGAGATACATGTGCACACAGAGAGAATGCAGTGGCCAGCTAGCCTTCTGTCTGAAAGCTGTAACCGTTACTTCCACGTCTTCACGATTTCACGCTGCCTAGTCGGCCTCCGAAGGCCTCTTGGAATAACATCTCGCTGGATCTCAGGCAGGTCTCGCAGCATGGACGGCCATCTGCCTGGGCAGGCGGAAAGAGGATGGAATCTGAAAGTGAGAATGCCAGCAGCCTTCTGTATTTTGTCTGCATGGCCCGTTTCAAGTTCACTGCAGTAGCCTCTGGGAGTGGGCTTCTTCGAAGATATAGCTGAGAGTGCTTTTCGTTTCTGAAAGCCTGCGACGGTTTTACTGCTGAAAGAGGGAGTTGATTGTTGAACATTGATCAGAAAAACAGCAAATAAAAATATTTGCACTTTATAATGTGCTTATAATAATGTAATTATTGTGAAATAAAGTTTGGATACATATTACCAGCCTACATTAATGTGACACTTGCAGTCAGACAACCACAGCGCTGGGGATTGCGTGGCTCAACGACTGAAATGCTTCCGCCCTAGACATCCTTATATACATCTCACTGTAATGCTGGCCACGCTCAAACAGTGGCCACAGTTGACAAATGAAAAGTAGGTGGTGCCCAGACATCTAACACCATAGCTGCAGTCTTGACTGCGCCTCTGGCTCGCTGAAGCATGGATACTTGTGGAATCCAGGCCAGGTTCATTAGGACCGGTAGTTAGGGGTTGTGTAACTGCACCAGCTGCCTACTCACACAGCACGTGACGGTGCTAAGAGGCGGCTGGGAGAGCTGCACCCTTACAGCACATCTGCCTCTGACAGCTGCATTGTAATGCACAACCATGGAAAGTACTTGTTGTAAAACAGTCAAATTGTGATAAAAGGAACATCTACTTACTGAAATTTTTGAGCCACAGATCACTATCAAATCAAATAGTAACTCAGCTGTAGGCACAGTGATGTGGTGTGGTAGTAGTAGTAGTAGCAGTATATTCATAGTGGTGGTTTCTGCCGTGAGGTTTCGAGTTACTTGTGCTGCACATGGAGCTTGCAGTGGCTCCTTGCCATGAGGTCTCGGGGCCCTGGAGGCCACAGAGGTCTGGTCAGATTCCACATCACCTCAAACTGTGTGGCCTGTCGTGTGGTTTAGCAGGTGATAAACATTCAAACGCCATCGAAATCTTTTCTCTCTTTTGAAACAGTGTTCATAATATGACGCCGGCAATAATTAATCAATATCGGAGGTTACACTGAATATTGCTCATTTTTGTTCAACTGTTTCGAAAATCTTATTTATCATCTGCCTCTGCATGCCAGCTGTTTATTTTCCCCATACTTGTTAAAAACATCACAAAATTACCTCACAGGTAACACATCAATGTACTTGCTGATCGTGCTGCAGACAAATCAATTTTACTCCCAGCAGAGTGCGCTTTAACATTTGTATTGGATCCATTGTCAGTGTTATAACTTGCTGTGTCAGGAATTTTGATTATTATAAGTATTTATAATAGTTATTTATTATTGAAATAGAGAGTGGCTTACTTCGTACGCTGAATGAACATTAGTTAATAACTGAAGATATTTACTAAACATTTGCTATGCAAAGATATTTTCTTTTTAGAATTATTGAGGTATAGCTAACAGAAATAATAAATATAGCCTGTAGAATCAACATGGGTGATTAAAGGTTGGAAGTGCAGCTATTACGCCAATTTGAGTTGCTTTAATTTTTTTTTTCCATAGCTTGTAGACAATGCCATTTTTATTGCCATTCTAGCCATCAAGCTGTAAGAAATCAATTGAACTAAAATTTTACCGGCACAAAACTTCATAGTATTAACGTACTAACATATTGTCAGTAGCCTTGTATCCAGTAGCACTCTAACATGGTCACCACAGCAAGAGAAGGGAAAATGTTGCAATTCTTGTGACAGAGCGAATTATGGTAATGACAATAAAATGGGTGAAGAAATATACCTGAACCACAGAAGATCTCACCAAAATTTGTTAACCGAACAGAATGGATGGGGCCGGTCATCTCACGAGAATGGAAAAAGTGAGAGTTGCTTTGGAAGGTTTTCAAATCCTGGGAAGACGTAGCGGTCGATTGTTTAGACTCTGATTTTAATGTTATTACATAAAGAACTGGAAACCACCGTGGTCAGCAGCTGGCTGATCTTAAGAAGGCCAAGCGCCCATGCTGCCGATCCAGTTATGAGATGAAGAAGAAAATTGGCTGCGTGGAAGGGAGCAGCAGCGGTGTCATATAGCAGTCAGGCTTTTAAGCTGTCTATTTAAAGTTGAAAAAGTACTCCTATGTGAGCATGCGCTAGGAGAAAAAGGGTTCCATGAGCTATTTTGTCTTATGATGTGTTTTCATGAGCATAAATATCTTCTTTAATATTTATGAAGAAGATATTTATGCTCATAGGAAATTTTTTTGCTCATAGGATTAAAAATGCTCATAGGACACTTTTTCTCCCTAGCGCGCATGCTCATAGGAAACTGAGCATGCGTGCTAGGGAGAAAAAGCTAACGGACGTCCTACGGTAACTAACATACGGTATGCAAAAACTCTCTATTATAGATAAAAAATAATATTCCTTTTCAACTTAAAATAGACGAGCAAAAAAAATTTTAAAAGTTTTATTTTTTATATATTTTTTTATATATATATATTTTTAATTGGCCAATAATTAGATTATATTAATAATTTTTCTTCTTCATCATCATAACTGGATCGACAGCCCGTTATGGGCCTTGGCCTTCTTTAAAAGATCCAGCCAGGCTGTTCTCCTCTTGGCCGTGGACCTCCAGTTCTTTATCTTAATAACATTAAAATCAGAGTCTAAACAGTCGACCCGTCTCTTTTTCGGTCCTCCCCTTGGTCGCTGTCCAAAAGGGGTTACATTGAAAACCTTCAAAGCAGCTCTATCACTTTCCATTCTCATGAGATGACCGGCCCATCTCATTCTGTTCAGTTTAACAAATTTTTGAATGAATCTCTGAAAAGTTCGTAAAGTTCAAAATTATATCTTCTTCGCCCATTTACATTGTCATTGATACCACCAAAAAACAGTTCGTAGTACTTTTCTTTCAAAGATTGCCAACATTTTCCCTTCTCTTGCTGTTAGTGACCATGTTTCAGATGCATAGGTTAATACTGGTTAGAATACTGATGGTAATGTTTCAGATGTATATGTTAATTACGTTAATACTTATGAGAGTTTTGTGCAGTAAAATTTTAGTTCTTCTTTTAATCAGGTGGGATCTTAATTGGTTTCTTACACGAAATAGGCAGCGATTGGTAGAATAATTTTTCTTAATACTAAAAAATGGCATTGTCAACAATATGGAAAAATTAAAATAGCTCAAATTGGCGTAGCTATTAACAAAATACTTTATAACCCTTTATTAACAGCCCTGTCACTTTTATGTTGATTTTCTACAGATATCTATTTATTATTCTGTTAATACCTCAATAATTCCTAAAAGAAATATCTTTGCTTTGCATTTATAGGCCAAATGTTGAGGTGTATGAATCCAAATGTCTTACAGTTATTAACAATGTTCATTCAGAACGTGCAGGTAAGTGATTATCAACTTTTTCTCTGTTTACAAATAATAGAAATAACTATTATAAATAAGTAATACTTATAATAATCAAAATTCCTTATTTTGTAAGTTATATAACCTGATGTAGTTAATATATACAATGTCAAAAAATTAAGAAATTGAAATAACTTTAAAAATTCTTAAATGTGACAATGTTAAAAAATATTGCTGCTTTCTATAGGTGACAAATTAAAAAAATTGATTTGTCCTTCTGACTTACAGTCAATAAGTTACATTGTTATAATGTTACCTAATAATTAATTTAATGATGTTTTTAACCAAATTGAATGGGAAATAAACAGCTGAAAATTATAACAGAAGACCGAATGATAAATAAAAGATTTTCAAGTAGTTGAATAAAAAAAATGGTAATGATGGCTCAGTGCCAACACGCTCCGATGGTGACCGTTGGGTTCCATTTGCCGACGTCATTGTTGTAGACACTGTTTCAAAAAAAGGAAAAGACTCGATGGCGTTTGTGATGTTTATCACCTTGCCTCGTTAGTCGACTACTACTAAACCACACCACAGTGCCTGGAGCTGAGTTACACTACTTGAGACACTGTTTGAGAATGATGTGGGTGAGAAGTCTGATTGAGATCTGTGGCGCTCTACAGTCATATGAGACTGGGACCTATGGCTTAAAGTGAATTCCGAACCACTGCAAACATCCATGGTACAGCAGGAAATCAAACTCGAAACCTGCGGCATCGAACCCCAGAGCGCTAGACACTTGGCCATCACCCCCCCCACCCCACCCCCTATGAATATACTGCTACTACTACTACTACACCACACCACATCACTGTGCCTACAGCTGAGTTGCCCCTGTACAGTTTGGGAATAGATAGGGATATAATAAATCTGTAGCTCAAAAATTTCAAATAAATTAGGAAATGTTCCTTTTTTTTTATACAAACATATCTGAATTCATCATTATTAGTGCCTTTATATTCTTTTTACAACAAAGTTGCATCTTTTTCCATGAGATTGTCGTTCTAATGCAACTGGCAATGCAGAGACAGATTAACCTTTATGCCATAAGCAAGGGGTGCAACTCTGTTACCTCTTTAGCACTACCCAGGGGTCACGTGTAATGGGAAAATAGGCAACAGACGCGAGTTACACAACCCCCATAACGCTCTACGGTCCTATTAGACTGGCGCCTACGCTTTAATGTGGATTCCGAACCACTACAAATATCCATAGCACCACCGGGATTCGAGAACCCGAAACCTGTGGGACCGAGAGCCAGAGCATTAGCCACTCGGCGATCAAGACCATTTCAATATAAGATTGTTAAAAATAAACAGTCCAGTCACATTAATGTGACCACCACCTACTTTCGACGTCAACGGGAAATAACCAATCACAAAAGGCAGGTGGCAGCGCATTGCAGTGGAGTGTATATAAAGGATGTCCTAGGGCATCGGAAAGCATTTCAATCGTTAATTACCTTAATCGAATTCCAATCGGTCAGCTCTGTCAAAAGTGGTTATTCTGGCTTTTGACAAGTGGTCACATTAATGTGACTGGACTGTGTAGATTCCTTGATGGCAGCAATTAAACTATTTCTAATAATTTACATTAATTATAAAAAGCACATTATGAAAAGTGCAAAATATATTTTTTATTTGTACTTTGATTTATGTGTCAATCGTGTATCAAATATTTTTTTTTCCATCTTTTTCAGCACATCAGTTAAAACCGTCGCAGATTTCAGAAACAGAAAAGCATTCGCCTCTCGAAAGCAATATCTTCGAAGAAATACACCGAAAGGAGTGCTCATTTTTCGCTCTCCCCCCGCTTCCAGAAGGCTACTGCAATTATGAACTGAAACTAAAGTTGGGCCGAAAGATAAAATACGAAACAACGAGCATTCCTCCTTTCAAAAGATTCCATCCTCTTCCGCCTGTGACGAGATGGCGTCCATCTTCTCTTGAGACCGTGCCTCGAGAGAAGGATCAAGCGGATGATTCAAGTTCAAAGAGGCCGAAGCCTTCGGAACCGATAGATATTCCGAAAAGGAGAAGAATGCCCACGTGGGAAAATCAGTGAGGACTGGATATCAGTGGAAATTAACAGTTTACAGCTTCTTTGAATTTAGTGCGTACAGGGTAAAATGTCGGCATCTTCACCAATCGATGTATGCCAGATTTTAACACAGTTGTGGATGCATCTCTATTCGTCTGTTTCTCTGTGTGCGCACATGTAAATATCTAGTCTGCAGACTAACCTTTAAGCATACCAACATTGAAATGTAAACATTCAAGCTTAAAGACCGAGCTGTATTTGTCTTGATATAGAAATTGTGTATCGATGCAAATGCTGTGTCTTCAGCAACAGATTTACCAGACGCACGAAAGTTGGATATATTTGTTCATGTCTATCTCTCTCGTTGTATATTCAGCCTATAGACTTAAGTATGTATAAACCTCTGTATTTCTGATGTCATCTACACACCAAATGCGTAAAAAGGAGCCAGTAATGTTGCAGCAAAAGACTGCAACATAGATGCAGAGTTGTGGATACATCTATATCCGTCTGTCTCTGTGTGTACATTTATCTATCTAGTCTGTACACCAACGTTTACGCATACCAATATGCAGGCAGAAGATCTAATCAGCCATAAGTATACAATGTGTATCGAAGAAAAGGCTGCCCTAATCAATAGATTTGCCTTATGTACATAAGCATTGCCCTTGTGGATATATCTGTATCTCTCTGTCTATATGTACAGATTTACACATCTAATCTGTAAAACTGTATATAAGCATACCATCCTGCCTGTGTAAACAAGTGGGCTTAGTAGACATAGTCATGAAGAAATGAAAATTCTGTGCTTTCACCAATTGACTTACGAGATGTACGTAAAAAACAGAAGTGTGAATACATTTGTCCCTGTCTGTATGTCATTACATGTGTGCACTTTATATCTGCATACCTTTGTTTTTTTTCATAAGTGCCAATAGTCAAAAATTGTTTTTGTGATTTGATTCTGTCATAAAAAGAAGATTTATTTTGTATTTTTAATCAATTTTCGTTCTAATAAACATAAAACAAATAATATCTACAAGCTATGCAATTTTTTACTGATTTTTGTAACAAAATACAATTATTAACAATCTTGACAAATGATAGGCAAAAAGCTTTTAAATATTTTTACAATAAATATGACGCATTTTTTTTTAAATTTGTAGAATTTTTTATGCATATATATACATATACATAAAGTCTCCAAGCAAGAGTTATAATTTGTGGCTTGATTCAGAGAAATTGATGGTCATTATTCCTGTGATATTGTTTGTATATTTTTTCTGTTTGTAATTTAAAAGCTATAATTTTTATAAAACTATATATTTTTTCGAAAAAAGTCTGTCTTATTTTTAAATTTTTAAGACAGTACACGAAGAAATAAATTGAAGAAATGCATTGATAAATATTGTTGTTTTTTTTTTATGAAATTACGAAAATGTATAGGATTCCTCTTAGTCATGGATAAAATGAATCAATTACTGAAATCCCAATTTTTTTTAAACAGCCTGAAAGAAGTAAAATTGTCACAAATATTAAATGTTCTCAAAAAAAAAATTTAATTGAACAGATATTGCAAATAGTATTCTATTGGCATGATGGAGGTATGCTTAACCAAATTAAGTTATTTTGTGCAGTAACTTTTTTATCTGCGTGTCGGTTTTAAGTGATACATACTATTTAGTACAATTTTCATATTTATCATTCATTTCAAATCCAAAAATGTGCAGTTTTATACATTTCCTCAAGCAACATCATTTGTTTCAATATTTTAATTAGTAATCTTTTATCACTCTTTCCAGTATCAAATTTCTGCGTTTATCCTATTTAACATTTTAGAATAATAGGTGAAGATTTTGTAATAAGACTCAATAAACGGCACAAGATAGATTTGTCATTTAGGATGTTAATTTTTAAATCCCTTTTATTTAAATTTCTGAAAGAAAAAAATAAGAAAAAAAATATTTAACAATAAGAAACAATATTTTTTCATCTCCAGTATTTAACTTGAGGAAAATTCTCTTCAAATATTTGACAGCGATTGAAGTCCATGGGAAAGCCACAAGACTGTGTCTCCAGTTATTGGCATTGAAGGAAATTGAACTGGAAGACATGACAAAAGAATAAGTGAGGACCGTATTAGAAGATGACCCGATATCAGGTAACGGTATCTGGTCATCGGCGTTAATCAAGTTAAGGGGCGTGGCATGAGGATATTTATTGAACATAAAAATAAAATCTACAAAACACTTCAAGCAATGTGCTGATTATAAATAAACATTATGAGTAGAAATGAAACTTAATATGAAAATAAAATAAAAGAGTTCTTGATGACGATAGTGGATGGCAGCAATATGGTTTAGCCATGAGATGAAGCGATGCGCAGGAGTAATGGTGAATCCAGACAGGGTGGTTGTTTGAAGCTGAGAGTGGGTTGTTAGTTCTTCAGTATAAAGTGGAAGAATAATTAGGTTGATCTTCTTTGATAGATCGTTTTGCTTGTTTTTCACTCTACGGTCATTTTCTGCACTCTTCGGGCTAATTAGACCAGAAAATACAGATTAACTTGGATTCCAAACCACTTTCATGCCACCGCCAGGATTCGAACCAGAAGCATATGGTAGCAACGCTGGCCGCTTTTTCAGGCATTAGTCCAAAACTAATCTTAGAATACAATAGAGAAAGTGGGTATATCAAAATAAAATTATTTTGGCACAGAATTGGGTTCTCTTGTTGATATAAAATAATGTTGTACCGTCTGTGTTAAAACATATTTCTGATAGTAATCCGAAATAATTTTGTCATTTTTTTATTTTTTATTTTACTGATTTTATGTTTTCCACTATGAAAGAGTCCAATAATAATCATAAAACTTCCCTTGTCTTTTATAAACAAAAATGTAAGTCTCTTTTTCCAATAAAAATCGATCTTTTTCTTTTGCAATCAGATAAATATATTGAAACCTCTTCAATTGTAGCTACATACTTTCATTGTTCACCTTCCAATTTTTTTCTAAAACAGCAGTTCACTTAGTCTTTCACTGAGAAACTTATTTTAACATTAGATGGTGAATATTGTTTTTTTTTTTTTTATTAGCTTTAAATGAAACTTCATAATTTTTTAAAGTTCCTATAGACATGTTTAAAGATTTTTTAATAGTTTTTTAGGCAGCTGGATTTACATTTAAAACATGTGATCAGTGGTGGAAAATCTGCGCCAAAATTCATGCCTTGATACATTCTGCCACAAAAACAGCAAATTTCGCATTTCTGCGCCAAAAATGAGATATTTCCTTTATTTTGATTAAGTAACCCAGAAAAATAGCCTAGTATGAATGAGCTAATTTTCTAAGATCGTTATTAGAGGGGGTAAAAATTAACCAGTGTTATAAGAATTTCGTTTTTATGGCGTGTTTGCTGGCGATAAGATTTATTATTTTTACATCAATAACATTTGTAATAGAGCGAAAATTCTTTTTAAATGATTCGTGGCGCCATCTATTGTTCATTATAGGAACAAATAGGATAAATAATTTGCTTGTGAACATATACTACTAAATGTTTCTACAATAAATGTTTCAAACAAGCGCATTAAATTTAAATTAATTGCAAATTTTATTAATACTTTACATTTGTAAATTATTCACCACCAAGCATATTTTTTTTTTTATTTCTAATAATTTTTTTAATCTTTTCTCTTTAACTAATATCTTTTATTTGTTCCTTTTTTATTTATTATATTGTTAAATAATATCCAAATTTCAAAATAATTTTATTTTTTATAATAATTGTAAAGTTAGCTGTAATCTTTTATTTGAAGTATTACAGCGATTCTTTATTTTCCATTTATTACCTAATTTGAATTTCTTACGCACAATCTATATCTATATGTTATAATTAAAAACAATAAAATTCTCAAAAATAAGATTTATAAAATAATATTTAAAAACATATTTATCTATTATCTATTTAAAGATATATTTATCTATTATCTATTTAAAAACATATTTATCTATTATTTATTTAAAAACATATTTATCTATTATCAATTTAAAAACATATTTATCTGTTATCTATTTAAAAACATATTTATCTATTATCTATTGAAAAAAATTTTATCCATTATTTATCTATACGTAATTATTATTCATTCTCCTTATGCATATGATATTGGGTTTTTTTGTGCTATATTTTGTATTTTTTCTAAAATTGGATACACATAATTTTAGAATTAATTTTAAAACTAACAAACAACATTTTTCTAATATAAATTGAAATAACTTATTGTAAAATATAAGCGGTTTTTTTTCTTACTCAATCAAAAGTCGTATACACTGCGTAAAAAAAGTAGAAGGACACTTGATTTTGTAACAATAACCGAAAAATATTTTATTTTTACTAAAATATTTTATTAGAAACATTTTACAAATATTTTAAAAATACAATTTTAACATCAGAATTATGATATTCAAACATAAAATATTAATGGCAACAAAAATAGTTTCTCTTTTTTGAAACTTTGTAAAAAAAGTAGAAGGACAGCATTATAATGAATGAAAAAATAGTGATTTTAATACGGAATGATCTTCCCATTGGCCTTTATAACTTCAAATATTCTGTTTGGAAGTGAATTTTATAGAGATTGAACTTCTGTTTGACAAAAATTGTCCCACGAGTCATTCAATGCTTCTCGAAGGTGAGTTAGTGAATCAAATTGCCTTCCATCAGCATAAACTCAATGAACTAGCACTGCCCAGATGTTTTCCACTATATTAAGGTCAGGACTTTTGGCTGGCCATGGTAAAACATCCACATTATTTGTTAGGAACCAATTTTTGACTCCAGTCACGGTGTGGATGGAAGCTTCGTCTTGCTGAAACTTCCACTCTTCATCCCCCAAGTCAGAGCCATAAGGAAGAAGCTCGGAATTCAGCACTTGAATGTAGTCTGTATGTTTTTGCCTACCATTTAAGAAAGCCAGACTTGTCCTTCCTCCTTATCCAACAGCCAACCAAACCATTAAACTCTCTCCTCCCATTTGTCGTGTTGAATAGTATTCGTCTTCATTCCCCAGACAATGACAGTAGTGCTGATATTCGTCTGGACCGTCTAAGTTAAATTTCTTTTCATCGGAAAATATCACAGAAGTCCATCCTGTAGTCCAGGACATGTGCTCCTTAGCCCACACTAAACGGTTATCAATGTGAGCTTGTGTCCACTTAGGATGATGTTTCAGTTTTTTGAAAATGAATTTTTTAGATCTTATAATATAGTTGTAAACTTCTTTGTTTCGTCACATGATTAAGTCCTGCTTGATTTCTTGCCTTTGAAACACTTTCCTTTGTTCTTCTTAAGCACACGAACAAGTTTTCATTCATCAGGTGGTGTTACCTTTTTCGGTCTACCAGTCTTCTTTTTCTTTCCATTTTTATAAGGATTTCTGATAAAGTTTGAAACTGTATTGGGGCTCACCTGCAACAATCGAGCAAACTCTCTGACACCTTTACCATCATTTTGACATGCGGAAATTTGGCCTTTTTGAAAATCGTTCAAAGGTATTCCTCTAGGCCTTTCTGATAACGGAGAAACAGTGTAACTTTTAAACAAATTAGATTTTTTTGACCGAAAAGGATAAAACAAAGTACAAAATCACTATTTAACTAAAGAACAACTCACTCAATTAAATATATTAGCAAGTGTCCTTCTACTTTTTTTACGCACCGGAAATTGTATCTACTAATTTTATTATTAATATTAGTAGTAGATGTTTAATTTTTGCCTAAAATGAAAAAAAGGGTCATTAAACTAAATCTGCATAAATATCTGGTAGTTAGGAGAAAATAAGATATATTAATTGGCAAAAAAACACTGTCCTTCTACTTTTTTTACGCAGTGTATCATTTGATGCTTCTTTATTTTAAATAAATCTTATTTCTTGCTACCATTTATTTAAAATAATTCGTATTTTATTTAAATAACATAATTAATGTAAAAATAGCATGCCGAAACAAAATTCAGAGAAAAATTTAATACATTCTTTCTATTAAATAATTTAATAATCCTATTTTTATATGAAATCCATTAAAAATATCCATCGTTAAGAATTCCGAAATATTCGAAGTTGCAAGAAGGATAAAGAAAAATTGTTAGCCATTAAAAAACACAAAAAAATATTAATAAATATATTCAGTACGAAAATGTGTTCAATTCAATAATGGATGTATCTATAAATATACATTAAATAAAAAATTATGTTACTATCTATGCATTAAATAAAAATAATTTTTAGCATTCATTTCTAATTATAATTTTCTTATAAATACACCAATAAATTAGTTTCGTTTTGAATTTCTAATATCATGCAAAATGAATATAATTCAATTGCTTTACTAATCCTGCGATTTTATTTCATAACATACGATTGCTGAATAATATAAAATTAATTAGTATATGCTTTGAAATCTGAAGAAGATGTGGTAATGCAGGGGTCTCGAAACTTTCCAGCCTTAGGGCCATACTGTTTACTCCAGTAAGTACCAAGGGCCAAAACCATTTTCATTTTTCTGCCATTATCTATAATTTCTAGACCAGTCGTCGAGTACGCTCTCTGAGCGAGCATACGCTTGCTGACTACAAACTATTTTCAGTGAAAAATCACAATTACATATATCTCATTAGTAATTTTTTTGCAAGCGGATATTCATCATTCGCGTTAATTTAGCTTTTCCGTTCCTGAGGGATTTTCAGGATAAAAATCATATGTTTGTTTCAGCATATATACATTGCAAACGATATACGTACATATGCGATACTCTTTACCCCAACATAACTAGCGAGGGTAACCGCGGGATGTTCACTAGTTTATAATGTTAGTGGGATTCATTTCAATTATTTGTTTGTTGTTATGCTTAAACTAATTTTTCTGCGTATTATGCTTGTCATGAAGCTTTACCTAGCAAGTCAATAAAACCCAGTTGTCATTCTGTGCTTTTTTATCCAACTTATTACAGAAACAATAAGCTATTCGCTGTCGCGGGCCGGATGGATGACACTGGCGGGCCGGATTTGGCCCACGGGCCGCAGTTTGGAGACCCCTGTGTTAATGTAAAAATATACTGCCCAATTTGCCCTGCTCCGAAAATCATTTCTTGGTTTTTCACCCTTGTGTGATGCAAACTTTAGATACATTAAGACTTGTACGTAACCTTTGTTTGTACTACTGCTTTAATTTACAATTTAAAATTACCGGGGAATTTCAATTTTTTTCTTTTCTTTTTCAATTCCTTCTATTAGCTCACCCTCTTCCTATATATATCTTGTTCAAATTTTCAATCGTTCATAAAATACTTTTTATTCATCCCCTCGAGTTCAAATACATTTTTTTTTTTGAACTTGTAGTGGATGATACTTGATGTTAATACGGTTTTTTCAAATATTAATTCAGTAATTAAATTTAATTAGTTAATTTTAGTTTTTTTTTAGATTTGAGTTGCATGTATCTACCATTAGATGGCGGCAGATAAACTTAAAAAAATGAATGAAAATTATTTATAAAGGACTTTCTGCAATAGAGTGAAAAAAAAGTAGGAATTGACTTAAAAATTTTTTTTTTTTATATTACTTGTTAAGGTTGCTGGATGTTAATAAGGTGTGTGAAATTTGACGTCAAAATATTCATTAGTGTTGGAGTTGCCCTTGGCTTTGTGAGATATTAAAAATTATTCCGGCGATTTTTGAAATTTCTGAATTCAGTGACCAATATTTATTTTGTTTACGGAAATGTATAGAATGTTGCAGAAGGCATTCGGTCAGCATTCCTATATCGGAAATAAATGTTTACAAGTGGTATAAACAGTTCAAAGAACGCAGAGAACGTGTTCAAGACGAAGAGCCCTCTGGTCGACCATCCACCTCAATCGACGAAGCTCACGTCCAAAAAATTAAAGATTGGGTGCTTGCAAACCATCGATTTACAATTAGAGACCTTGCTGCTGAAGTTGGAATTTCAAAAGGATCAGGCAATTCCATTTTTGGCGTCAAACGCGTTAAATCTCGATTGTTACCGAAAACATTGAATGCGCCAGCTCACACTGCATTGATTCTTCGTGACTTTTTCGCCAAAAATGAAACACATATCGTTCCACAACCACCGTATTCACACCGTGCACCTTCTGGTTATTCCCTAAACTCAAAAGACCACTCCGGGGACACCGTTTTGAGTGGACAACGTGAATCGGCGCGCGCTTTGAAGGCCATCCTTGCCGATGACTATTTAACATGCATTGAGGATTGGAAAAAAAGTTGGCGTTAGTGCATTGTGTCCGGAGAGGATTACTGTGAAAGTGATGAAACAAATTTGGAAGAATAAATAAAGAGTTTTTTTAAAAAAAATAATTGGTCTAAATTTTTGGGCACAGTAGTATTCATTTTTTACCTTTTTCCAAATCAAATGGAATCTTTACCGATTCTCTCATCTTTTATTAATTATATCACTTAATATTTAAAAATTATATAGACAATTATATCTAATTTTGAAATCAATAGAATGTTTGGAAATATATATACTTTAATAAACATAAAAGAATGTATAGATAACATTGGGCCAGTTATTAGATGAAATGTATATGATGCTGTATTAGATGAAATGCTGCAGCACCCTCTGGTGGCAAGTAACACTAAAGTGGACAGCGCGAACCTACTTTCCACACTCGAATACATATTATTACAAATTTTTAGAAAAGGAAAAGGTTGGTTGAAAGGTATAGAAGTGGATAGACTGCAGAGCCCTCTGGTGGCGACTTACAACAAAGGGGAAATAGGAGGGATATCAGAAAAACAATCTCCGTGTTTTATCAAACACACACACAAAATTTTATCCAAATCGGTCCAACTATTTAGGTGGAGTCCAGTGACAAACACATACAGAAGAATTCGATCGATTGCAGCGATACCTACCGGGTCCAATTGTGCATCTAAACCAGGGATAGGCAAACTTTTACGGTCGCGGGCCAAAAATCGAAGAAAAAAAAATAAGTTTGGCGGGCCAAGATAAATTTTACTAAAATTTTAAAAACAAAATACAAGTATTACAATTTAAATTTGTTAATGAGATGCATGAAATTGTGATTTCATTTTTAAAAGTTCCTTGTAGTGAGGTTCGAAGTGAGATGTACTGATTCTGAGGAACGAGGCTATATGCTTATCTGTCAGTTTACTTCTGAAATAATTCTTTCTAAGGTTCATAGTTGAAAACACTTGTTCATGTATATAAGATGAAGCAAACATAGCACTGATTTTCTGGGCGTGAGATATTAAATTTGGGAAACTTACGTTCGATAATGATTTGTAAAACTCTAACTCGTTGGCGCCAATCTACAGCTATAACTAACAAAGAACTTCCGCTTTTAACACTTTACCGATTGAAAGCTGTCTGTGTTTGCTATTTCCGTCGATTTATGTTTTATAGAACAAAAATAGAGAAAGTAAAACGATCATCAGTCCTTTGAAAAAAAGGAAGAAAAAATTAATATTTAATGAAAGTAGAAAAGGAGATGGATATATAATATATAAATATGTATTTGTTTTAATTTGTCTCGGACCGGCAAATTAAAATTCTATCCGCGGGCCGGATAGAACCTTCCGGAAGGCCGGTGTTGGCCCGTGGGCCGTAGTTTGCCAATCCCTGATCTAAATTATCCAGGGACCCACTTAAACATGCACAAAAAAATTTCATCCAAATCGGTCCAGCAGTTTAGGAGGAGTTCATTGACAAACACGTGTACAGAAGAAATACATATAATATATGTATATATAGTAAGCAGAGGTTACGTCTTCAAATGAACGCAGGAAAGAAGGATGGCCAGATGCAAATTCATCCTTTAAGTTCATAATTTTCCTTTAGCAGGAAAAAATGATTTTTTTTAAAGGATTCAAATTGTGTTCGACGTTGCTTCTAATCGATGTCAGACAGCACGCACGTCCACTTTATGATGGAATTATTCACGGAAGAGATGGTGTTTTGATGACTTGATGTTGGCATGCTCACCTTCCATTGCGGGGTCCAAATGCGTTGTCTTCAGAAAATGACCCTTTTTACGAGGGACTTCGATCAGAAAAGTGAAAAAAAATTTGCATGGAAAAGAAATTGTGCTGTAACAAAGTCTACGCCTGATGTCAGAGAATGTAAGCGCGCTCAGTGTGCTGGAAAACATACTTATGCAAAGCAGAGTTTTGGTAATGATGCTGCTCTTATTGACTTTTTGCTTCTCACGAGAGTTTTTTTTTTTTCTGCTTGCAACAGAAGACGGATATTTTGAACTTCTGAACAATGTATTCACAGCCTACTTTTAAAAACCATCAACTTTTTTTTTTTTTTTTTTTTTGAATATCTAGTACTTTTTTCTATCTTACGAAAATTACATATATTTTCATTTTTAATTAAGAAACTCTATAGGATTTTAAGCAAACAATTAATGATATGCAGGGAAAGATTATCCAAATAAATAAACAAAACCATTTACTAATAGACTTGTAAAAAATCAGTTTTTGAACAAAAATGCAGTAAATGTATTGCATATTATTTATTTTATCTATTGTGAATCGTCGAATGGAGATTTGGTGTGTCGCTCTACTGTCATTTTGTGCACACTTTAGGTTCATTAGACCGGGACCTACAGTTTAACGTTTATTCCGAACCCCTTACAAACATCCCTGCCACCGGCAGGATTTAAAACTGAAGCATGTGGAACCAAAGGCCAGAGATCTAGCCAATTGGCCATCAGGCAGCTCATCGAATGTAGGAAAAAATACACTCGTAAATAACAGCAAGAATGCAGACAAGAATGCACAGCAAGATGAACCCAAATATACTAAACTCGATGTTTGTATAGAAATTGTGTTTTAAAGCCACTCACAGACTTGACTTTAATTAGTTTATTATTCATGCTTACTCAATAAAAATATCAGATTTTGACTTTATAACAGTATTTTCCAGTTATCTAAAATATATTTCCCACTCATTTCGTTGTGAATTCCTCATCCATCAATGTCATATTTTAAAAGTTACGTTTTCATTACGTAATGTAGCATTTAAGAAGTAAAGCTTCTTCTAGTGCCTATCATGAGCTGGCACGTGGTTGAAGTATTCCTCCAGGAAAGGCCTAAATATTAGTTAGTAATCAGTATGATATACATAATCCTGTCTTATTATTACTTTTAGTCGTATTCGTAGTAAAAAGTAAGTCGCTGGCAACTGGCTTACCGATTACGGAGTACCAATGGGGGGAAATAACCCCTAAACCTCCTCATCTTAATTCATAAATATGATTTTAATTTTAATTGGCTGTTTTAATGTCAGTAAATATAAAATAAAAGATAAAGTTTCTAAAATTCAAATAAATGATACTCAAAAGTTAAAAATACTAAAAATAAAATACAAAATAAAATAATGTAGGTTAAGTTTAAATTCGGTACAATTAGGGACCAGTTGTCGATGCCAAAAAACTATTGAAAAAGTAAACAAAACAGTGAAAGGGTTATACTGAACGGTGGGAGCCATAATGGTGATCTAAAGGGTAAATGGTTAATCATCCTCATAAAAAAAAAAGAAAAAAAAAAGGTCGATATCAGAACCGATGTTCTTTTTATTTTTTATAAGTAAGTCACCTTCTGGGAAAACCCATTTTTATTTTTTCCATCTCTATCAACACATCCTCACGTGACAGGCATCCAAAGTGTTAAATTTTAGCTTTAACCGCACAATGAAACTGTAAAATGTCAGATAAAAAAAATTATGATTTTACAACATCTAAATTTTTAAACTAGTTTTGCTTGTTAAACATATATGAGGAAATTATGACAAGATATATATTTTTGACGTGCATGTGTGACAATACAAAATATGCATTTTTTTTTTGTGACGTGTATTTGTGGCACTACAAGTCATGTATTTGTATAATTTATTATGCAGGGTCATCGAAAAAGGTTGAACACTTTCAAGAAATCCAAACAGTAAAAGTAATTAATAAAACACATATATATTTTCATTTTTTAATATTATTATTATTTTGCAAAGTACTTTGCAATTTTTTTTTTTTTTTTTGTCTTTTTGTGTTGTTTAAAAAGACGATACGTAGAAGGGATGCGTGAACTCTTCGTGCTACATTTCTTCACTACAATGGCAACTGTTCAATACGGTGTTGTCTTTTTCCATAACAAAGAAACCAATTTTTTTTCCAAATGATGTCAGAGGAACTCACTCATTAGAGTTTACATATATGACACTCTATTCAACCGTCATTCCCCCAATGGATGGATGGATGGCTCTATTGTATGGCTTCCGAGAAATCCTGATTTTGCATCGCAAGACTTGTATATGGGGTGTTATCTTAAGAACATCGTTTACAGCGATAAAATACGAGACATACATATCACTTTGAAAGCATATTGTCACTGGATATGATCCCTCATATCTGGATAGAGATTGATTTGACCTATGTGTAGCAAATAACAGGGATCATATTGAAACTTAAGATAAAACTTACCCAAATTAAATTCCGAACCAGTGAAAAAAAAAACTCGCTCACCTTAAATATTTCATTAGATATGATTTTTTTTTAAATGTATCAAACCTTTTATTGGTGATCTTGAAAATATAATCTATAAAAGTTTATTGTTAATTAACTTTTGGTTATAGATTTTGTTAGCACTAGGTGGTTTGAATTTGGTTAACGCTAGATTGATTTGTACTTAATTTCAGAACAAATTTGGTTAACGCTAGTTCATGTGTAATTAAATAAAGTAGAAGTATCATGCGTGATTAGGCTAAGTCTCATGGGTCAATTTCAATCTAATTGAGGTGCTAATATTTTAGGCACATATTTGAATTTTAAAAATTAGCTCACATTTTTACCTCCATTATTCAAAAGGTCCCTTTTTGAAATAAAACAAATGATTTAATAATAATAAATTAAGAAATAATTCCATAAAAAGAAAAAAAAAAGGGAAAGAATTCAACCCCTGAAATTAATTCTATCTCTGAATTCAGTTTAGTAAATAAATCAGAATATGGAAAACAGAAATAGAATAGGGATATGGATAACGGAGTATGGATTATGTATACAAATATGTTATCCAGAAATTGAATATGGATAATACAAAAATATGAATAACACAATATGGCAAACAATATATTTTTTCAATAAATCCATATAGAACAAAAGTCCATACAGAACATCTGCTACTTCAACGAAA
The DNA here is from genome assembly GCA_021605075.1 of Caerostris darwini. Classification (NCBI taxonomy): domain Eukaryota; kingdom Metazoa; phylum Arthropoda; class Arachnida; order Araneae; family Araneidae; genus Caerostris; species Caerostris darwini. Next base: position 1,405,315 of record BPLQ01010785.1, on the reverse strand, counting down.
TCTTTTTTTTTTTTCTCGTTCTAAAAATAAAAAAAAGCCAAAACCAGCAGAATGTGGGCACACACAACCCTTATCCACAAATGCACGTGGGGTCCATATCTCCGCTAAGTAAACGCTGTTGTGGGGCTTCTCTTAAAAGCCGATTAGAGTGTCATGAAAGTGTAGCTTCATAATGGGTGGGGCACGACTCGCAGGCCGATAAGGCTTAGGGGCAAAAAAGGTTTTATAAAAAGGGCTGTAACAGAAGCTGCAGCAAACGGAAGCCCCAGTTGACGTAATGCCTTCACCAGAGAGTCGCTTAAGTGGGTCTGTATCACTCTGTGACAACAAGTCATATTTTTAGTTTCCATTTTATACATTGTGACATCTTATTTTTCAGGCAAACACGTTTTCACTTACATTGGGACTCTGATAAAGTGACGTCAACGAATTGGAATACGAATCCGGGGAACAAATTGGTCCATGTGAATTGTTTTCATTTGTGACCTGCTTTGGATAAAATGCTTTCATTTTTTTTTTTTTTTTTCGATGGTCAGTTAGTGTGGGAAATGTCATCCTGAGTAACCTTTTTCCTCAAGGCTGTAGAAGTTTATAAACGGAAAAGTTAGCCTTTTTTTCTTCTGTCTAGTGCAATGAGTTTTAATTTGATGAATGTGAAGCTTCACTTTGTCACGATAACTACAAAATAGAAATCATACTCGTAGTAGAAGTCTCGAGGATTCTTCTATAGCTGTTGTACATTTTGTATTTTAACAAGTAATAAAAAAAAAAAATAATAATAAAGTCAATTCCTACTTTTTTCACACTATATTGCAGAAATTCCTTTATAAATAATTTTCATTCCCTTTTTTTTTTTTAAGTTTATCTGGCGCCATCTATTGGTAGATATATGCAACTTAAATCTAAAAAAAAACCTAAAATTAATTAATTAAATTTAATGAATGAATCAATCATTGAAAATTTTTTATTCAAGCGTCATCCACTACAAGTTCAAAAAAATGTATTTGAACTTGAGTGTATGAATAAGAAGTATTTTATGAACGATTGGAAATTTGAACAAGATATATATATAGGGAGAGTGTGAGCTAATATAAGGAATTGAAAAAAAAATGCCTGATTCGGTGCCAAATTGTCGATCATCAAACGGCGGTAATTAATTTCACTTAGGTTTACGGTTACGGTTTACTTACGGTTTTTATTTTTTTTATCGACACTTCGTATTTTTGACAAGCTGTCTAGCAAGACATTTTTTTTAATAACATATGGTCATTTCTCACTTCGATCTTGTGTTATTTTTTTTCGAAGTATAGCATAGCATAGTATTTATCCCTAGCTCAATATAGTTCGATGAAATCTTTCTATTTCTTGATAAAATAAACTGCAATAATTTCGCAAATTTGTAGTATTTTATACAGAATTAGTTAATTTTGTATTGCTTATATAGTTGAAACATACTATAAGATTTTAATGTTGATATAGTAGTATTTCTAGTCAAAAGATATCCTTGTACTTTAGATTTTCTTACAAAAAGCATATATATCCTATAAAAAAAATTACCTAAATGAACAGGTAGCAAAGTATTAAAGAATAACTGTAGGCAAACAACAGAAAATTATAGATTTTAAGCAGTAAATATTTATTGTTCTTAAGAATAGAATAGCATCTGCAAGATCTTTCATTGTGGATCCAAGACAGCTTTTTTTAAGCTTCAGAAAATGAGCTCTTAGTAGAAACTCCAAAATCTACCGTGTTTGTTTTGAGGGAAAATTTGAAAAAGTTGATTGATCACCATCAAACAGAATGAATCCCAAAATGGTAAGTCAATTTTCTTCATTATTTATATTGAATAAAATTTAGTACCACAACAACAACACCGCTACATGCATCGAACAGGACTTATAAAACATGAACATAAAAATCCGGTACTTACGTATTAACGATACCTTGGAGGTTTTTAAGTGTCGCCAATCTAACAGCAACAGATTTGGCGGTTTTTCAGTGGCGGCAATCTAACAGCTGCAGATTTGCTGAGTTTTGACGGCATTTTGTAGTGCTACGAAAATGCGTATTTGGGATTTGCCAGAAACAGAACAAGATGCAATTTTATTTTTTCAGGAGAGAAATATTTTACCAAAACAACGAAAATGTCCCAATTAGACGGTTTTGAATCCATGTTAAACTCTGTATCGGCCTGTTTTCCACTGAAATCTGTTCGACTACTTTGTGTTTAAATAAAGTGTTTTTGACTACTTTGTGTTTAAATAAAGTGTTTTTGACTACTTTGTGTTTAAATAAAGTGTTTTTGACTACTTTGTGTTTAAATAAAGTGTTTTTGACTACTTTGTGTTTAAATAAAGTGTTTTTGACTACTTTGTGTTTAAATAAAGTGTTTTTGACTACTTTGTGTTTAAATAAAGTGTTTTTGACTACTTTGTGTTTAAATAAAGTGTTTTTGACTACTTTGTGTTTAAATAAAGTGCTTTGAATTTGGAAAGCTTTTTGATTTTAAATGAAGTGTTTTATATATTTTATTATTTGTCACAAAAATTTTAAGTGTAGATTGGCGCCATTTAAAAACCGCCAAATCTGTAGCTGCGGTTGGCGCGTGTGCTCTTTATTGGCGCAACTGCGCGAAGGTACCGTTAATACGTAAGTACCAAAAATCCTCATTTCAGAATGCAGGTAAAATGGTAATGCAGGTAAAATGCAGGTAAAATTCAGAATGCAGGAATGCAGGTAAAATTCAGAATGCAGGTAATCACGACCAACACCAGAGGTGTTGGTCGTGATAATTGCCGAAGTCATTTCAACAGTGCAAGCTAAGGCTTTTATGTGTATGTTCCCTTGTTAATCAATGTACACTATTCTAGTAAAAGATATAAATTTAAAAATGACAGAAATTAAAAAAAATACAATGGAATATTGTGAAAATTATATACATGTGGTTATTTTAACTTTATTGCAATATTCAAAACAATTTCAGGCATAATTAAAAATTTAAAAGCAATCATTTAAGAGTTCCTTTTCTTAAAATTCATTTTTTAAAGATTGCTAAATTTTGTTCCGTAATTTAATATATTAATCCTAATCAGTAAACTAGAACTTAGATTAAAGCATCGTAATGCATTTTTTTTATGAAAGCACATTATTTAATGGTTGATTCGCACCCAAATTACCACAGCTAAGAAATTACTTTAATCTAAAATGTTTCTGTTAAATTTAGTTAAAAAAAAAATTTCAGCTATTATAACTTTACTTTAGCAGCAATTTTATGTTTATTTATTACTGTGAGTTATTACAACTTTTAAATTTATCATATTTCTTTTTAAACAATTCATTTCAAAATTAAACTATATTTTGTAAGGGTCTATCGTTTAAAAATTCATTCAAATATAAAATTTAGGCAAATAAGACTACTCACGGAAAAAAAAAAATCCAAGATTAAAAATTATTTTAATTTCCATTTATTTGGGATTTATCCCCCCCCCTCTACCTCCCTCGAAAAAAATTTTTTTGAATAGTATGTAAATTTACCAAAAACCAAATGTTATTAAACACACGGAAATTAAAAAATTGTAAAGTTCCATTTAGAAAACCTGTTTAATACGAGTATTAAATAAAATTAAAAGAAAAATTATTAAATTAAACTAAACTAATAATGATAATTAAAGGTTAACATCCAAAAAATGTCAAGAGCATGACAGTTTTTTTTTTTTTTTTTATAAATTACAAAATATTTCTGAATTCAGTTTTGAAAGGCTTAGTAACAAAAAATTTTAATTAAGTCGATATTTTCATTTAAGTTATAATATGTTATTTGTATATAAAAATTAATCGATAAAAAAGAAAGACACACTACTATTCAACAAACACTGATTGAAACAATTTTAACTCAATAAAATACATATTATTTTAGATAAAAATATTGTTACAATTACATTAAAAGAGTTTAATAGTTTTTCTTTAAAACAAGTTGACTCCATATAACATAGTCAAAGAAAATGCAAGACAAAAGTGAATACGAAAAACAAAGTAACCAAACAAATGAATCATTGTTTTATATTGTGCATCATTCAACTACAAACATTGAACATCATTAATATTGTACATCATTAAATTAGGAGCAGACATATTTTAATAAGAATCTTTATAAAACATTTTTTACTTGAGGCTTATGAAAAAGAAATAAGGCAATTAAAATGTAATAAAAGTAAAAAGTAAAGAATTACATGTGTAAAATATTTGTGCACCATTAAATTTTGTCGTGAATGAGTGGCCATAAACTCTATAATTCAAATAATATTCATTGAGAGTCAACAAACATCTCATTCTATATTGACATCTTCCAAATATACAAAGCGTATGATTCTTTTTTAACACCATTACTTTCAAAGAACATGCATATTTTTGTTTACTGTAAGCACACTATCAATAAACCTTATCAATAAAACAGCAAAACGGCACACTTACTTTATAGTTCGAAAGAAACATCCATTTCAGTTTTGAAATAGATATTTAGGATATATTAGCATTGCATTCATCTTTCTAAACAACAATATACTATACATGGAATACAGTCTTAACTTTTCACTGCATAATCAATCATTTGCAACACTTTAATTTTCTAACAAGTGAATAAGAGTTCGAAGATGTGGATTTCGAAATGCAAGTTTCGAAGTTGCATCACTTAGGGTTTGATGAATGGCATGTACATGAAATTAAATTTATAATACAGTCGTTGAGGATAAAAAACGAATCACATCTGGCCACAAAATGGAACTTCATCAATGCAGAAGACAGTCCGTAGGTTTCCGCCCGATTTCCACAAGAAATCAAATTTATTTAAATCAATCACACATCAGTGGTACATTTCATAACTCCTGAAGAAGAACCTGAGCTGCATCATGGAATCTAGAACCACCCATAAACACTGGAAAACACTTAACAGGATTAATTATTCATTTCTTCTTCAATAACACGCAATATTCACACATTTAAAGTGCCCTTGTATCTTCTTAACATGAATTATGCAAAGAATATAAGTCTATGAGAATATAAAATTATGATCATTTACTATCTGCGGTCTTTTGTCCAGTGAAAATCGCTGTTAACAGTGTAGATTTCAATGAAACTGTAGCATAACATTCTCTGCATAAGTCAAAGATGTATTTGAGCCTCTTTTTAGAGCGTAAATTACATATTGAAGGGAGAAAAAAAAAGAATTAGCAATGGTTTTAATACATTTTTGGCTTTTACTATTTGGTTTTCATGTATAACTTAATTTTGTTAGAATTTATTAGTTTTCAAATACAAATGAAAACAGTAAAAATTTATAAATAAATTTTCACCATTTGAATTAAAAAAATACAAAAAGCTAGTGTGTCAAAAAGGCTCAAACATTTATTGGCACATTTGATAACTCCCTAAGAATGATGAAATCAGTCCTTCCAACAGGACTGGAAATAGTTCATTGCTTATCGGGAACCGCTAAAGATTATCAGGTTAAATGGTCCAGAACACAATGGTAACGAATGACAGCTCAGTGCCACTGGACAGAGAACCTGTTCAATCGAAATGCGATGTTCAGCACTAATGGATGAGGGATCTGTTCCATTGAAGAGCACTGTCCACAAGAGCACTCGATCACAACGAGTTCAATTCCGTGGAAAATGGCCAAAACGTCTCAACGAATAAATTAAGGTGCTTCTATTCAGTTTTTGAATCTGTTCTACCAGCAGTTGCTGGCGCACTCGAAGAAGTTCTGCTTCAGCTGCACCGTGGAGTTGAGGATCTCCATCCACTTGATGCCGACGTTGAAGAAGAGTCCATTGGGAAAGGGCGGCAACTTGCAGCTGTCCAGCACCATGAAGTCGATGGTGTGACCCTGCATGCCCTTCATGGCGTTCTGCAGGACCTGCGTGTTGCGGATGGTTTTGCAGAAGGCCACCGTCTCGATGCCGGATTCGCCGCTGGAGGAGTCCGGCTTCGGGATCTCCAGACACTCGCAGGGGTGGATGTCCTCCTTGCGTGGGCATCCCTCCCTGAGGACGGTCGGAGGCGCCAGGGGAGAGAAGAGGGAGGTGGGCAGGGAGGATGAGGAGGACGTCAGCATTCTTGGAGGATCTGCCAGGACGATTCCTGCCAGGAGTAGCATCCTCACGAATAGCCGAGTTAATCTGTTCATGTTTCTGTTAGCACCTGGAGGGAAAAGAAAATTGGATTAAAGAGGAAACCAAAACGTTATATAAGTTCTGATGAAATATGGTTTTCAAAATACTTTTATTTTTAGAAATAATAAAGCAACTTGGAATAACATATTTTTTTTCCCCATTCGATTTTAATAATCAAATTTTTATTAACGACATTTGATACGTGTTGCCTCATGGATAAATAGCTCCACGTGCATAGTGGAAGTCGACGCCCGATAATGTAAACATCCTGTCTGCGTGGGCGTGAGCTGGCTGGAGAGAGAAAGAAATGCAACACCAGCAGAGTGCGTTTAGTTTTCGAATAAAAGTGTTGTGTTTTTACAGTTCACTTGTGCTATGTGTTCTTATTCTAAGATCATAACAATACTATTTATGCTAGAACTTTAATTTTAATATTTTACAGAATAACTTATAAAACTTAACTTAAGTTTTATTAAAATTAAAGTTAAGAACATATATTTTTATCGACAACACTTAACGCTCTTTAAATTTTCAAGCAAAAACTAGCTGAAGAAATATAGCATACATTTTTATCGCTATTAAAATATTGAAATCATTTTGCAAACTTTTTTAAAACCATATTAATAAAGAAAATAAACTTTCCATAAATCTACTTCAGTTTAATACTTAATGGCATGGTTTTATCTATTCAAGTTAAAATCTGATAATTGTTTCTTAGGTTTAGTTTGTCGCTCTACGGTCATTTTCTGCGCACTTTGGGCTAATTGGACCGGGACCTACAGTTTAATGTGGATTCCGAACCACTCATAAACATCCATACCACAGCCAGGATTGGAACCTGAAGCTTGTGTTTGCTTAGGGAAAAAATTGACTTAATTTGAAATGGAATTTATTATGAAATAAAAAAAAAAAAAAAACTATGAAAAAACTTATTTATTATAAGAAAATCAAGCAGTAACTACTTTTAGACTATAATATATTCCAGATATTAAAAAAAAAAATTCCAAATTCTTCCGCGCATGCATGAACATAAATAAAATGGAAATTCTTTCAAATGAATCTAAAACCATTTAAGAAAGACATTCTTCTTGCTGGTAAGCCTTCTTGGCAAACACTGCATGCGTGCCTGTAGTTCATAAAACATCCAGAAATCAGTTGCATTTCTCTTTTCATTATGAAACCTCGCCGTTCGGGGTATTTTCTTCGAAGTTTCCTTGACATGGAAGAGATTTTCCTTTTGTGTGTTCCCCCTCCCATTATTTATGGATCATTGTGAAAGGATCTCGTGAAAACTTCTAAAAGGGCTCGAGTACCAAACGCGCAAAATGCACACCGAATTGACTTGCAAAGCTTTTAAGCAAGTTGATCAATGAACATGAATTTTAAATACAGAAATCTCGCGGCCAGCGTTTTTAGATCGATAACAACGACTCGGATGCCAATCTTGAAAGAATGCTTGGTGGAGGCATTCAATGATATTTGACTTGAAGCAATAATAAATATTTCAAAAAATTTGAATTTTAGATAGCTATTACTTTTGATTAAAAAAATTTGCATAAGAACCGTTAGAAGTGAAAATATAAACACAAATAAATAACTTCCAATATAACACTATATATAGTGAGCCACAAAATTGAGTATACACCTCTAAAACTTTTAGACTTCTTCCAATTACAAATTAAATATTGATTTAAATAGATAAATTTTTTTATCCTAGATACTTTAACCTCTGCTTTACCATCCTATAATAACACAATTCTATAGTTAACTTATTTATTAAGAAAAAAGTTAAGCGATTCGAAGAAAAGATAGAAAACCATGCCACAAAATTGAGTATACACTTCTTATATTTGTAAATTATGCCACCACTTTTTTTAGTTTCAAATTTTCTTTAAAGAGTTTCAGGAGTAGCTGCTGCTTATAACACGTGCTATTGCACTTCAACGCTTTTAAATAGTATTTTTTCTCATTAAAAATCGTAAAATGAGCTCTCGTAGAGAAACTACTGAATCTGAGCGTTTATTGGTTGTAAAATGGTCGAAAGAGTGCAAATCTCTTCGAGAAATCGCTTCGTTGATTGGTGTAACTCATGGTTGTGTCCAAAAAATACTACAGAAGTATAAAAAAAACTGGATCTGTGGCCAATATTCCTGGAAGAGGACGTAAAGAAATACTGAGTACTACAGCGAAGAGGAAGATCATTCACTCAGTAAAGAAAGATCCGAGGGTGAGTGCCTCTAAACTAGCTTTATCGATGTCCTCTACAATCGGGAAAAAGATCTCAGTTGAAACAATTCGACGTACCCTTCACCAATATGGGTTTCATGGTCGTACACCAATACGAAAGCCACTCATCAAGAATGTGAATAAACAAAAGAGAGTGATTTTCGTCAAAGAACATCGTTTAAAGCCTATTTATTTCTGGAACACTGTAATATTTTCTGATGAAAGTAAGTTTAATCTTTACGGAAGCGCTGGACGATTTAAAATATGGAGAGAAGCTGGGAAAGCACTGGCACCTAAAAACACCATTAAGACAGTCAAGTTCGGAGGTGGATTTGTCCTCGTTTGGGGTTGTATGTCGGCTGGAGGAGTTGGAGAGCTTCCTTTTATTGATGGTATTATGGACAAACATGTATATTTGGGGATTTTAAATGATAACTTGAAAAAAAGTGCCAGTAAGTTGGGGCTTGGGTCAAGCTTCATATTCCAGCAGGACAACGACCCCAAGCATACAGCGAAGATTGTGCAGTTATACTTGCTGTACCATTGCAAGAAGTAATTACGCACTTCAGTCCAGTCTCCAGACCTAAACGTCATCGAAAATTTGTGGTCGCAATTAGAGAAAGCTGTACATGAGCACGAAATCACAAGCAAGGAAGTTCTGAAGAAGGTTCTGAGAGAAGAATGGGCAAAAATTTCTGTTGAAACCACTAAAACCACAATGTCACCACCTATGTCCAGAAGATTACAAGCTGTAATTCAAGCAAAAGGTTATGCAACAAAATATTAATTTGTACGTTAAAAGGGAATTAATAAAGGTGTATACTTATTTTTGTGGTGGTGTTTTTCCTCTCGTCTCAGATCTTTTATTTTTTTTCGTAAAAAACAAATAAACGTAACAATTTTATAAGTATAGTACGGTAAAGCATAGACTAAAGTATATAAGGTAAAAAATTCAATCATCTTAAAGCAATATTTAATTTGTAATTGCAAAAAGTCTCTAAGTTTCTAAGGTGTATACACAATTTTGTGGCCCACTGTATAAATACAAAATACTCCTGCAGATATTCAAGGTTTTTTTTCCTTTCTTCTAATAGCAGTATGATAATACAATTCCAATAGCATAATTTTATAATCAGCTTTCAATATTAATAAATTAAGAAAAAAGACATCGCCCAAAAACGATTAATTCGTAATTATTTATTATGTACTACTATTAATAATCATTGGGGGCCTAAACGGCCGAGTGTCTAGCACTCTGGCACTCGGTGCCACAGGTTTCGGGTTCGAGTGAGGGCGGTGCCATGAGGGCGGTAGTGGTTCGGAATCCACTTTAAGCCGTAGGTCGCAGTCTCCTATGACTGTAAGAACGTCACGAGCAGAAGTCAGACTTCTACCCACGGATGCTCTATCAGAACAGAAGCTGCACCCATCCTCCCATGACGGACACAACAACAACATTATAATAAATAATTTATTAAATGATTATTAATCTTTATTATTATTTATTTGTAATAGTTATTTAATATTTTACGCTTGCGCACTCTTTTTGCAGGATTTTAAGCAGTGTATAAAGACATATCTTTCTTATTAAATAAATCATTTATGTTTTTAGACAAATTTCATAATGTGTAATTATTTTACATAACTTTTACTATGTATAAATCTAGGTTAATCAAAAGCCTATAAGCCTTTTTTTTAGTAATATATTAAGAAGCATGCGTTTTTATATAAAACTATACTAGAAATATTATAAAACTATGCTTAATCTAAAAAAAAATACTCTTAATACGCTAAATAGGTATTCAATATACACTTAAAAATTGAATTTAAATTCGTTCTTGTAATTTAAAAAAGTAAACTGTTGTTTTGTCTTGTTGTAAAAAAAAAAAAAAAAAAAAAAAAAAAAAATTATAAATTGTCAAATATCTATTAGCTCCATACTTAATACACTGAAATAATAATATGTTTTAAATTCACTGTATAAATTGTTTTACACGATAAATATCTTTACAAAATTTGAAATGCAATTGACTGAAATAACTTTTAACAAGAAGTATGAATTAAAATTCAACAAAAACAAAAAGGAATGTTTATTTTAAGAAAACACATTCCAATATTTTCTCATGCCAGTTGGGATTATTTTCGTCGATGACAAATTAGAGTTTTAGAAATAAATAAATACTTTTAAAGCCGTACAATGATTAGAATAACCGAAGCAGCTTCCGTCTTTAAGCAATTTCTTCTTTCACCCCTAACCCAATTCTGACAAACCGCAGATTGCTCTTCTACTTGCAGATTTGAGTTAATTAACTTAGATCCTGATTACTCATTTGAAAAGGATGTTCTATACAGAAATATGTTTTTAACAAAAACATTTTTTTTTTTTTTGTTACGCGTTTCATTTTTTGATTACTTTCAGCTAAACTTATCCATCCCTTTTCTCGAAATAAAAGTACGCCAACGAAAGGAGTACATAAAAAATGTGGGAAAACATTCCCCGGAAATCCAGTTTCGTAATTCAGTTAGTTTATTTTTTTCATATTTATTTTCATATTTATTTTTTAATAGAATTTTAATGTATTATGTTAACTGCAGGCTATCGCATATCTCACGAATTATGTGCCATTCTTAGAAAAGAACCAACCAATAGATTTCCATTGGGTGGTTAGCAGTACTATTCCGGTTCTCGTTAGATCACCGAAGTCAAGCATCATTGGGCGCGGTCAGTACTTGGGTGGGTGACCACCTGGGAACACTGCGTGACGTTGGCAAGTTTGGGACCTGAATGGCCGAGTGTCTAGCGCTCTGGCGTCACAGGTTTCGGGTTCGAATGCCGGCGGTGCCATGGAGGTTTGTAGTGGTTCGGAATCCACTTTAAGCCGTAGGTCCCGGTCTCCTATGACTGTAAGAGCGTCACGGAACAAAAGTCAGGCTTCTACCTACGGGGTGCTCCATCACAACAGAAGCTGCTTCCTTCCCCTTCAATCATGAGTCCATATGGGCTCGTGGGCTTCTCCAGCCAAGTGGGATAAGAAACAACAACAAAACAGCAGTACTATTTCTTTTAACAGCTGTAAGGGATGCCTGATGGCCGAGTGGCTGGTGCGCTGTACCAGTGATTTCGAGTTCGAGTCCTGACGGTGACATGAATGTTTGTAGTGGTTCGGAATCCACTTTAAACCATAAGTCCCGGGCTAACAGGAGAGTAGAGCGTTGCGAGGATAGAGCGACTCGCGTGAGTAGCACATATTCAAGCTACACGTGTCCCCCGGGTAGTGCTGAATAAGTCACAGCGGTGCTTATGGGATAAAGATGAACTGTCACTATATTGCCAGCTGCATTAGAACATCAACATTATACTGTTAATAATATTTACTGAAATAAATATCAGTCATTACACTACAAAAATCTCTTTATTTTCGATTCCTTCCATCTCCTCAAGGACTTCTTGCAATTTAAATGAATGATAAAATTTAAAATAAGATTTTCGGGAATCGTATGTAAAAAAAAAAAATATATGTTGTAATTTGATAAATAAGACAATTTTAAAATTAAAAAGTAAAACAAAAGGCACAAATCGGGAATTTCGATTAAAAAATCTATTAAAAGTTTATTTCTCATTAGATATAGATTCCTACAATTGGATTAAAAATTCATTTCAATAATACACTAATTATGATTTTTGAAACTATACGTATTTATAATTGTTGAACTTATTTTATAATATCTCACTTTAATTTAAAAAAAAAAAAAAAAAAGCGTTAAAATTGTTATTTTCCCCCATATGTGCCCTTACAGATTAAGTTACGTAGAATTGGCAAAATTGGAAAACACTGATTTAGAAGACATTACGAAACAAAATTTTAAAGTTATTTTTGAATAGAATTTAAATTCTTAAAAATTAAAATCAACTTCTTCATATATATCTCAAATATAAAAACATTGTAGTTAGACACACCCTTAATTGAGGTCACGTGACGAATTGTTTTCAATATTTTTTTTTTTTACGCTAATATTAAAAAGAAAATTTATGAAATTGGTAATTATTATTCACAATTTATTAATTTCATACCGGTCTTTTTTGGCACGCATTGTTTTGGTCGTCACAAATCTCGTATTCTATGACACATAACAAAAACAAATGATTCGATATATATCCAATAAATGGCGCCCCTTTTTGCCAAATAAACTTATTACATTATACGCTAAGCAATTTATGAAACTTGGGTTGTTAATAACAGCATTGAATACTTTGCATTAGAAGCACGGCAGATCATTAAAGTTTTAAGTCTAGTAATTTAATCAACTATTGTGTATAAATATCATTCTTTGTTTTATGAAATATGATGCATTTTTTCAAGTGAAACCCGGCGAATAAAAAAATTAAGACATTTACAGTAAAATGGACGTTTTCTAAATAAATAAACATTACTATCAGTAAAAAAAAAAAAAAAAAAAAAAAAATCTATAGATAAACAGGACTATCTGTCAAAGTAAATAATTTTTTTCGAAAAAAAATTTAATAATATAAGTTTAGATCAGGAATATATCTAGCCGATGCTTTTCTTGTGTCCATTTTATTTAAAAAAAATAAATGGATTTTTTTTTTTTTAAAGAATTTTAGAGTTTGATGAACAATTAAAAAAGGGGAACAATATTTAACTTCAGTTTATTAAAAAAAAAGTAGATATTTAAGTATTAGAAAAATATTTCATCAAATGTTTTTTGTTTTATTGCAGAAGAGAAGATCAGTTTCACTGCCCAAAAGGTGCTAACCTGAGCGAGGGATCTTTACTTATTTGCATATATATAATAGATATATTTTTCTCTATATCATTTATCACTCAAAACATGTTCAATTTTAAAATCACGTAAAACACAGTAGATGCGGATGTTGTTAAGTTCTACATTGAAAGCTTATATGCACAGGGTGATTCTAATAAAAGTCCCACTTTCAAAATGCTGTCAAAAAGGAACCACTCGTCACAATGATTTGACTCGTCACAACATTTGAACAAGGTGAGGGGAAGGGGGGGAACGGTACGGCATCGAAAAAAAAAGGTTCCACCGATTTTAACCCATCCAATAGGGCAAGACCTTGCCGTGGTGGATGGGCTTTCCACTCTCTGTGCCACCACTGTTGAATGACTTGGAAGTCATTTTTTCCGTCCAAAAACCGAAACAATCCGGCATATTGAACACTACTGTAGGCTTTCCTGTGCAACTCGTGTCGAATACGCTGTCATTTCGACTCAAACTATCGCTTTCAGCAGAATTCACTTGTTTTAGGCCGCTTACAGCACTCTATTCATATACTTTTGAAGCTATTTTGATGCCCTACCGTTTCCCCCTTCTTCAAGTATCTTCAGTTCAAATGAGAACTCATTGTGACGAGTGGTTCTTTTTTGACAGCATTTTGAAAGTGGGACTTTCATAATAATCACCCTGTATTATATTAAATAATATTTGAGTGGCTTTTCTTTGTGTGTGTGTGTGTGTGTGTGTGTGTGTTTACGAGACTAAAGTAATATATATTTTGCGAAAAAAATATTAATAACATGCAAACGTTTATATAATTTAATGAGAATTGTATGACAGGAAGTAAGCATTTTGCAAATAATTAAAGTTCAATAATTAAAAAAAAAAAAGAAAAAGTGAAAACATAGGTTTAACCGATAGTTGCTATACTTCTTGTCTCAGTATTTCAGCAACAAAAGTTCTCCATAAAAATTTTCATTATAATTCAATTAAAATATTCACTTTGTTATTATCTATAATTTCTTTTGGTAGAATACTTCGCACATAAAAAAAGTTGCAATAAATCTTGCTATTTTTCTAATTATTGTTGTTGTTCTAATGCAGCTGGCAATACAGGGGCAGTTCATTTTTATGCCCCAAGCAAAGGTTGCGCCGCTGTGACTCATTGAGCACTGCCCAGGGGGCACGTTTCGCTTGAATATAGGCTACAGATACGAGTCACGCTACCCCCACAACGCTGTGCGATCCTATTAGACAGGGACCTACGGTTTAAAGTGGATTCCGAACCACTACAAGCATCCATGACACCGTCGGAACGCGAATCCGAAACCTGTGGTACCGAGCGCTAGGCCATCTGGCCTCTATTTTATTCTTTTACTCTTTCTAGGTATATAACATGATACAATGACTTCGTACTATATTGAGATAATTTAACTGAAAAAAAAAAGAAGAAAAAAAAATGAATTAAAAAGTTCTTTTTCTTTTTAACTACAATAATAATAATAAAAAAAAAAAAAAAACGTAGAAGAAAGCAATTTTTAAACTTTTAATATAATGCGTTCTAGATTGGTTTGAAGGTTTCACTTGCACTTGTTGCCTGCACCTATTTGTTGCCAAAGCAATTTTACTTTTTCCAAGAAATGTATTTTATAAGCTAAACGATACGTCATTGAAATAAGTCAGCATATAATGTAATAAAAAAGAGCATATGGTGTAAAAAACAAATAAATAAATATTGCTATAACTTTGAAAATTTGAATATGTAGATAAGCACATTAATCTAATCTTCTAAGAAACTGAAAGTAAGTTATGCAAGTCAACAGGGAGACACTTTTTTTAATTTCAGGCGTCAAAACACGCACGTTAACCAACAGATTCCGAATATTTTTTCTTTTTTCCTGCGGTGACCTTCGCACTTTTGACACACTAGACTGGTTTTCTGATTTAGACAAGCAAATCCTCCCGCATTGCGAATGAATCCAGCTACAGGAAAATAAAATAAAAGCACAAAATCCGTGGTCTCCGAAGCGTGGCCGATGAGTCAGAGCCTTTTTTCACATTCTGGCGATTGCGCTGGAGACTTCATTGTCGACAGATGGTCTTTTCAACAATAAAGATACTTTCCCTAATATTTCCATCCGAAAAGGAAAACAGTGGCGTGAAAAGCGTGTAGGTGCGTGGTTGCGCAAGGTCGTTTTGGGTATGGGCAGTTGTTGGAGTCACCACAAGTTAAGGGTTATTGTCTCACGGCTAAGTTACTATAGTGTTGCAAAACTGAATACATTTGAAAGTATAATAAATAGTTAAGAGCGAGTTGTGAATCGTTTAAAGTGAGAAAAGGGAACTTTAACCTTTTGGCGGGAATTGTGTGGGTGTGGTCATCAGGAAATAAATGAACCAACGCGCCTAAACGCGTCCAAAGAGATAAAATGCTTGATAATTACTTTTCCAAAATAATTTGCCAGTTTGCTTAATGAAACTTTTCGAAGCGGAAGAAGGTCAGTGCTGTCGGGCGAAACATATTATTAATAATAAATACTGCTAAGCTTCTAAAATAACTGATTTTCCAAGTAAACTTTAAGCAATAGTCACTAACGAAATTGTGTAAGCAGTAAATCAGCTATGCATTTTTATTAAGAAGCATATTGAAGGCTCCGTAACAATCACAAAAATGATCGGTTGATTTGATTCAAATGAGATAAAGTACACAAACAGCGTAAGGGATGAGGTTAAATAATGTGTCAGCTACCTAATATAAAAATACCAATTAATAAAAAAATTGCCAGACTAATTAAAAATACCAATTAATAAAAATTGCCAGACTAATTAAAAATACCAATTATTAGATATAAAAATTGCCATACTATTTAAAAATACCATTTTTATTAGATACAAAAATTGCCATACTATTTAAAAATACCATTTTTATTAGATACAAAAATTGCCAGACTAATGAAAAATACCAATTACCAGAATTACCAGATTAATTAAGAACATTCCTTACCAGATAATTGTACCGTTTTTAGAATTAGCACACGTATAAAATTGACAAATTTTGTGTCAGTTTGATATGAAAAAAGCATATTTTTATACTGATTGCATTGGACCCAAGAAGTAACACAGCATATACAATATAATGTGTTATCGATCCCGCTATTCATTCAAAATCATCGTTCTTGAAAAGCTACTCAAGCAAGGATAAAAATTAGAAAGAATAAGTGCAGCGAACACTTTTTTCCTCAGGGCAGAGATAAACAGGTACGCCTATTTTACTCTAAAATTACATTTGTATTATTTTTAATAAGATTTTTAGATTTTGTAGAAAGGTCAAACAGTCAACACGATCCAAGCTTTAGTTTAATAAAAAGAAAGCAAACAAGTAGCATCAGGAGGTGTTAGAAATGCGATTTTAAATGTTCAAAGATATGTACTTAAGGCTGCTATAAAGAAACGAAAATGAGTAGAAAATTCAATTTCTTTTTACCCAAGCATACTGGTAATCTAACTTAAACATTCTTAATCAAAATACCTCATTTTAAGAAATGCACTTGTAGATTATTCCTTATCTGTAATAATTAATTCACCATCAATCTTTATACTCAAAAAAATTCATCAGTTATTTAAATTGTTAGTTCTATGCTTAAATGGATTAGATTGTTAGTGCTGCATTAAATACATTAATATCGTTCAATGTCTGGAAGATCTCTGTACTTGAACCCTGTTTAGCCTCTCGGCTCTTCAGTTGTCTCGTATGATATACGAGTTCAACATTCAAGAGACCTTTCCATTCTCATAGCCAGATAGCCCTTCACTAGAAGTTCATTGAAATATCCATCCTCCAGTCTCTTCTGTTAAGAAGGGACATGGCAGATGCATATATAAAAGGTATAAGATGCGAAAAAAATAGTGAAATGTGAGAGATTATTTATTTCCCTCACGAGAATGTTTTTATTATTGGTTTGAAAAAACTATGGATAGGGTGGATCTTGCAATGGACAGGATGGATCCTACATTAGACTGGGTGGATCTTGTAATGGATATGATGGATCCTACATTGGACTAGGTGGATCTTGTAATTAATAGGATGGATCCTACATTGGACTGGGTAATGGAATGGGAGAATCTTGCTGTGGATAGGGTGGATGGTGCGGTGTAAAGGGAAAATAGGATTATTATTATTAAGGAAACGAAAGTAATCAATTTTGTCACTTTGTCATCGAAATCAGATTCTCCTATTTCTATGTAAAATAATTTATTTATCATGCGCCGACTCGAATACTTCCGCGGCACCTGAAGCGCCCTGGTAGATGGCGTTGGGAAATTCAATATTTAAATAAAATTTATCTTTTATCAATATTTAGACAGTTATCATACTTTTTTAACTTTTATAAATTGGTAATTTAAACAGAAATGCCATTGCCTTCTTAAACAGCAAAATAAATCACAACGTTTTATCACTCTGAAATCAAAGATGCTCCAGGCCCAATCTTCATGTTTTTATTAATCCAATTCGAAAATATGAAGAAATTGATTATTTTTAAAAATTGGCTCATTTATTAACTATACATATAACAATAACATTGTTTGATTTATCCAAGGTGAAGAAATTTAACTTTATGTAAAAAAAAAAAAAGTTTCTCTGTTATAAGTTTAAAGTACAAACTGTTAGTCGATTCTTTGCATGCATAATGTTAAAAAGTATAACCTAATCATGATTTCAGCAGAATTTCCGATAATTAACTGCCATTACTAATCTATTATTACACTAAATCAAGAAACTGAATGCAGATTTAATTTTTATACATAAATTAAAAATAAACATTTTAGAATAGTTATGCATAGGGATATAATGTCACGTTACCTGCATGCTTTTTACAAAAACATTCAACCATTTATTTTATGTGAGAATAGTTGCTTTTATTTTGAAAGCATTAAATAAATATAAAAAAATGCCTTACCTTAGATTTTAATCCAACTTATCTGTTTGTAATTTTTGCATTATTGGATTACACAATTCTACTACTCATTTAACTAAAAAAAAGATCTACTGAAAATAGCCGAACAATTTTTTTCCATTCTTTGAGCTGCTTCTCATCAACTAGCTTCAAAACTGATTTGACAGCTTTTCTCTCACTCTATACGTAAAACTCCTACGCTCACTTTGGAAATTCACTGGTCAAATGACACGCGCTGACCCAATTAAAACGATGGAAATAACATCATTCAAAAATATTTACTTGCGCAGAAATCGTTATTTTATTTTCAAAATATACATTAAAATTATGTAGGGGTATTAAAATTACCAGAAAATTTCTGTTCGTTAAAATAATCGTAATTTTTTATATCGAAACTTTCATAAGTTTTGTAAAGAATAGCTCAATGTTATAGTAAATAATTTCTCAAATATTTCGTGGCAATTCATTTTCAAGTTTCTCGCGTGAAAAAATTCAACTCTTGAATTTTATAGCAGTGAATTTTGCAACATTGATGTGAAACATTACAATGGCTGATACCAACTTCTTTTTTTTTTTTTTTTTTTTTTTTAATTAAAAATCATCTGAAAATGGAGCCCATCTCTCTTAAGAAGGAAAAAAAAAAAAAACCGACATTCACTACACACAAATCAATTCCAAAAAGTTCCATTTTTGAAATAGATTATCAATCCCATTACATTTGAATAAAAATAAAATAAATTCTTTTTTTATCATGGTTTTCGAATCAAAACATAGCATACTATATTACGTTTAGCACAAATAAATTTTATAATCAATAATATAATTGTTTTACAACATTATTTACGAGGATTTTAAAAGTTAATCCAAACCATATTTTTTGTAATCCAGATCAATAATTAAACAACAAAAGTTAAGCAACAAATAATCATTCAAGAACAAAATCGCTTTACTCTCTTTCTGAGATGTAAAAGAAAAACAAAAGAGTAAAAGTGTAAAATATTCTTAGAACTATTCTCGAAATATTTCTGAACCTTGTAACTGAGTGTGTTCAGAGTCCAAGTTTTTAAATAAGGCTTTATGAAAATCTTTTGAGGCTACTGTTAAATTAGGCTAGTAAACATTCATAAGCATAAAAATTAAATAGATAAATGAATATGTTTTGTTAAGATTTAACATAAAATAACAAAAAATATGTATTTTTTTATTTTACATAAACATTCTTAACTGAAAGAATATGTAAAACGTATCCCATTGATATGTATACATGTAGGATGCATGCTTTTGTAATAAAATATACATTTACATTTAAAATGTACATAAAATATGCATGCATGTTGGGGAATTATAAATACCAAAAATTTCTTTTGATTAAAATAATCGTAATTTCGAAAATTTTATTAGTTTTGTAAGGCATAGCTAAATGCTATTATAGTTCATTTCTCAAATATTTCGTGGCAATTCATTTTCAAGTTTCTCACGTGAAAAAATTTCGCTCTTGAATTTATGCATTGAATTTAGATGCATGCACCCATTATGCGCGCATTGAAGTAAAGGAAGAATACTATTCTAATGGTGAGCCGAGTTACAGCTCATACAATCATTGAGAGAAAACGTAAGAAAAAAAAAGTAATGTAAACAAAAAGGCCAATAACTCATCTCTAAATGAATATAATTAGAATCTTTGAGTTCAATGAACACGTGACACGTTTAAAACCTCTTGGTCAAAACGTTATTACACTCTGAACATTATCATAACAATTATTAACTGTCATCGTATGGCGTTGTAGCAATCAATATAGAAACTCAAATGAACGTTTTAAATGCATGAATGTAGTATCCTCATACCTCGTGATGAAGCAGCTGTATTTTGATTTCTAATAACTCTAGACATAAACAGTGAACTGTTTTCGAAAGTTTAGGATCTGATCTTTAAACTAAAGTCAATTCCTACTTTTTTTTTCACTCTATTGCAGAAAGTCTTTTATAAATAAGTTTCATTCATTTTTTTAAGTTTATCTGGTGTCATCTGTTGGTAGATATATGCAACTTAAATCTAAAAAAAATATAATTAATTAATTAAATTTAATTACTGAATTAATATTTGAAAAATCTGTATTAGCATCAAGTGTCATCCACTACAAGTTCAAAAAATTGCATTTGAACTTGAGTGGATGAATAAAAAGTATGTTATGAACGATTGAAAATTTGAACAAGATATATTTAGGGAGAGTGTGAGCTAATAGAAGGAATTGAAAAAAAAGTTCAAATCTTCTTTTTCACGAAAGTCATGAATTGAACAGTCACCTTAAAGTACGATTGTTGAGTAGATTTCTACTTACGTCGTAGTTTTTTAATATCTGTAATATTGCCAAAATACATCGAGAAAAAAAGTGCGCCAAAGCAAGAACTAGAAAACCATGCCAAATACTATAAGTGCACCAACTACAATTTTTGAATGGTGTCCTCTTTTTTTCTCCAAAGGTGATTTTAAACTATAGCTACAAAAAAACAAACTTCATTCACGAGCTAGAGGAAGAAGTTGGTTTCCTGTGTAAAAGATCTCGACACGTGGTTTCTTTCATGCTAGAGAACTTCCACTTCTTTTTTTTTTCTTTCTTAGAGCTCGCTAAGAATGCTTCCAAACCGCAAGGTAGAAAATAGCTTATGAAGATATTCATCTCTATAACCTTCTTTGCCTTTTAAAAGATCTCGAGTATTTTTTATCTTAATTCATAAGCGGATATACACAGTTAGATATTAGACTGATTCATGAATTCTTGAAGACAGTTGAATTGATTTGAATTTTTTGTTTGATTGTATTTTTTTAAACAAAAACTGCATCCTCATTTTTGTACAAATGATTAAATAATTCGTACAATAATCGAATATGCGAATCGGTCCTTTAATAAGATACGAATCATTTGTAATAAAAAGATTCGTATCTATATGTACATAAATTCGCTTTGCCTTTTGAAAATATATATATATATATTTAAATCTCCAAATTCGTAACTGGAGTATGAACTATTCATAAATTATCTAATAGAGGACAGTTAGAGTTAATTTATTATGTTGTAAAAGGGAGATGATTTCATATGTACAAATGGATTGAATAAAAATTATTCGTACAATATGAATGGTTCTTAATACAAATTGTGTGAATCATTTATTATAAAACGATTCATGCCAACACGGCTTATTGAACGAATACAGACGATACTGAATTCTAGAGCAAGCCATATTTCTCTTACAATATCATCCACTTCATGTTATAATGTCATGCACTTCTAGATAGAAGTGCATGAAGAAGTGCATGACAGCTAACGCTGCCAATATACTCGTTAAAGTCAAATTGTGTACTGGATTCTAAAATGAACACCAATCTGAGAATGAACACAGACAACTCTGGATTTGAAAATGAACACAGTCAATACTGGATTTGAAAATGAACACCGATCATCGGCAGTATGATACAAAATGTACCACTTTTATTCTCTTACAAATGTATTAAAACGAATCCTTTGGAAAATTCTAATCGTCCATCTCTGCAGTTATATGTATATGCAAGAATGTTTGAAAGACTTAGTTTCGATTGACAGTAAGATGAAGTGACTTTCTTTTATTAAAATGTAGATAAACAGTGTTAGCCAAGTATACCGAAGGACGTAAATAAACGAAGAAAAAGCTTTTGTACTAGTTCTGTAAAGTATTGCCAAGACGGTGACACGGAGACGTCCAAGTTTATCGCAGTGAGTTAAGAAAATTTATTGCTCTTTTATTATTCTTGTCATTTCTGCTGCTGTCGCATTTTTTTGCAATCCATTGTTTTTGAAAGTTAGATTTCACTTGTATACTCTTTAGGTCTTACATACGTATGTTGATAATAATTTTATCTTTAAAGATTTGACTTAATTCTTCTATGCATTTCTTATCTCGATTATTATTAAAGATTCTCCTTTTTTATTAAACAAACAGCCTGTGGGGTAAAATACCAGATGATAACAATTTTCTTATCGGCTAAAATATTTGTAATAATGCCTTTCCCAATATACCGCACACTTAAAAAATGTATAAAGAACAGAATTCTTTTAAATAATGACGCAAGAAATGTTTGCAAAAGTACTCAAGTCACACGACTTTATTATTTAAATATTATACAATTTCTTATTACTTAAATATTATTTATTTAAAGTTTTCAAATTATTATTGATGTAAAGCTATCTTATTATAAGTGATATTCTTGACGGATGTTTTATGCATACTTGTTATTATGTGGTTATCTTAAAAAACAAAGTTTAAATGTAGAATTCTTAGACTGCGATAAAAATATAATTTCTTTAATAGTGTTAAATGTCAAACAGGTGCATTTTTTAAGATTCTAAGAACCTTTGTCAAAAAGATTCTGTAAAAATTTATTTTTATAGCATTCTTTTTGTGCTTAATACCAAAAGTACGTATGAATTTAAGAAGTAACACTAAAGATAAATGTCTCTTTATTATTATTACATGAAGTCATGCACTTTTTTAAAGAAAAAATAACTTTGCATATCATCCACAAATTCTTATTATCTACAGTGATGTAGATATTCTGTATTCCTTTAGCAGAATTTGTTTAGGCAACATTTAGTTCCATATTGTACG
Organism: Caerostris darwini; assembly: GCA_021605075.1. Taxonomy (NCBI): domain Eukaryota; kingdom Metazoa; phylum Arthropoda; class Arachnida; order Araneae; family Araneidae; genus Caerostris; species Caerostris darwini. The sequence goes on along the minus strand of BPLQ01010785.1, from coordinate 1,382,565 downwards.
TCACAAGTCATATCATCATTACTATTACTTTTATTTTAAACATAAAAATTTATTAAATATATTTATCTTTTAAGAATGATCTTTTGCATTAAAATGCATCTTAAGCAGTGCATCTACTTAATTTTGATCTAAATGTTCACTTTGGAGTTTGATGATTGTACCTTTTAAAACTGATTTTGGTCTGACTTTAATTTATATAATAAGCAAAGCAAACTTATGCAACGTAAACTTGCTTAACTTTTTTAAGTAAAAAAAATAACCTTGTATATCATCCACAGATTCTTATTATCTATGGTGATGCAGATATTGTGCTGCTTTCTGTATTGCTTTCAATCTGTATTGCTTTCTAAGCGCTTATTTAAGCAACATTTAGTTCCATATTGTATGCCACAAGTTATAACAATCATTATTATTACCTTTATTTTAAAAATAAAAATTTATTAGATAAATTTGTCTTTTAAGAATCATAATTCGTTCTTTTGCATTAAGATGCATCTTAAGTAGTGCATCTACTTAACTTCGATCTAAATGTCAATTTTGGAGTTTGATGACTTTTTTTGAACCTTTTAAAACTGATTTTGGACTGACTTCAATTTATAAAATAAGCAAAGTAAACTTATAAATGTGGTTTTTTTTTAAAGAATAATCATTGGTACTTTTGTTTTTATGAGGCATCTCAAAGGATACAGTTTTTAAATTCTTTCTAAGTAGTATACTCAAGTACAGTTCTCAACTCTGCATAAATCTAGTTTAGTCTTGATTTAAAATAATCTTGATTGAAAAACAATGGATAATTTTTAGTTTGTAATCGATTGAGATCTCAATCCATAGAAACTCGGCTACTATTTTTATTCAACTCATTTATGCTACAAACCACTGATCTCGTTAAAAGCTAAAGTAACATCCAACCCTCCTTGGATCAAATCTGTATTCATGACTTGCAGTTCTGAAGGGCTTTAGCCTCAGTTGAGGCACTTCTTATGCACGCGCCTTTATCAACTAACGATCGCAAAACGACACATCTCCACTAAGTATTCAACGGATAACCACTTCAGAACTGCACACACACTTCAAAACTGTTTGGACACGTTTCAGAAACTTTGTTCAGATCACATCGTTAGCTGATGACAGGCTCTTCAATTATGCAAAGCTCGACTTTACCGTAGAGGCGGCTAATTATCTACTGATCTGGATATTGCAGGCGAGATCTCTATGTCGCATCAGAGATGCCAACCGGTTTCAGTTTACCATCCTCTGGTGCAGATCAGAATCCCCCGGGGTCAGAAATCGTGGACGGGGTGTCAAACCGAACCTGAAGCACTTGCCCATGCATTATTGATGAATCGAACTATCCAACGCGCTTCATTTGAGAACGGCCGCTTCAAGTGGTAATGCATTAGCCCAGTTATTTTTAGATTACAAACTGATTAGTATTCGTTGAGTGTTAAAACTGCTAATTTGTTTTTGAATGTTCATAATGAGACATCTTATCGATATACAATGTATATTTTTATTATCCAATTTAAATTTATTTGTAATTTTTTTAATTACTATTTTTGTCATCCGCAAGGGAGGATTGGGAAATCATACTATATAGGGGGGATATTCCCGTTGTTTTTAGATAAAGAAAGGGTTAATAGTTCGTTATAGGGTATTAATTTGTTTCTGTCGGCTGTCGGGCACATAGCATGTCGTCATTAATAACTGTTATGAAGGATTGGTATCAACGTTTAAATAAACAAAGCCCAACTTAATAAAGCACAATGGTACCTATGTATACGCCCGCTCTAGAATAATACCAATACGTTTTGTCTTGACAAGAAAAGTTTTGTTTCACATATGACCTTTGTTTGGGATACGATTCATGTGTGCCAAAATATTTGTTACGTGTGAATAATATTATGTATGGACATCACAAACTCTGTAGAGAAGTACTACCCTAAAAAGACCAAACAAGTAGTAATAACATTGTCTTAGTTCCAGAATATTCTGAGGAGAAGACAGAAAAAAGTTCTTATATAAGATTTTTAGTAAACGTCTAATCTGGTGATCCTCAAACAAATCCATGTAGGGAAAAGAGTCAAAAAAGAAAGTAAATTTCATAAGTTTTCCTTTAAAGCATGAATTTCGTTAAACCGCTTTTGTATTTATGTATTAATCAGTATTTGAATTATTATATGCATTTCCATCAATGTATTATTATACTCCAATAATTAGTTTTTTTTCCGTCGGAAGGGTGATTCATTTTCTTCCTTTTTATTTATTTATTTATTTAGTTTTGGTTTAGTTTAAGTATTGTTTGGTTTAAATTCCAAGGAATTGGAATGGATAAAAAATGTATGACAGGATAGAATGCTCTTAAAACCACTTAAGTACTTCGTAGCTGGTACGTCAGTTGCAGACATAGAGTGGTAATGGTGGTTGCTAGTTCGGGTCAAACATAATCCTCCTCATTTAACTTTTACTTTGTAGTTTAACTTAAGTGATGATAGCTTGTCAATTTTTGGCAACAATCTTCCCTGTTGGTCATTATGCTGTTGGCGCTAAAGTGGAAAAAGTATTTTCCCTCCAAATTGATTTAAAAATAAAATATTAATTTATATGAACTTTTTGTAATGTTTCCTAGAAAATGATTAGGTTATAAACAAAACATTTCTTCATCTATTTATCTTTAGTAAATTTTAGTACATAAATTTAGTAGTATTTCGAAAGTGTCAAGAAAAAGTGAAAAGGCAAGTTTTACTAGAGGATACCCACTCAATTATTATCTTCTTCTTATTATTTTAGGGGTGACTTCCCTCATAAAAATGATTCGAAATCGCGGAATCTGCTCGTTCTAGAAAATTGAAATATGGAATCCAGAATGAAAGTGCATGATGCCTATTTGTCTGAGAAAGTGACATCATTATTTACTATTGTCATTAAGAATTTTATATTTAGAAATAAAAAAAGATGTATCATATAACGATTTTCAAAATAAATAGTTTAATTTTTTTACCTGCAAATTTAATTTGTCTAAATATTTGCCATTTATATTCTACTAATAAACTTCTACTAATATATTATACTAATAAACTTCTACTAATATATTCTACTAATAAACTTCTACTAATATATTATACTAATAAACTTCTACTAATATATTATACTAATAAACTTCTACTAATATATTATACTAATAAACTTCTACTAATATATTCTACTAATAAACTTTCTTGCGTAACATTTTTCCACTAACTATTTTAACTTTAATACTTCAGTTAGTATTGGATTAAATTTATATTGAAATTGTCACGTCTGAGTTTAAATTTTCATTTATAAATAATTTATACGAGAAATAAAATATTTGGTGTCATGAAAAGACGGATCGGGTTTGTTTTTAATACGACTCACGCGATACCAAAATCACGAAGTAATTCTCTTTTTATAATATGCTTACTTTTACCTGGAATAGTAAAATATTACTTTACGTGAACTAATTCCTAATTACTGCTAAAATCTAGTAGTTAATTCTCAACGCAAACATTTTCCAAATGGTTATTTTTATCGACATTTTTTCCCCCATTTATTTATGATCAAATGAAACTTATTTAAATAAAATAATTGTCTTCGTCTAATGATGTCTAAAAAAATTTTTTTTTTCCTTAATTAAATAAAAAGAATAATTTTTCTTAAAGGAATATAACAGTTTCTTTAAAAAAAAACTCTGTTAAAGAGAATAATATATGTATATTTATTTAATAGATCTTTCGCCTTTAACTTAGGAAGCCTGATGGCCGCTCTGACGCTTGATACCACAGGTTTCGGGTTCGAGTCCCGGCGGTGCCATGGATGTCTGTATTTTTTCGGAATCCACTTTAAACCGTAGGTCTCGGTCTAATAGGATTGTAGATCGTTGCGTTTTACTCAGAGTTCGTAGCCTATCTTCACGCTACACAGCCTCCCTATGTAAAAATGAGTAACAGTGGTGCAACCCTTGTTTGTGGCATAAAGATTAACTGTCTTAAGTATTTGCCAGCTGCTTTAGGAAAAAGAAAAAGCCTTTAACCACTCGTAAAGTGGTAATGTGCTAATGCGAAAACATAATGGTTCGATTTCTACTGTGGGCATGCGTTGCAGTCACTACTTTAAAGGCTCCTTCCCCCCGAGGCAACAGGCGATGACGTGACATGCGGCAGGCCAGAAAATTTTTTAGACCCCTTCACAGCGAAACATCAGAAATAGCATTACGTCTCGTGAAGTTCCGCAAGTTTTTTTTTTTTTTTCCAATGCAGCTGGCAAACACTTAGACAGCTTGGTCTTGGATGCCTTAAGGCAAGCGCTGCACAGACGTTACTCACTTTGCATTACCCAGGGGGCACGTGTCACTTGAAGATAAGCCACGGACGCGGAGTAATAAAGCCCCCGCAACGCTCTACGATCCTGTTAAGACCGAGACATACGGTTTAAAGTGGATTCCGAACCACTGCAAACATCCATGGCCCCGCCGGGACTCGAAGCCGAAACCTGTGGTATCGAGCGCCAGAGCGCTAGCCACTCGACCATTCAGGCCCCAGTTCCGCAAGTTGAAAGGGAAAGTTCTCGTGAAGTTGAAAGTTGGTCAACTCGAAGCGGTGCATTTCAAACCAGTTTCAGGCGAACGTGGTGAGGCTAGTGATTGGTCAAATCTCGTCGATTAAATCTTCTCGCCTCGGTGGGCACGAGCCTTTAGAAACAACAAAATGAACATTGATTGCGGCGCACTGACATCTCGAGGGTTGGCAATTGGGTGAATGTATGGGAGTTTGCAATGTTTTCACTCACATCACTCGCGACCCATGGATCTGCTCTCAGAAAAGTCTCATCTGTAATAGTCAGGTACTGTTCACAATTTATTACATGAAATACAAATGTGGACTTGAATTTCAGATATTTTATTTTAAAATATCTTAGCATTACTTGTGAAAGAATATGCTCTGCCTTTTTGTAGGTAGAATAGAATGGAAAAATTACCAAATTCTTATATTAAAAAATTATGTACTTCAAGATATTTTATGAAATTAATAACGATTAATCAGGGTTTTTTTTTTTTTGTATCGGTCACAAAAAAAAAAAAAAAAAAAAAAAAAAGAATTTTACTTTTACACGGAAAAGAATATATTGATTATAGAATTATTAACTGCCGCAAGCATTGTATGGCTTCTGGCCGAATAGGATTTAGCCTTGCCGAAAAAATAGTTTGAAAAAAAACGTGTATGAATACATTTGTGATCGATTACTTTTCTTATATTTTTCTTTATATAATTTGCCAAGCTGAAAAAGAATAATACAAATCTGTAGTGCATTTTTTTTTTTTTTTTTTTTTTTTTAAATAATCTGAATTTAAAATTAATTTCTTAAAGATGCAAATTTATCTTAATTTAAATGTTTTTAATAAAAATAAATTGAAATATCATAAACGCTGATCGCAATTGAAGAAAGGAAGAAAATGAAGCATTGTTTGAAATATATATTTTGATATTATCATTACTGTTTTAGTTGTGTACAAAATTATGTTGTCGTTTTTTATCCCACTGGGTCGACAGCAATATCAAGAAGTCCATGAACCCGTGAGTCCTGGTAAAGGGTAAAAAATGCAGTATCTTTTTGTCCTTGACCTTGCTATCTTTATATATAATTCTTCTGTACATGTGTTTGTCACTGAACTCCTTCTGAACGGCTGAACCGATTGGGATGACATTTTTTGTGTGTGTTTGAGTGGCTGCCTGGATGTTTTAGATTCACAACTGCAATTGGGTTCATCTGTACGTGTGTTTGTCACCAAAATGCTCTTAAACGGTTGGACCAATTTCGATGAAATTTTTTGCATGTGTTTGACAAAGCATTGAGAACGTTTTTAGACTATCCCCTTTGTTGTAAGTCGCCATCAGTGGGTGATGCAGTTTATCCACTTCTATACCGTTCAAGTCATCTATATGAAAATGGATAATAATATGCATTCGAGTATGGGAAAATAGGATCGCGCTGTCTACTTTAGTGTGACTTGCCACCAGAGGGTGCTGCAGAATTTCATCTTATAGACCATTCCAACGATATCCATGAAAATGGATATGCACCTATATTGGAACATGGAGAATAGAGTCGCAATATGTAATTTTCTACAATGTCTTTTTTGTCAGGACAACTTATATCGGGTTCTGCTAGTATTATGAAAAAGCTATTTGAAATTCCTTTTTATAGTCAGTATTAATGGCCAATTAGAAAACCTGATTGCAATTTAAAACTATATAATTTATATTATACAGCCGAATAGTTTTCTTTTCTTCCAATGCATGATTGTACAACAACCTTAATTCTGAGTTTGAAAAATGCTTTGATGTCGCCAGACATTTTGGCATTCATAATTCGAACATTGACATAATTGTTACAATTAAATTATAACAATGTTCAGAGTGAGACCTGCATACCTTAGAAGAGGGTGTCTTCCGTGAAGAAATTCTGCAGTTATTAACGTACAACTGTACGTTTTGTTAAAAAAAAAAGAAATTCCGACGGCTTTTGCGAGATATTCTGCCACGATTGCTAGTAATTCCACTTATCTTCCGAAATAACAAATATTATAAATACCAGCGAAAACAAAAATTGGATAACATAAAGTAAACTTGGTCACAAGTGAGGCCTGATTTGTAATAATAATTCAGGTCTTACCTATCACCCTTACTAATCACCTTAAAGTTTTCAATAATTGGTTCAATAAATAGAAATTGCTTTAAATGTAGATAAGACTGAAGCTGTTCTCTCCTCTATTGGAAATAAACGTGAAAAACCAGCGATTATGATCAACAGTAATATTATCTCTTGGAAGAGTCAAACTAAATATTTAGGAGTTATTCTGGATTAGCATTTCACTTGAAACACCACTTTCTGTACACCAGAACTGAATTTTGTATTGCCTTCAGAAAACTCTACCCACTTATAAATAGAAATTCTACCATGACCAGGGATAACAAAATTCTTCCTTATACGGCTAAGCTTCGCCCCATTCCCACGTACGCTTGCCCTGTTTGGTCCTATGCAGCTCAATCTAACTTAAAAACGTCTGAAACTTTACAAAATATCATTCTCCGTCAAATGACCTCTACTAGAGGGTTCATGCGCAATTCCGATATCTATATAAAGCTATTCGCATTCCTTCTCTAAAAGGTTTTCTTAAACACATCTCTATTATATTTTTAAACACGCTTATGAATCATGAAAATAGTATAAATCCTGGAGATGGACTCTTACGTTCCCAATGATGATTTAAAACGCACGCGCAAAATTTTAATTTAATTTTTAAATATTTTTTCTTTTATTTCATTTGTTTAGGATTGTAAATTAATTTCATTATATTTGTAAATATATTCTGGACAATTTTTATTGTTTCAACTGTATTGACCCTGTCCTATCGGAGATGGAGCCCCCAGGGGCTAAATAGCTCCAAAAGAATACGTCAACCAACCAAGTGAGGCCTGATTTGTAATAAAAACTGAGTTTTTTTTAAAATTCTAATTCACTGTTCTTAGGCAAAGCTATTAAAGAAAATTTTCTAAAATATTGAAGAGCGAAACAGCTTTTTTTATGAGCTTTCTGTAGTTCTAAATTGCATCCTTGTTGTTGTTCGTAGTTTAAAGTAAACACACTCATAAAAAAGTGTTTAGAAAAGCATATATCTTGCATATATTTCACGTGAATCGTTAGTGCAATTAAATGGAGATTATAATCTTGGATTTTCCTGAATTTGGCAGATGGATGAAAATGATAATAAACTTAGAGAGCGTTTTTTAAAGATGAATATCGGAAACCTTTTTCGCAGAAGCCTATTTTTTTTATCTTTACCTTGAAAGCCAAAGATTGATTTCAGAATTTATTCAGCCTTGAATATTTATAGTATGAAATAAATAAAAAAAATGAAAACACAAATTTCGTTCTAAATTTGTAGATTTTTTATCTTTGAATATTTTTTTGCATATCTCTTGCAGAATTTAAGTAAATGGAATCAAATTTACACTGAATCAGTTGTTCTTTTTTTATGAAAATTTGAAATAAGAAAATTTTATATTTTGTCATAAATCTGCCGGAGTGTTGATGAAGAATTATAAAATTTTTGGACTTTCTTCTAAAACAGAGTATATACTCACACTTTTAGAGTTTCAAATTTTATATTTTGATTTCCTTTAAAAAAAAACTCTTTTTAATACACATAACATATAAACTAAACAAAATGTCATATTCAATGGACTGTGCGTTAACAGAGTCCGTGGTTATATTTTTTAATTGCTAAATTATAAGCTCTTCAACTTTTCAGTAATTAGCCATAATAAGATTATTTTGACAGTGTGTTTGAACTACTACCACCACACCACACCACCGTGCCTAGTGCCGAGTTGCTCCTTTACAGTTTGGGAATGATGTTGGTGAGAAGTCTGGGCTCTGTGACGCTCTACGGTCCTATGAGACCGGGACTTACTGCTTAAAGTGGAATTCCAAACCACTACAAACATCTATGGAACCACCGGGATTCGAACTAGATATCTATGCATTTATAATATAAAATTTAAAAATATTGTAAATAAAATTTAAAGGATGATTGATAAATGTTTGTATTTTCAAGCCTTCTGAAACAATATGTGGCCGACAAGAGTAAACATGTTTCTCGTTTTACATAAATTTGCAATCCAAAAATTACCAATACAACGATTTAAAATCGATTTGTATTTTTAACTTCAATGAAAATTATATCCTTAGAACTTTTTTTTTTTATTTCATCAAATTGGTATCCATTTTGGATCAATCCTGATTCCCAGTTGATTGATGATTCAGTAATTTACAGACTACTTTCGAACATCAGGCTACCGCAACCACGTTTGTTCCATTAAATGTTTCCCTTCAATCAACTCTGTCGGATATCTCACGACTTCAATTGACGTCATAATCAACATCTTTTTTTAAAAAAAATGACATGACAGATAAAGAAAGAGGAGATTCGAAACATGTTTCGTAAAGGTCTGAACCCACGCTCTGAAGGCAACGGACCGAGACCAAGCGAGTGTTTTGTACCTGAGGTAGGGTGCCAGAAATGATCCGCTGTCATTAACCCTTTGGCGGTGACTTCTGAGACATGTGCAACGATTCCGCTTTGTGAAAAAGATCAAATTAGAAAAAAAAGTCGTAAATTACTTGGTGAAGTGAGTCCTCTTTTATGAACTCCTTCGCAAAGTTTTGTCGGCATGTATGTAAACATCTAATCAATCTAAGGTTGGAAATTGAATGCCCAAAGATATATTGAACCGTTACTCGAAATCAAGGTTTGTTGACGCTGCGTTTGTGTCTTGTGATGAATGCCTCCTAATATTTTACTGTCAAGTATAATTTCCATGCCTCTTAATTGTCATGAAGAAATGCGTTTTCTTCCACTAGATCCTTTTACCATCAAAATTACGTTGAAGTTGTAAGTTACACACGTCTAAATTTGAATATTCATTTATAAATCATTTATACTTGAAATAAAATTTTAGATGTTGTTAAAAGAAGGATGAGTTTTCAATTTTGGTATCACGTGAGTCATATTAAAGCAAATTAATTCTCTTTTTATAATAAGTGTACTTGTACTTGAAATAGAAAAACATTATTTTAAGCAAACAAATTCCTAACTACTTCTAGAATTAAGTAGCTACTTAATTCTCAAAACAAACATTTTTGAAACGGCGATTTTATCAGAACTTTATATTTTTTCATTTATGTTATGAAATTTATTTAAATAATATAATTGTTAAAATTAAAATTGATTATTAAATAATATAAATTGTTTTCGTATGTAACCCTTTGGCGGTAACTTCTGAGACATTTTGAACAGATTCCGCTTTGTGAAAATGGTCACATTAGAAAAAGTCTTAAATTACTTGGTGAAGTTAGTTTTACTAATTCCTCCTCAAATTTTTGTCGGCATATGTGTAAACATCTAATCTAACATTAGAAATAGAATGCAAAAAGATATATAGAATCTTTATTTAAAATCAAGGTTTGTTGTTGTTGAATTTGTTGTAATTAATGCTTCCTAATATTTTTCTGTAAAGTTTAATTTCCAGTCTTCTTAATTGTCCTTTGCGTTTTCTTAAATTAGATAATTTTCCCGCTAAATTTTCTTCATTTTTATGGTTATGACGATTTTTAACGTGTTTTATTTTTTTATATTTCTTTAATGAGGGCGGCCTGGTGGCCAAGTGGCTAGTGCTCTGGCCGTTGGTATCACAGGCTCCAGGTTCGGATTCTGGCCTTGACATGGATGTTTGTGAGTGGTTCAGAATCCACTTTAAACTGTAGGTCCCGGTCTGTTTAGCCCTTGAGCGCATAAGATGACCATAGAGCTACGCTACAAACCAAATCAAATCTTTAATGGGGAATGACTCCACACAAATATTACAGAAAGTTTTAGATTTAAACACCAGAACAACAACAATAGTTACTTGAATTTTGTGCATAACTATTGTTAATTTCTTAAATGGCAAGCTGTATCATTTTAGAGAACAATTAACATCTAATTTTGAATTGGAAAAGAAGAGGAATACTTCAAATCAACGTTTGCTGATATCGTATTTTCGTTTCGCCTCTAATATTAGCCAATCTTCAAAAATCAAGTTTAACATTTAAGCTACTTAATCACTTTACCGAATGGTATTTAGATGTTTTTCCAATCTTTTATGGCTTGGAACTTAAAATCGCATTCAATTGCTTGAATTCAAGGTTTGTAAATTATGTATTTACGTCTTGCATTTATTACTTTCTCTTCCTGTTATAGTCAAATATTAATATTTCGCACGAATAACATTTCACTCAATTTATAGAAAAATATACAATTCGGAAAAATTCAATTTGCATTTTATTACATAAAACAGACTGAAATTTTATGGTCAGCATACATTAATATTTTGCATTAAATTTAATTTCGCTCACTTTCTGAAAAAATTGAACAGAAAATTATTAAAAAATTTTTTAATTTGCATTATACAGTTATAAAAAAAAATTCGTGTTGTTCTTTGCTGAATCAGCTATTAAGTTGCCATTTTACTTTTAATGATAAATTGGCATTTTGCTCACTTCCTAGCGAAATCACAAGTAAATCATTTCTGAATTTTAAATTTTCACTTTAAATAATGATGTGAAATATTTTCTGTGGGCTTATCGTCAGAAAAAATATCGTAAATATAAATGCAGAATTACCAATCCAGTTGCCATTTTGCTTATAATGATGATGCATTTGAATCTAATATTTTTTTTCTCCTCTGTTGCCAAATAGGAAATTTGGGATACACACTTTTCTACTGAGAAATTTGTTGAGTTTTTTTTTTTTCTTGCAAGAGGCCTGTGTTGGGAAATTCAGTTGGAGAGGTGAGTAGCGCATCTAAAGACTGTTCATCCCTACAAATACTAAAGCGCACTGGCCAGTCAATTTTGAGAAAAAAAACTTCAAACATGCTCTTTAAAACTAAGGTTTCTTAATAACGAAATTAATAAACAAGGAAAAAGCTCTTTAAAGCAACATTATGATGTTTCAACAAAATATTCTTTAAATAAAACTAACAAGGCTTAAATGTGTTGACCTTAAAGTGTCCTTCACATCAAAATGGTTTTTTTTTAATATTTTATTTATCTATAATTAATAAGCAGAAATTTTTTGTTAGGTAGCAATTACGACTAACTTGGTTTACAGGAATGATGTCAAACAATTGATTTCACAATAAACCATATTAATAAATCATAAGAAGAGTTGCAAAAAAAATGTCACAATAGAATATAATAAATTATTAACGATGACTTTACTTTTTTATATTATGATTTTCATTTTTTAATTTATTTTTTTAAAAAAATAACTAAGAGTTTATAAGAGTTGCAGTTTTATAAAATCTCAAGAGTAAAATTTAATCTAAAATAAGGTTTTTTTTCTCCAAAAAAAGATTGAAAGTACTGGAGATTTTGAGGTCATTCTATACGGGCAAATATACAACGAGACAAAACCAAATATCCTTCAGAAACAATGACCTTTACTGGTACACCTTGGCAATATTCAAGGAAAACGATTCTATTAAATCTCCGATTTGCAATTTTATTATTTTCTGCTGGACCACAAACAGGACATTGATCTTTTTCTTTACAAAAAGAAACAAAAAACTCCGCAATAATAAACCAACTATACGATTCAATGTTATTTATAAAATATGAAAGTAAAAACGACATTTTTTTCCCCAAAAAACCACATATAAAACCATTTGTTTAATAAAGTGGACCCGTCATTATTGTGGTTTGAGTCTCGGACAAATCAAACTTTGAGGAAATTCTATTACGTATCCGAGAAATACTTTGTAGCGGTTCTTTCATTCTTAAGAGAACGGATTCTCGAGTTGTCAGAGTGATAAAATCTCTGCGCCATAAAAATAACGCACTTCCTTGACACTGAAAATTGAACTTCACCTCACGTTCAAATTATTCGCTTGAGTGGGTTTTCCCCTTTGTTTTCGATATGTGATTGTCAGTGACAGACAGAAGTAGCTAATGTGATTTAGGAATAAATTAGTAAATGCCGTACACTACAGTACTTGTTTATCAGAAATAAATAAACATTTAAATTATTTTCCAAGAATTAAAAATTATTAACGTGCGAACAATTTAGAGAGTAATTAAGGTAATTTAAATTATTTTAAATGTAAGCATTCTTTGCGTTAAATATATTTTATATATATATATGTAAAATATATAAATATATATAATATTGCGGGGGTTTAGTGCCCTGATGGCCGAGTGACTAGCACTTTGGCGCTCGGTACCACAGGTTTCGGGTTCGTGTCCCGGCCGTGCCATGGATGTGGGTAGTGGTTCGGAATACATTTTAAACCGTATGTCTCGGTCTCATAGGAGCGTTGTGGGGTTAGTCCGTAGCTTATCTTCAAGCTACACGTGCCCCCTGGGTAGTGCTCAATGATTAATAGCGGTGCAGCTCTTGCTGATGGCATAAAAATTAACTGTCTCTGTATTGACAGCTGCATTAGAACAACAAATATAATTATATAAACATATATTTTATGAAAAATTTATTTGTAGAAAGAACGATTTAATTAAACATCAACAATCTTTTACATCTCATTTTATTCATTCCAAAATGGCTTGTTCTGTAAAGATAATAAATTATTAAATAAGTAAGATTCTTTTTTGTTGCAAACTAAGGAATTGCTTCTTAAAGGATTAATTGCAGCTAAGATTCCCTCTCCCTTTATGTATTTCTTTTTGGTACAATACTTTATAATAATTTAAAAAATCTTTACAGAAATCAAAATTGTTTAAATGTTATCAAATTAGCATTTCATCATCATCATCATCATCATGAGTGGTGCAACAACCCTATGGTAGGCCAAGGTCGTCTGCCTACAGCCAGATTTCTAGATAGCAGATGTTTTCTTTTTTACAGGGCAAGATTGTTAGCTCTACGTCCAATGCTGTACAGTCATATTAGACCGGGACCTATGGTTTAAAGTGGATTTGGAAACATTACAAACATCCATGACACCGCCGGAACTCGAACTCAAAACCTGTAGCGTCGAGCCATCAGGCCCCAAATTACCATTTAAAAAGTTTAAATTTTAAAATTTCAATTAATTGCACTAATTGCACATAAAAAAAAGTTCAGTTTGAACAATATAAATAATGTACCAAAATGAAAAGGTTTCTTCTAAAAAAATATACAGAGAAATCGAAAATTTAAGCAATATTTTATTTATTAATTTTCTTATACCAATTTTGTAGATTTGTAAATTCATAATAAATTTAAGAGCTGTTTAATTTCCAAGAATTTTTTATTTGAAAAATAAACCGAGTTCCAAGTTTTATGTAGGCGAAGGACAATATTTTTATTGCGCACTTTCCGATTCTAGCAAACCCCTTTATGCACTATTATATAAATTACCATCTTTCTTTCTGTCGATCTATTTTGATAAAGGTTATTATTAGAATTCAATATTAATTCAAGTACTAACATTAGTGTGTATTTATCGATTAAACAGATATATTTATACGTTTTTACTCGCAGAGCACACATTATTTTGAGTAATTTAAATAAATTAATTCGGGGAGTTTTCTGTAAGATAGTGTTTAACTCAAAACAGCCAAGGACCTCGCACACAGTTTGAATTTGAATGAGGACAAGGCCCCTATTACCCGACCCTACGATTTCCCACGGAGTCGCTTATTATATCTACACCATCTAATTTTCGTTTCCAGAAAATTGCAGCAGAATATTTTAAAGTAACTGTAACTGTCCGTGCCAATGTTCTGTTTGTAGAAACAGTTTAGGGTAGACATTTTCGATCTTTTATCAATTAAGAGCTATTGTCTGCCTGTCCAATTCCATTTTGATATTTTTTAAGCATTTAAAACGAAGATAATTGAATGGAATTTTAAAGATAATTTTAAAACAAACACAACTGTCTTCATTGCGTCTGTTTTCTGAAATTTTCCCAAAGAATAAATACATTTTATAAACATAAATAAGGAAGACATTAGCTTCAAGATTGTTTGGTAGGCAAAACATGATATTGTTATCTCTCCTTTCGTATATTTGGCAATGCCTGGTGCACCGCATCAGCAGCGCCCTCTTTATGCTGACTGAACTTCCTCAATAGCTGTCAAAAATTCTCCTGCTATACTGAAAGTCTCTCCTTTATTTTCATTTTGAATTAACTTTTAATATTTGTATGCAAATTCTAAATACTATAAATAATAGTAACATAACTTGGATCCATCATAAATAAGACTTTTTCCTCTTTTCGCTATTTATTTTTAATTAATTAATTTTTAATAATTTTTTTTTATTTATTTTTAATGTTAAAATTTCGTAGTTGATGAAGATTGAAACTTTTAGACCTGATGTAATTAAACCACTTAAATTGTTAATTAGAGCCCATTTATGTCATAATTTCACCATAATATATTTGGTGAGCATATTTATTTTTTCATGTGTGATTAAAAAGTATAGGCCAGTTAAATTCTCCTATAAGGCATTTTTTCCCCACATTATGTGTATGCAAGAAAAAAACTTAAATTGAGAAGATTGGCTTAAAATAAAATATAAAAACATAAATTCTGAAATCAAAATATGAGCATATTTGTTTATTATTATGTAAATGTTTTATTTGATTCATTCATTCATTATTCAGTATGATATAAATACTTCAGAATATTATATTTATTTAACTCTTACAGAAAAAAGCAGAAGTTTTAATCACTATGATCAAGTATGAATAATTCATTCCGAAATCTTTTCGACTTTTCTCGTCAAATTTATTTTAATTTAATTCATTCTATCGTGGACACATCACATTCTAAATTTATAGGTTTCGTTTTTACACTAAAATGTTTTAACAGCTGTATTTTCTGCAAATAATTAATAATTCATTACAACAATAAAATAATCTTATGGAAATTATTAATTTTTTCTATTTTTAAATAAACATAGTTTGATTGAGTTAATTAACCAAATCATTCTACCTTAAAATGATCTTTAAAAAAAAAACTTTTTATGAATATTATATTACATATTAATTTTCACCTTCAACCGGGTTTTTTAAATATTTTTTTTATCTCTTTTTTTTAACTAAATAAATAAATGCGCTAAATAAATTCGAAGGTCATTTTTTGATCAAAAAGGACGCCTGACTCAACGTTGCGGTTTTTTAACCAGAAACAGATGCGACCCACGAGAAATATTTATAAATGTCAACACTTGGAATGTCGGAAATGTTCCGTGTAATTATTACATACACTTTTGTTTTGAAACGCGACGTTTCGTTATTTTTTCTGGAATATTAATGAAGATGAATGTTTTTCTTATTGCATAATAAATGCAAATACTTCTTTGGGTTTTCCTTCCATTCCCCCCCTCCTCAAGTTCCCGATTGTGAAACGTGTGACGTCATATATTTGAAAATAAACAAAAAAACAATCGGCTTTAATTTACATTAATAAAAATAACAGAAGAAATATTCCATGTTGATTTTACAATATGCTCTAACATAAATTACTAAGACAAAAATTATTTTTTTAAAGTTGTTAGAAGTTTTAATGATCAGTAAAAAATGTAATTTTTGACAATTTTTGTACCAAAAATATTTTTTTTTCCGGAATAACTTTTAATCAGAATAACTAACTAATTTTTTGACTGTATAACTTCAAAATAACTATATAATATAAGTTCGGAATAACTAACGGAAGAATTTAGGATATAAGTTACTCGGAATAACTTAAATCCAAACTCAGAATAACTTTTTATAACTGCGGAATAACTTTTGTTTCGGAATAACTTCCTTTACTCTTAGTTATACCGTTTGTTAACTTCGGAATAACTATAACGGAATAACTTATTCCGAGTTAACTAGGAATAACTTGACTAAAAATATTTAACTATAGCTTAAAACCCTTTGACTGAATAACTTAAAATGTTTCATTAAAAAATAATTACTTTCGTCAAATGCAAATATTTTCTCGCATATAAATTCATAAAACCACGCATAAACTGATATAAATTACAAACGAAATAATTTACTTTAATTTCAATTGAATATGATGGTTACATTTTTAAGCACAAATTTCATACATGAGTTCTCTTTAAAAAATAAAATTTGAGAAAACTTTACTAAAAAAAAAAAGTACAATTCATATAATGACCTAGTTAGTTAATAAAATTTATTGGACTGGTTTGGAATACCCAATGCAAAAAGTATAAACAATTTTGAGCTGCTAAGAAACAACTGGAATAATAATGCACAGCAAAAATAACGTCAGCTGTTTCTGTTTGGTAGGATGAGTTCTAAAAGACGCATCGAAATCGCCATAAAATTTCACCTGCTGTTTGCACAACTGCTTGTTGTTTAAATAAATTGCTGCTGCAGATACAAAATGTATAATAATATTTTGATATTCATTTTAAGTGGAAAAGCTATATGATAAATTCGTTTTCTAAATCTTGGAAACAGTTAACAAATTTAAACGAACATGCAGGAAAAAAAAAGGAAATATTTTTTTTATAAACTATAGTTATTAAATGATTATATTTCTAAATTATGCGATATAAAGAATTAGATTTGAATGAAAATATGGCTGTCATTCAGTACAAAATTAAGAATGTGTGATATTTTTTTTTTGTCATAAATTATAAAAATTCACTTTTTATTTAGAAAAGATTGTTATATGCTTAATATAAGTTTTTATTGAGTTAATAAAATTTAATTAAATATTTACATCTTTTTTTTACTATTTAATTACATGTACTTAGTATACATTTGATAATATATGCTCGTATTAATTTTTCATATTTGTACTAATTTTTGAAGTTTTAGATAATAAAGGGATTTTAATATATATTCTAAATAAAATTTTTAAAAAGTTTCCTATAAAAATATGTCAGTTTTATTAAATATAAAATAAAATTAATAACTTCAAATTGTATTAATACGAGTTTTAATGTAGTTTTGTTAAATAGCATGAATTGTTGTCTTTAGTTTATACACTTACATGAACTGTCACATTCGTAGTTGAGTCTGCTTGTTTCTGAAAGTTCGATACTGCAACGTTGGCCGTCAGTAGATCCAAACTTTCGTTCTTAAGGGAAATGTGTGTTGTGACTAATATTCAAGGTTAATTATGATGGGCCTATTATTGGTACTTACGTATTAACGATACCTTGGCGACAGTTGCGCCAATAAAGAGCACACGCGCCAACCGCAGCTACAAATTTGGCGGTTTCTAAGTGGCGCCAATCTACACTTAAAATTTTTGTTCCAAATAATAAAATATATAAAACACTTCATTTAAAATCAAAACGCTTTCAAAATTCAGAACACTTTCATCAATTTCCACAATGCAATCTGGTCCACCTACCTTCTTTTTTGGATTATTCTCCATATCCAAGACACGCATAATTCACGCATGTAATTGTTCAAATCTATAACAGTTTTATCCGATAAATCAAGTTGCTTTTCACAAAATTTAAACTACGTCAACTCCACACACCAGCAGTATATGAATCTCAAAGCTGTACAAAATGGAATTCTGCTTCCCTCAAACCAGTTGTCTTTTCTAAGTCCCACATGATAAGCACACTGACTGAAATTGCATTTCCAAAACTTTACATTTACCAAAATAAAGTTTCATGTCATGGGAATTGGGACATTTTCGTTGTTTTGATAAAATATTGCGCTCCTGAAAAAATAAAATTGCATCTTGTTCTGTTTCTGGCAAATCCCAAATACGCATTTTCGTAGCACTACAAAATGGCGTCAAAACTCAGCAAATCTGCAACCGTTATATTGGCGCCACTTAAAAACCGCCAAATCGGTAGCTGTTAGATTGGCGACACTTAAACACCGCCAAGTCAGTCGCCAAGGTACCGTTAATACGTAAGTACCCTATTATTTATTGTATTTTAAACTTGACACGAACAAACATCAAAAATTAATTACAGAATGAAAAGAAAGGTGTGACATTTAAACACACAAGGCAACCCTTGAGCACTACTGAGGAAGTTCAGTCTATCATACTGGACGTACCAAAAAGTTTTCTTAATTTGTTTTTAAAAATGATTTAATATACTGTTTTGTAGTGTGACTAGTCCTCAGCGCCCTACAGCGTGAGACGGTCACGCCATAATAGCCTACCCACGGATGGAGGGATAAGGGGCAGCTTCTGTTGCGAGAGAGCACTAGTAGGTAAAAGTCTGACTTGGCTCCGTGTGGCTGAAGAAGGAAGGTAATGCCTTCCGGGAGGACTTTTAGAGGGAGCTACCCCGTATTTGCGTAGTGTAGGAGAGAAACCTCCCATCAGGTAGTCCGACTCACTAGGTAAAATGCTGAAC
Source organism: Caerostris darwini (assembly GCA_021605075.1). Lineage (NCBI taxonomy): Eukaryota > Metazoa > Arthropoda > Arachnida > Araneae > Araneidae > Caerostris > Caerostris darwini. The sequence goes on along the minus strand of BPLQ01010785.1, from coordinate 1,363,652 downwards.
ATCAAACACTTGAAACAGTGTCTACAGTGATGCAGGCAGCGGTTTGAACCTCAGCCCTAACTCTCACCAGCGGCGCAAGTTGCCACTGAGCCACGAGTCGGGTTTAAGGAAAATGTGGAAGAATGCAGGATCTTTAGTGCATTCACCTCCTACTAGCTGCCTTAGGAAAATCCATCCAGCTTCGATGTAACGAATGTTGATTATAGTTATCAATCAAAATACAAAATATCTTTCAGAATTAAAAAGCGAAATAAAGCTAAACCAATGATACTATTTAAGCAATCATCCAACAATTTTAAAATGAAAGCAAAGAAATACAGAGAAACCACGTTACTCAAAGAGTTTTTAAAAAGCAATTTATTCAAGGAATTACATTCTAGTTTTTCCAGCTCGATAAACTTTGAACTTTCTGAAATGTTAGTTGTAAAACAAACTTGATTTTACAAGAAGAAGAGAAGAAAAATGATTGTTATTTTTTTTTCCCCCTTTACGATAATTACACTTCGAAGGCGAACAGTTTCCGTATTGTCACGTGCTTTATGCATTTCATTACGACTTTTCATTCTGAAAAAGAACAGGAATTTCGATGCCTTTTCAATGTCAACTGTGACGTTTGCTGTTGTCGCAGGCCAGACGGTAAGAGAACACCGGTTCGACAATAATGTTTTACAAAAAGTTTCTTCCTTCTTACAGACAACAATACGTAACAAATGCTTTAATAAAATCGCATGGAAAGAAATTTTAAAACGAAATGTCAGAGGAACAAAATGTGAATTTTATGATGCCGTGTACATATTTCCTCACTGGAAAAATAAAGACCTGTTACCAAAATAATAAAGCAATTAGATATTTTTCATTCTTTAATTCATTGGTAATAAATGGTTTAATAATTTATAATTTCTTTGTAATAATAAATCTTATATTATAAAGAATATATAGTATTCTTAATTAATATTAATATTCTGATAATAATTCTTTACTATGAAAAAAAAAATCCTTATTTGAGAGCCTTTATAAGATAAAAAAATTACATAAAATTAGCATTGCATTGTAAATCATTCAAACTGACAGCATGAGAGATTCAGGAGATAATATATTCATGCATATATTGCTGGAAACATAAATGCATTTTATTGTTTATGCGATGTCATGAAAGGAATGTAATCTTCTTCATAAAATGTTGAGTAAGGTAGATGAATTTTATGGGGTTGAAAAATTATATGCAAATCTCATATTGAATTCGCAAATCCTTTTTTTGTGCCACGTTATTTCTTTTTTAAAAAAAAGCATTATATTTTTGATTGCATTATGAAATTTTTCAAATAAACTTAAACTTATCTGTTTATTTTTTTATGTAAAGCATACTTAGCATTTCGCTAATGACCAAAATATTGATTCTTCTTGTCTGTACCCGAATTGAATGTTGTCAATTATTATTATATTCCTCCAATAATAATTGACAACATTCAAAATTCCACCAAAATTCTTGACCAGATTACTAATTCAAAAATTGAACGACACCTTTCTGGAGGCAAATTAAAAGTATTTCCTACCACACCAGATGACTACTGATCCATACGTAAGCAAATTGACCACCTGAAACTTAAAAGTCATACATTTGAACTGCCTCAAGAAAAGAAACTTAAAATAGTAATTCGCAGACTGCCAACAGATCTCTCAAATGATGTCATCATGCATGAACGCCAAATTCTCCACTATCACCCCACTTCGTCATCGTGCTGCCACCGGCAATCTACCTCTCTACCTAGTTGTCATAGCAAAAAAATTAACAAAACAAAAGGATTTTCGACCTGTCCACTCTATATTACTTTAGGGTCAGGGCTGAGTCACTGTGAAGAAAATCAGGACCCAGCCAATGTTATAAATGTCAAGAATTCCATCTTCATAGCAAATTTTGTATAAGAAACCCTCGATGCCTCAAATGCACTGGACCTCCAGACACTTTTCTTAACACTTTGTTAAACACTTTAATTTAAATTATTCGACACTGATATAGTAGATTTTCTAACATATAAAGGTTTCCACACTGATATAGCAGATATAACAGATAAAGATATCTATAAGAGGTTGAGGTTTGCTACGTAACATCCATAAAAGAAAGATCCGAATGGACTTTAAGGATTAATGCTTTGTATTTCCAAGCAATATTGGTTAAAACTAGGGGAAAAAACCCAAAAATATGACTTTCAAAATGAAGCATTGTCATATTTCCAATCAATACGCCATCTGCGAGAATCGCACTTTTACCCATTTTATGTTAACCTAGAGTTCCACCACTGGGCTAGCAGTAGTGGGGCACACAATCATTCACCACAGCAAATGTTCAACTCATAACGAGGCTCTTGAAAATGGAATAACCTTTCTTGGATAACACTGTGTGATGTACTATGATTCTAAACTTAGGATGAAACGGAATACAACATTTTTAGCATTATAAAGAACCCCAAACCCCCCTCACCCGATAAAGATAACTGTATTAACTTATCTGATCCAAAAGATGAGCTGGTTGTTCCCAAAATAATCACATGTTCATAAATTGTCTTCATTCTCAAAATTGTCAGGTCTGCACTCTGACATTTTTATCCTTCAAAAGTTCGTAGAACTTTAAAAGTATCATGAGCATGAATTGTTTTAAACAGATTATTCAGGGAAAAAGTTATAAGTAAATGATGATATGTAGAGTAATCATTATTGTATTATTGAATTAATTTTCGTGATTTAACGTAAATTTTGTATGTATAAACCACGAATTATTAGAACTTCTAAAGTTAAATTATTAGGGTCGGCCTATATATAAATCGGCGAATCTCGAAGAAACGCGGGTACTTCAGCGTTAGCCGTTTGCAAGTGATAATTTACCAAATATAGTTAAGTACAAAACTATTTTTTTAGTTTATATATGGAATTTTTTTTTTTAATGAAATGATTTGTTTTATAAAAATGAGCTTTGGGTAAGACTTTTGAAGAAAAACGCACTTTCTGTTTATATTCGGAAATATACTGTATTTATGTACGATATATTTTAAGAGTTTGTCCATTCTGAAGATAGAAGAATAATCTGGACTACAGTACTGGAAAGCATGGATCTAATACAGGGTTGGCCAATCCAAATTACCATAACTCCGCGGGCCCCCTATAAAATTAGATATCCCCATATCAGATTTAGACCCACTACAGACATTTTTTGGAGTGAAAAATTGAAACATGAGGATCTATTATTATTGTTTACGATTATTCTCACCTGTAAACATGGATACTATAATAATAATGATACTAAACGCACATTGTCAAGAAATATAACACTCTAAATGAAATATAAAAAATATATAAACTTAAACGAAATAAAAAAAAATGAAATCATTCAAAAATATCTATTTGACTAGTGCGATAGTTGTTTCTCCACACTTTCAATTAGCTTTTACAAATCGATGCGTGCGCATCATGAATTCGCAGAATATAATTCAATTACCCTGCGAACTCATAATTGTAAACTCATTTATAAAACAGGCACTATCTGTCCTATATTGTCTAGAATATTATTTTAAAATCAAAGTTCATTTCAGTTCGTTTCCTCATCATTTCGATAGTTAATTTTTAGACACATAATGTATTTTTTGAATACATTGGTTTTAATTATTTTCGCCCTTATAAAATATATTTTGTAAAAGTGTGATACATCTCACAGGCCGGAAAACTGGGAAAAACTGGCCGTGGTTCGGCCACCTCTGATCTAATACATGGACAAAAACCAATATCTAAAATAATGCAATTGTTTAATGAATATTTATATATTTTTTATTAATGTAAAACCCATCCTATTTTTGTTCCTTCGTAATTCCAAAAGAACAAATTTTCTAGAGCCTCACCTGTTGTAGGTCAACAGCATGCAGACAGACGAGTTTTTGCTTATTCTAAATCGGATGAAGCAATTGCGAGAAAATTGTGGTCAATCTTGAATTTTCGTTGCTTATTTGCAGTTGCGGATTTTCCCTCGCAACTGGAATGCGAAAGGTACAGGACAGAAAAAAAAAAAAAAATGATAACGCAGCTCTTGTTTCCTATTTCGGTTACAGACAATGTTTTTTTCCACTATAAATACTAAACAGAATTGATTCGTAGTTGTTTGATATCGAACAAATTTTAATTTCAGAAAAAAAATTCCTTTTAATGTTTAAAATTTAAAATAAAAAATAACATTACAGACTAAAAAGTTAAATTTGAAAGTCTTCACTTAAATCTTTATTCATTTATTCCAACGACGCAAGCCTTAGCTGAGCTTAAGATAAATAAATGAAGTAACGAATAAATAATTAAATCTTGAACAAATAAATTCAAATGTTTAATTTATTAAAATTCAATAAATAAATCAAACATCTGTTTAGTATAATTTTAAAATTATACAAAAAAAATTATGAAAACTGAAAATGATGAAATAATGACGAAATAATATGATGAAATAATGAAAAATAGTGATGAAATAAAAGTTAAAATGATGAAAATAATGATTCATAAATACAAAAATAATAATGATGAAATAATGATTCTTAAATACTGAAATTAATATCATAGTTTTTATTTGTGATGCTTCTTATATCTATCAACGCATTTAAGATTTCATTACTGGAAAAAAACTTTCATGTTTTAATCAGTACAAATTTTTTTAAAATATCTATTTATATAAATTTAAATATAAAAAAATATTTTATAGTATTTTATTCACAATTTACCGATTTAACATTATCAAAATTGATACATTTAATCGATATAATTTATAAGGTAATACGTTATTAAAAGTAAGTTTGAAAAGCAACAAAATTAAATTTTTTTCTTTTTTATATAAAAACTGAATGGTTGTAGGAAATTAAATTTACAAACCATTCTCTTTAAAAACCATAAAAGGCAAAGAATTATTACATTATCATTTTTTAAGATGAAATTAAGAAGACAATTTGTTTAGTTAAAAAAATATATTTATTCTTTAGAAAATTTAGAATTTACTCGTTAATTTTAGTTTTTTTTTTTTTTTTCTACATATAAAAAAAAATTTTACAGACAATTTATTTTTACAATTTTATTTATATTTTCTGAATATAATTTAAAACAGGGGCAGCAAATCCAAATAAACTTGCGGGCCGCCTATAAAATTATGTATCCTAACATTTAATTTAGACTCAGTATAGACATTTTTTGGAGTGACAAAATGAAACATAAGTTATTATTATTGTGTTTACTTACTATTATTCTTACATGTAAACATAGATACTATAATAATAATGCTACTAAACGCACACCGTAAAGAAATATAAAACCCTCAAAATGAAATACAAAAAATATATACATATAAACGAAATAAAAAAAAAATGGTAATCATTCAAAAATATTTATTTTGCTAGTGCGATATTTGTTTCTCCTCTCTTTCACTCTCAAATTCATAGCTGTAAACTCGTCAATAAAACGAACAATATCTGTCCTCTATTCGCAAGAATATTATTTTAAAATCAAAGTTCATTTTTTCTCATCATTTCGACAGTTCATTTTTGAGTATAGGGATGCACACATAATGTATTTTTTAATACATTGGTTTTCATTACTTTGGCCATTATAAAATAAATATATTTTGTAAAAGTGTGATAAATATTACGGGCCGGAAAAAATGTTCAAGGCGGGTTGGCCACCCCTGCCTTAGATAATTTAGAATTTAACAGTTTTTACAATTCATTTATATTTGGAAAGATTAATTTAAAACAACAAGTCTTTTGATCTGTTGAAATTTTTAAGAACTTGAGAATTAATCTACAATACTTTTTGATTTTGAATAAAATATTGCTGTACTGAGTTTAAAATGTAAAATTTTAGCATTTTACTGCTGTTGTACTGTAGGCATTTAATCAATATAAAAATGAAATATTTTAACAAAACTGTAAAATTGTACAGAATGCATGAAAAGAAACCTCTTACCTTTTTGCTCTCCCTAAGAACAAAACAACAGATCCTTTTGAGTGCTTTATCGTCTGCAGAAATTGATGGAACCTCTTCACAAAACGCACTTAACTCCACCGGGAGATGCGATAACCACCCTCAAACGATTTAATAAATGATTCCCTTTCTCTCTCAAAGCGTTCAAAAATCACGCACCAACTTGCTTCCTTTTTTTTTTTTTTTTTCGAAGTGTCCGAACCGCTCGTGCAGCCTCGCTCCAGCCGGGAATCGTCTGACGAAAGTGTGTTGCTCACTGCTCCAGTCAGTTCTACCTGAATGGCAGGTGCTCTTCTCTGAGTGGAGAGAAAGAGCAGGCGATTTTTAAGGCGTAGTGCGCATGCGCGGAAGCGACAAGGTGTTTTCGGAAGTTGGAATGCTCGGCGGGTGATTTATAGGAGCGGATGGAGAGGAAGGAACAAATTCTAGAATGAAGAAGTTCTAGAGAATCGTTTGCAAGTAGGAATACTCATCAAGTTGTATCATGCCTTTTCCTTTGTTTCTCAAGAATGATCGTCTGACAACGGATGTTATTAGAACGCATTAGTAACAGCTTTGTTTCCGAGTTATAAATGGAATATTTAGCTTATATAATGGAATACTTTTTTTTTTATTTCCAATGGCAGATTATGAACAGTTATAGCAAAAAAAGAACAACGGAAAAAAAAAAAAACAGATAATACAACAAAACATGCTGAAACAGAGTTCATGAATCTAGCAATAATGCCAAGTTGTAGATCTTTTAGCCACTAAAAAGTGTTACCAGGTGTATCACGGGGAGGTAGATCTTCTACGCACCCATAATGGAATACTTAAATTATAATATTATAACTTATTAAAATATTCTATATCATTTTACAAGTTTTTTTTTTTTTTTTTTTTACATTTACACCTTATGAGCATAAAAATTGAATTAGCGTAGTGTTTACAATGAAATGTCTTTTTAAAAGGTAAAGATTTAACTTTTTTTTTGTTGTTTGCTTTAAATGAAATTAATTCAAGTAAAAAAGGAATCGGCAGAAATTTCGTTAAAAAAAAAAAAATTCTTCAAATAGTTTCAGAAAAAATAAAAAAAAATAAAATAAAATAAAATAATCGAAAATGGTGCACTTAAAATTCTTAATGGGAAAAATGCGATAGATTTCGATTATTTTTTTTTTTTTTTAATAAAATTCCACTTTTTTAATTTTTTTAAAAATTTAATAAATTCCACCGGTTATAATTTCATTTTTTACTTTAAATTTATTATTAAGTAATTTTATTTGTTAATATTTAACTGTTAAGTTTTTGGTGTAAAAGGCAACGTATTTAACAATAAACCTAGATTATACTCAAAATGTTTTGCACATACCTGCAGCGATTAAAAACTCATTACAAAAATAAATATTTTACGATGGAACCTTAAAGAAAAGAAAATTAAGAAGGAAAAAAATAAAATGCCCTATAAATATTTTTTGTAATATGAAGTAATATTTATTGTATAGTAATCATCTAAATATAAGCATTCGTCTTAAGTGTAACGTAAAAATATTAAGTATTCAAATAAATGTAGAAATTTCCCAAATCAATTTATTTATTTAAAAAAAATATGGAATTTTTCAAACAAATGTTTAGCATGGATAGGTTATACTCAAGGCTATTTGTAAAAAAATGTGTTCTTAATGTTCTTAAATTGAGCGCAATCTATACTTATTGTAATGATAAAAGGACACAATTATTTATTGTGGCTATGTCAAAACAATCATAGAATCTCGAAAATTTTCTTTGTAGATGCTCGTTCACATCAAGGAACATCAGTTACTAACGCTTCATAGTTTTATATCCAGATGTTCAATTCCACAGGCAACTTCTTACAGACGGAGGGGTCTCAGAGGCTGCAATAGGAAATGTTTTTAACATTAAAAATCACATAGACGCTAACGCACCTAATAGCCAACCACGGACGCTCATAATTTCTCGGAAGCCTTCTTTAGTGCATTATTGCTATTTGGCGAGTTTTTATGTGAAAAAAAAAAACCCCAGAAAGGTTCGTTGTTTATAACGAAGACCATCTTTGAATGGGAAAACTGATAAGAAAAAGACTAACTATATTTATTTTTAATAAATATAGTTACCACAGGGCACTCTTTGAGAACGACTGATATAGGGTTTCCCAGAAAGTAACTCAAGAATTAGTGCTTATAATAAAGAGTACAAGAATATTTGCTTTAGAGAACAATTTGGTATAGATACTACTTTCCCCCGAACACCCAGCCTAAAGGTGCATTTTGAGGGGAAAACGCCTATTTCAATACTAAATATTTCAGACTATTCAGGAATCGCGCATGAATTGGGCGACACTGTATAACAATCCTGAGCTTGAAACAGGCATTAATGTAGGGTACTTAAATTAATATTTTACAAAAAAATAGCAGTAATTTATCCATTTCTATTCTTATAATATTAACAAATTACACTAAACAAAAAGTACATCAGACCAATTCATTCTTTTATCAGTAGGATGCTTCAATAGAAACCTGTCCATGGGGCTTTGTTTCTGATAATCAAGCAAAAAATAAATAAGTAATAAAATTAAGTAAAAAATAAAATAAAATAAAGAAATAAAACCCAGTTCTATTCGCTAACTGTTTACTGTGTGTGCTTAAGGATAATAGACGGTTGCGAAGTTCGGCAGAAGAACCCCGACACATTCTTTTTCCGCCACCGAATCTAAACGAGGTTCAAGATAAAGGTGAGATGGGGCAAGAATTTACATGATCTTGTTTTACTATATGTGCAAAAATCGGCCATTTGAGCCAATCAGCCATTTGATTGTGACCGTAGATGGCTCGTATCTCAAAATATTACCTTATGCTCGTATCTCGTTAGACAAAATACTACTTAGCGATGGCTCATTTTCTCAAAGAACTCGTGGCCTTTGGTACCACAAGCTTCAGGTTCAAATCCTGCCAGTGACATGGATGTTTGTGAGGAGTTCGGAATCCACGTTAAACTGTAGGTACCGGTTTAATAAGCCCAACGTGTGAAAAAAAATGACTGTATGGCGACAAACCAAATCTAATACATAATGTTAGTTAAAATATGTAATCTGTAAAATATGTAATCTAGTTAAGTAAAAGAAGATTTTTATTTTATATTTGTGGAAATGTATTCTTTTTATTTAACAAAAGACTATTATTTTCACAGTTACGGATGACAGCAATGTAAATCTTGAGTTATTTATTATAATTTATGTTTTATCTCTACATGTACCTTTAATAAGTTACAAATATTTGGCAGAAAAAATTGTGTAAAAATGACTAAAATGTGCAAAAAATTACCGTAGAGCGAAAACCCAAATCGAAGAACTCGTATCTCAAGATATCATTATACAGTACGCGATACTGGCATGAAAAAAAAGTATTGCTTTTAAATATGTAATCTAGTTATCGTTATATTATGTTCGCTAATATGTTCGCTTAATGATATAAGTTACAGTCGTTGGTTCGAAAATGGATAGACTCAGTGAACATAAACATTTCATCAGTTTTTATATATTTTTTAGTGAATGATTGATTCTGTTTTTTAATCATACTATCTGCTATTGCCAAAAAATCAATCCATCCAATGCCTACAGATCTCTCGCACTTCAAAAATGTCTCGTTCAATTGAAGCATTTTTCAAGCGAGCGATTCAAGCTTCGTTTGAAAGTTCTGTCGATTAGATAAATGAGGACATGCGAAAATGCGATTCTCCAAAAGGAGACGAAACATTCGTTTTTCACAAGTCATTTCGAGATAAAAATGACGAGAGATGTATTTATTTTGCTAAGAATTCTTCAAAGATATCATAATCAATAGCAATTTGTAAACGAGGTTATAAATCCGTGGCTTTTTTTTTCTCCGTATGTTAAATATAAAATAATTTTGGAGGCTTTAAATTTTTTTTAAATAAAAAAAATCAAAATTATATCCTAAAATATTCAATATAGTTTTTATCATAAAAATGGTGTTTCTAGCCATTTATTTATTTATTCTTGTGCTTAATTTAATAGATATTCTATTTTACTATGAGAAAGGGTAAGAATTTTTGCAAGAAAGAAGGCATTTATAAGCTTAGGTTGATTTATTTTGTAATGTTTGGATTATTTTATTAATATTTTCTTTATTTTTATCTTATGATAAATAAATAAATATATATATTAAAAGGATTCGAACGTGTTTTATAGTTGAATATTTTTCAAGAAAATGCTAAATTCCTTTTTTGGGGAATTAATGTGTAGGTCTGGCCAATTTCTATTGAAAGTATTAAAACAAATACTAAACCAAATACTAAAAATTTAAAACAAATACTTCTAAAATGAAAAGAAAGTTTTGGATAATATTAAATATTTAATAGGATTGGTCACATGAATGAAAATGTTATGTAATATTTTTAAACAAAAGTACTTTTAGAAGCAATTTTAGTCCAATTTTTGACGTGTGTGCTTTTTTTGTTTTTTTTTGTTTCATACAATATAATTTAAAGCCAATGACCGTTCTATAGGACATTTTTATTCTATGTAGAAATGATTCTACTTTATTCTATGTAGTATTATGTTTATTCTATGGCATTCTATTCTATTTCATTCCATTATTTAATTTCTGTGCAGAAAAAAGAAATAACAGTTTTAAATCTTAAAATCTTGCAGTCTGTTAGAATGGCCAGCACGGCTTGCCATCTATGCAGCGAAACTTACATTATTTTGGCGACCTCCTTGTTCTACAAATAGTATTTCAAAATGCCGCCAACATGACAACAGCAATTAAAGAAAAGTCAGCAATTTTAATTCAGTTTTTTTTTATTATTATTTTTACAGAACTTTTTTTTTTCCACGCGGCAATAGCTAATATGTAATGTTAAATATTTCATTAATAAAAGTAAAATTAATTTTTACTGTCAACTATACTCTCAAAATTGCAAACGATGAGATTTTTGTCTTCAACAAGAAGTAACAGAGTTATTGCTTCACCACAAAATGTTAAGCTCAAAAAGTTCGTGAAAAAAGGCAATAGGGTTAATTATGTTGGGTCAATTATTTTTGTATTGTAAGACGGACAAACATCAAAAGTGAATTATAAAATTAAAAGAATGGTGGGGCATTCAATCACACACGACAATCCTTGACACCTACTGATGAAAGTTCAGTCCATCACACTGAACATTACCAAAAAATTTGAGTTTCTTAATTTGTTTTTATAAATGCCTTAATATACTGTTTTGCAGTGATTTTTTAGAAGATTTATCCTAAATTAGGGAAAATTTGGCTAAAAAAATAATGTTCTTGGTATGAAGAGGAGATTAGACCATTTTTCTATGAGCTCAGTGTATATGTATGAAAAAACATCAAAGAATAAATGGCTATTATTGTTGACTAGAGATTTTTCTTTGATGTTAAATATGTTATTAAATTAAAAGTGAATTGATAAAAACTATTTTTTTGGTTAAAAATTATAACTTTGAAACTTTATTCTAGTAAAAGTTGCCCAAGAAACTGTTCTCGTAACATTTGATTAACCACATGGAACTTCAATTGATTTTTAACTACGACGACTGAAACAAATTGCAACGACAGCGTAATAATAGTGTACTCGTGGTTAACCAAGCACGCTTCCGTAAAATAATAATAATAAAATAATAAATACCGAGTCCCGTAAGCCATTGCGTGTGGTCTAAAAAACTACCGTAAAATACAATTCGGACTGTTTCACTGCATTCGATGTCCCCATTCCACTTTTCGCGTTTTGAAATTTCCCCATAAACATGTCAATGTGTGTCCAGCAGCACTGGTCACTGAAAAACGTAGAAAGAACATTCCATCGCCATGTAATAAAAATAAAAATTCTTGGCTCATCTGTGTTCACGAATATAGTTAGAGTGTTGCAGAATTACAAATCTGAATATAATTGAAAATCTGGACCAAGTAAAAAAAACTGTTGATGATATTTGATGTGAAAGAATCTGTAAAGTCGGTTCAGGATTGGAGCTTCCGTGTCTTTTCATTTGTTTTCATGTTCAGTTGAACTGTTAACAACTAGCAGAACAATACATAATCTGAATAGATCTAAATAAGCCTAAATAATAGAAAAATCTAAATAGATCATAGTGTAGAGGAAGGTTGGCATATTCTAATGGGGTGATTCGGATTAGAATCTGGTGTCACCCGCTGAGTTCCCGCTGGTATATCACGAGATCGAGATTTGTTACGGGATGGATCAAGTATTCATTTGAAAGGTTGAGGAGAGATTTAATAAAATATAAAAATTAAAAAACTGGAATAAAACTGATGCGCATGATATCCATTAATAACTAAAATCTTGGGTAAAATTTCCATATTCAGAAGAGATAAAAACTTAAGACGAATAAAAAAAAAACCCATTACATATAGAATCGATATATAGAATACATTACATATAGAATATATATACAGGGAGCGCAGTCGATCTACCAACAACGGGATCCAGTGCCCTAGAGAACACCACCATCACCTACATAGCCTGTAAATTTAATTTAGTCTACCTCAGTTAACCTAGGCCCATCCATATTAAACACTGTAATAAATTAACATTTCAAGATATTAATATCCCTAAACATTCTCCAAAGATCCTGTGGGCCTGAATGGCTGAGTGGCTAGCGCTCTGGTGCTCGATACCACAAATATCGGGTTCGAGTCCCCGTGGGGCCATGGATGTTTGTAGTGGTTCGGAATACACTTTAAACTGTAGGTCCCGGTCTGTTTAGCCTAAAGTGTGCACAAGATGACCGTAGAGCGACTATCAGTTTGATTTTTGCTTTAAATGAAGTTATTAATCTTGCAGCCATACACATACCTACCGATGGTTTTTCGGCTTCGTTTCTTTTACTTTTGTTGTTTTGTATCGTCTTAAGCCTTGATGATACATTTGAAACTAGCTATGAAAGGTAAATACATTTTAATTCACGATGAGTGAACTTCTTTTTTTTTTTCTGGACTTGTTTCGTAACGTTCTCTAAATAAATAATTTTTCTTCGCAAATCACACGTTTATTTAACTGTATGCTTACTAAAGATAATTAGATATAAGAAATGTTTTTTGTCTATAACTCTGATAATTTTGTGTTGAATATAATAAAACATTACAAAAAATTCATATTTTATTTTTTAATCATTAAGGTGGTGGCGGAGATTTATGAATAGAATATAAATGCTAAATAGTTAGAAAAATTAAATTTAGATTTATTGGCAGCTAAAAAAGGATCAGTTGATAGGAGTTTGTTTTAAGGGTCTGTCTATTTTCTTCTTTACCCCAGAACTAAATAAATGAAAAGATGGAGAAAATTGTGACTGTGGTAACTTACAACTCTTTGCGCTTAACTTACAACTCTAATGCGGGATGCCTTTTCATTTCCAGGCATCCCGCAATAGCTGGGAATCCACTGAAAATCAATCTCCCAGCCAGAAGCCATTGCATTGGGCAGATTTATCTTAGCCTCTCCGACAAGGAATCAATCACTAGGTGTATAGGAGACAGTTGCCAGGATTGCAACTTGGGAGTCCATAAAGATAACTGCTTTATTAAGATTAGTAGTTAGACCAAGAAAGTTTAAAATTGCATTCCTGGAGAAAAACTGGTTTATTATCCATAAATATTTAAATTAATAATTTTAAAATACTATTTTTCGATCTTGGCTCTTTTTTCTATTAAAACTTTGGAATTTTAAAGGGCTAATTTTGATAATTAAAAAAAAAAAAAGAAAAAAAAACGTCAGCTTGCTCCAGATATGTTTGGAATATGCGTATGAATAAGGCTACTGCTCTCAGATTTAATCTGCTTTAGACAGACTATGTAATTAAATAATTATCCCAATCATAACCTACACTGACTGAAACTGTCAATTATTCCATTTGGGAGAAATACTTTCGTGTTATTTGAACCTCATTATTTAAAAAGCCTGTAGAATTTCTCTTAATTATTAAGCCTAAAATTTGGTTTAGATCATTAGTGTAGTTAATTAAATTCTCTTCTGAATCTAAAAATTAAATTCTATGAGGTGCAAAAATAATTTTTGCACAAAAAATTATCAACTAATTGCAAATTTTTAAAAGGATGTATTTGTTGAATTACGCTTATAATAATCCAATAAATAAAATAAAGCAGTTATAAGACGTCAAGCACCGTTTAATCCACTGATGATATTATGGTGGTTGTTTCAAAAGATTTTAAATGTTCAAAATATTCAATTTTCTTTAATGAAATTAACTGCAACTGAAAAATATTTAATATTATTTGAATAATTTATTAACAATATTCTTAAGAAAAATTGTTTCATAATAATTAAAAAAAAAATTAATTAAATATTGCTTGTTTTATTTTTATTGGGTTAGTTTTTGTTAGGTTTATTAGGTATTTTCATTGGGTTTTATTTTTATTAGATTAGGTTTTTGTTAGGTTTTTATTAGGTTTGTTAGGTATTTTTAATAGATTTTATTTTATTTTTAGTAGAAATATGTCTTTTCAATTAATAGTTGTTTTATTTTTTTTAGGTTAGGTTTTTATTAGATTTATTAGGTATTTTTATTAGGTTTTATTTTTATTAGATTAGGTTTTTGTTAGGTTTTTATTAGGTTTATTAGGTTTTATTTTTATTAGATTAGGATTTTGTTAGGTTTTTATTAGGTTTATTAGGTATTTTTATTAGGTTTTATTTTTATTAGAATAGGATTTTGTTAGGTGTTTATTAGGTATTTTTATGAGGTTTATTAGGTATTTTTATTAGGTTTTATTTTTATTGGAAATGTGTCTTTTGAATAAAGGCTTGTTTTATTTTTGTTAGGTTAGGTTTTTATTAGGTATTTTTATTAGAAATATGTCTTTTGAAATAAATGCTTGTTCTATATTTTTATTATGTTTGGCTTTTATTAGGTTTATTAGGTATTTTTACTTGGTTTTATTTTAATTTTATTTTTATTAAAAATATATCTTTTGGGTAAATACTTGTTTTATTTTTGTTAGGTTACATTTATTAAGGTTACATATATAGGCACTTAAAAAAGCAGACCGTACCGACATGTGATGGGGTCGTACGTCGTGCTGTCGCAGGAATTACAATATAGGTGTTTTCTGGTTTTCCTTTCGTCAAACACACATGTCAAGATAGTTATCACACTAAGAATTTTCAGGAAAACTCCTATTTTTTATTTACTTGAATTCCAGTATTAAAACAAATCTGTATTATAAAAGAAATAAATTAATACAGAAAATAAACGAACTTTTTAAAAACTTATTAGAATAATTATTAATTATAATTTTTTTTTGGATTATTGGAGAAAAGTTAATTTGTATTGTTTGGAACACTAAACGTTCTCACTTATAGCGTAACATTGCATTTGCTTTTGAAAAAAATCCGATATTTTATATATATAAGCATAAACCATAAAATCATTATTTAACTGAAAATTTGAATAATATTTATTATTTCTTTTAAATAAACGAAAAAAAACTTAGTCACTTACACTCAATATTTATAATCACAAAAAAAGCAATAGTTAATTTATTGGAAATTTAGAAGTGATATATTTGATTTTAATTCATTAAATAGCTGATTGATTTGTTTCTGATACGTATATGCAATGAAAGATAGCAATGCATTGTGAAATTTTAATTCTTCCATATAAGGTAATGTAGTATCAAATGTTTTGCATTGAAATCCAAATGTTATCCAGCATTTCTATGCTTTTTTGTAATTTTTTCTATCGACGTAATATTTAAAAAAATGTGATAAATGCTTCATTTTCTTATTTCACAAAAAAAAATATATATATATATATTTGATATGGATTCGTTATTTACCGTTGTTGTCTATAAATTGTTTCATAATTTAATCCACATGAAATGCTACTAGCACCTGGCTTGACGCATGTTGTGAAAGTGTGACGTCATATTTTATTGAACACCTGTTGACGTTTTCACGTTCTGTCGCCAGCGTGCCTGGATGATAAACAATCGTTTGTGACGTTGTCATTGGGTGATTTATGGCGGGGTAAACATGAAATAAATCGTTTTCGTAATTCTTCGGATGTGGTTGTGATTTGGTGTGTTTTGTTCATAATTATGAAATGGATTCGTTATTATCTTGAGAAAACTTCCGCTCTTTCACAGATGCGGTGCAGGAATTATCGCTAAATTTGATAAAAATAAATATTAAAAAAATATTTCGTTGTTGATTGTTCTGTGAAATGGTGTGCCAATACCTTATTACTGAGCTATTAATAATTATGACGTTTTTAATTTTATATTTGTTATGGATGCTAATTCAATGTATTGGAAGAAAAAAACTTCAATGTCTTTGATTAGTTAATAAAGAAATGCACTAGTTAAATAAAAAATTGTCGAATTTGAAGAATTAAAGATTCGTTAAAAATACGAAAACAATAATCAGAAATTTTTTACAATTTAACACAACAATTAAACATGAAATTAGACTAAAAAATTTTTCAAAATTAATTAATTTTTTTTTTATTATTTTGATGATATAAATGTGAATTGATAATTAGGTAAAATATTTTTACTTTCCTTATAATTTTTTCCCTTGGAAAATAAAAATCCTGTTGTTTTCTTATTTGCTGTTTGCTCCATTCTCAAAATTTATATTTTCTTGTTGTTCATAGTTTTAAATAAATTTGGTTAATTTTATGTCTTTCAAATAATTATATAATTGGTTTTCGACAATGTCTTTTTAAAAATTCCTAAATGTAGAAAGATGTAGATAATGATTGTTATTTTAAGACAGTTTTAAACGTCCGCTAAATGCCAATAATTTTCATTTTTTAAATAAGGTAAATAAAGAATGGTTAAAGTGTCATACAAACTAACTGCTAACTAAAATTGCAAACTGCTGTTTATTTTCTTGAAATTTTTATTTTTAATGCATACAACATTTAATTTTTTACAAAGAGAGAGAGAGGCTCAAATCAATCAGTTCAAATTTGATCTAAAGATACTCGTAGAAGAGGGAAACGGTACCGTATCAAAAAAGTTTCAAAATGTATTAATAGATGGCGTCGTAAGTGGCACAAAGAAAGTGCATTCGGCTGCCAGTGATATTTTGAACCGAAATGACAACGTATTTGGCACGAATTACATATTCAACCATCTGTATTGTTCAATGTGCTTGATTACTTCGGTTTTTTTTTGATTGAAAAAATTACTTGAATGAATGAACTTTTTTTGGATGCCATACCATTTCCCGCTTCTTTAAGTATCTTCAGTTCAAATTTGAACTCATTGTGACGAGTGGATCTTTTTTTACAACATTTTAAAAGTGGGATTTTAATTATAATCACCATGTATATAAGTATGTGTGTGTATATATAATCACTTAACATGCAAAACTAATTTCATATCCTTTTTACCTCACCAGCTCTACACTCAGTATTTTCTTTCAAAATTCTAAGAAAAATGATGAGTCACGAAGAGATAAAAAAAAAAGTCGTTTCGTCATTTCGTGCTTCTTTCAAAGTGTATCTGGTAGAAAGAAATCCCCCCCACCCCCCACCCTACGGCACTGCATAAAAAGACAGGAAGAGGCGAAACAATGCCGTTTCCGCTCCTCCTTCAAATGATACGCTTGCGATTGTTTCCCCCTTTTATCAAGTCATTTACTGCTTACCTGGGCACTGAGCAACGAGCCCTCGTTTGAATTTCCTCCGGATTTGTAAATCACCTCGCACACCGCACTTTGCGGGGCAACATGTTGACAGATGAGCCACATGATTGTTTCAAATTCGTGGGTTGTTGGACTGACAGGAAAGATGACGCTGTCATAAATGGGAACATGTGTTCCTCTTTGTTGGGGAACAAATGGCTTTTTGCGTGATCAGGCATCTGATCCTCTGGAAACATGATATGACACACATTTTTCCCCCTTGATTTTAAATCAAAACTCTGCATAAAATAAGTACCATTGATTGATTCGAATTTTTGTTTGAGTAACTGTGTTATTAGATTACTGTCGTGTTGCTATCTAGTAATTTAATTAATTTAACTATTATTCATAATCTCGAAGCTAAAGCAAAACAAATCAGATACCATTATTGAATTAATTGCGTTGTGTTCTTAGATATTAACCCAGGAAATTAAAATTTTACCTAAACGACAATCAGCATGGTGTGCAATGTCTGCAGGAAATAATACTCAGGAAACATACAATCATAGACATTAGATTTATTATAACAAAATTAGGTATAAACAAATGAATTAACATTGACTAATTGCAAACCAGGGGCCCCACCAATATCATTCTAATACACATACACATAATGCTTAGATTTAACTTAACACAATACATTCGATAAAATAGAAGTTAAATCAATTCTTGTAATTTAACCTTCACTCATATCTATCACAAGCAATTTAAATACAAGAAAAGGACGACGCACTAAATTCTGTCTGTTGAGTTCATACACAAAAAGGACGGATTAATGTGCACTGAACTCGCACTGAGCAATCAATATCACTTTAGAGTTATTCAGAATCTGTCTCTGAATGCTGAATACATTAAAAATACAGTGTTCAAAGGAAGAGATATAATATTGCACAGAAAAATCAAACATTGAAATGTGTATTCATCTCTATCTAGTTCTTCTTGGAACGTAGAATCTCCCCCTGCAAATAAATCTCGTCTGCAACGGCAAATTTTCGAATAGTCAGGTCTTCAGCGTCAACGGTGGTTCCATTACGTAGCAGGATTTGAGTTTTCCTTTCCTGTTAAATGGCGCCAAAAGCTGATCAGGAGGGAATCGTTTTCAAGCAGAATTCAATACCACGAGGCAGCAGACCCCCTCTTCTTTACAGAATACAATTGCTAACACTCCATCGTCCTGTCTCCGTCCAAAAAAGCCCCGAGCTCTCTCCACCACCGCTTATAAGCCCGAACCATCACCGCGTCATAGCTGACGTCATTCCAGGCCTTGATTGGTCGAGATCCCGGTTCCATCCCGAGAGAACGAAGCCTGAGGCTCAATTCGTACTTCAGGGGAGCAGCCATCTTCTACCCTGACCACCGGAAGTCAAACAAACAACCCCAACCAAGAACTGAGTTTGAATGAAAATGGCACAATTTAAGACAGATTTATTTCTTCTGTTTCCTCTTTTCCTTTTTTTTTATTACTGTTATTAATCAGCATTTGAAAATGTTTCACACTTAATTTAACATAATGCAACTTTATGAATATCAAAATACAATGACAAAACAAACAAGAAAAACATAATTTGCAACCAAATTTATAAACACAAAATACATAAATTTAAAATTACACATATCCCATCAATTTCCTAATTACGTCTCATTCACTGAGTGGGTGGATGGCAGCGCCACAACATTACTTACTGTGTTCTTGATGAATAACTGTGATTTTAGACCCTTCAGTGATTTTATTATATAAAATTTCTCACCCATCTGTAAGTTTGCCAAATCTAAGAATGAACATCCCTCATACAGCTCTTGGTGTTTTTAAAAGCAATCCATGCAAAAAAAATTTCATTTTATGGTGCATATTCATTTCAATGCGTCAGTCAGTACTTAACGTAAAAATTCCTACTATCAACATAAAAATCTAATCATCAGTCTTCTCCAACTAAAATATTAATGGCCAATGATCCATTCATAATAGGGCCTGATGGCCGAGTGTCTGGCGCTTGGTATCACAGGATTTGAGTTCGAGTACTGACATTGCCATGGGTGTTTGTAGCGGTTCGGACTCTACTTTAAATCGTAGGTCCTGGTCTCATATGACGGTAGAGCGTCACAGAGCCCAGTCAGACTTTTCATCTACATCATTCCCAAACTGTAAAAAAACAACTGAGCTCTAGGCATAGTGATGTGGTGTGATGTAGTAGTAATAGTAGATCCATTCATAATTCGGCCTTTTTTAAAATTGATATATTTTCTAAGTAGGTGAACATTTGCATTATTGTTCAGTATTATTTACATTAAAATGTTTTCACCTAATTGTTATCCCTGGTAATCCTCCTTATAATATTCCGAAATATTTGATTCCTCACAAAAAATAATATTAGTTTAAAGATAGTAAGCATATTTTATGTTTAATTACTCTTTGTAAACCACAATGCCCTAGTCTGTTTAAATTTGGTTGCCTGTTATTGCACAAATGCACTTTTCTTTTTATTGAATTTTGTATCATGATATGTTTTTGAAGATACTCCATTTAAAAGAAATAAATACATCTTATGAATTTACAACATTAAATGTTTTTACATTTTACAATTAATTATTGATAAACAGTAATTATATATATATATATATATATATACACACACATACATACACTCAAGAGCCAAAACATTATGACCACCTGTCCATAACGAGTTGGCCCACCTTTGGCGCGCAACACAGTTTCAACCCGCCTTGGCATGGATTAATACCATCACTTAATACCAGTTAAATACCACTTCCACCCCATCACGTGCCTTCCACGTCATCCAGGCGAGTTCATTGCAAAATGTAGGGGTGGTCATAATGTTTTGGCTCTTGAGTGTATATATATATATTGAAGAGTAAAAATATGTGTGATGAGCAGCTTCAGAAAAAAATGAAAGTATATTGATTGAATGTTACAGAATATTATATATACACAAGCATATATATATATATATATATATATATACACAAGCATACAAAAAAATAAAAACAGATGTGTTGTAAACATACACTTTAATATTTTCTTTTCAAACCCAAATCGAGGAGCGACGTAACACACACTATCGATCTATTTATTAGAACGAACCTACATTGTTTGTTCTAGTCTGTGACAACAGCATACCTGACGACGATTCAAGGTCGAGTTTATTTGTATTACGGATTCAAGTGGAATCCGTCTGACCAAAAAGGGAGAAGATTGCAGTTTGCAGGTGGGAGAGAGAAATGTGCGCTTTAGTACTTTCGCAATGACGTCTGCAGAGCGCATAACTGGAAGCCAGCAGTGGACAAATACAATTATGCAGGAATTCCTTTCGTGTTTCACTGCTGCATACCTCAGATCGGTATGAAAAATTTGTGGTATTCTTTTAGTGTGAGTAGTTCTGGGCATCGATTGCATAGGTCCGAGTAATAGCCATTTTTTTTCTTTTTTTAAAATCCAGAAAATCAATAAGTATAAATCTTTTCATGATATAATTTTTAGGAGAAGGGTTCTGTTAAAATCATTATAGGTTTGTTCTAAATATTCTGATATTATTTTCTTTTATGCTTATTTTATCAATATAATAAGAAGAATTTTTCTTAACTGCCATTTGAATTCCCATAAATTTTTTCATATTTATTTTACTACTGTGTCCAAAAAGTAAGACCTGTTTTCAATTTAAATTTCCCGGGCATATGGTATTTCAATTTTTTTTTTTCTTTTTTAGGTTATTGGCACTGTTCTTAACATCTTTGGGAAATTTGACGTCAAAATATTTAATAGTGTTTGAGTTACGCTTGGTTTTGTGAGACGCTAAAACTGATTCCGGCGATTTTTGAAATGTCTGAATTCATTGAGCAAAGAACTTGCATTCAATTTTGTTCGCGGAAACGTATAGACTGTTGCAGAAGGGATTCGGTGAGCATTGCTATATCGGGAAGTAATGTTTAGAAGTGGTATAAACAGTTCAAAGAAGGCAGAGAACTCGTTGAAGACGAAGAACCCTCTGATCAACCTCCACCGACGAAGCTCAGGTCCAAAAAAATTAAAGATTTGATGCTTGCAAACCGTCGATTTACAATTAGAGACCTTGCTGATGATGTTGGAATTTCAAAAGGATCGGTCAATTCCATTTTGGCAGCTATTTGATTGGAAAATAGTCCACCCGTTTTACCTGCTTGGAAACATTTTCGCCCTCATGGCAACATGTTTGAACATTATATTTAGATTTTTTTCCCCCAGCTTCTATATGGGTTCCAACTTGGAGGCGATTTTTTGGAGAAAAAAGCACTCTCGTTTTATATACGGAAGTATACGATATTAATATAACTAGCAAAAATAACGAGTCAGGTTTATAGTGTTCCTTCCGGAGTGACTTGGCTTCTGTCACCGGTGACGTCCTTCCCTCTTGCGCCCAGATCTTTCACCTCGTCGACCTTGACCCTGTGACAGAGGACCACCTTTCGGTGAGTCAGGGCTCTCGGAATGCGACAACAGGTGTCCCGCCAGCATTCTGGGAAGGAGGATGCACTCATTCCCCTCTCACTCGAAGACATTCCGTTTGACATCCACTTAGGATGTCAAATGGAATGAGCAGGAAAAATATTGGAGTTTTGCTTTTTCGACGCTATTTCCTCACTCCAATCTGCTCATTTGGGCTTATTTATTCATCCACTTATCTTCAGTACAGACTCGCCGCTCATATTTATATTCCTTAGCGGAGTGTCCTGAGTACACTCGTATCTCTTCAGGGTACTATTTTAATTCGTATATGGAAGCTATTTCATTAAAACATGTCCTTTATGTTTTTTATCATGTCCGTTTCCTTACATGATGTCCTATATGTTTGTATCATGTCCGTTTCGTTGAATCGTGTTCTTTACGTTTTTATCATGTCCGTTTCGTTGAAAAGGACAACTGCTTCTTTAAATCTTGATATTTACAGGAATTAAAAAACATCTTACACACAAGCTATTTGAACTAAAGTGGAAATTGTACATTTGTAAAGCATTTCTCGTTCATTTTCTCATATTTCTACTTAATTGTTCATTTTCTCATATTTCTAATTAATTGTTCATTTGCAAAATATTTCAAACAAAACGCAGCCATCCATTAAAAAAAATTTAAAATTTTTTTAAAAAATAGCCACATAAAAGGACAACTGATCTTTTAAATCTTAACATTTACAGGAATGGAAAACATCTTGCACACAAGCTATTCAAACCGAAGCTAAAAATGTTCATTTGCAAAACGTTTCCAATTTTTCAGCTCAATTATTAATTTCAAAAACGTTTTGTTTATCTTAAACATTTATAACGTTAATATTAGAATAGAAATTAAGTACCTCCGGGGCGCGATTGGCTAGCACGTTCGGCTGTAAGCCAAAAGATGGGTGGTTAGAGCCCACCAGTGGGCGTCAAGTGTTTTGGGGACCTGATGGTCGAGTGACTGGCCCTCGGTGCTACAGGTTTCAGGTTCGAGTCCCGGCGGTGCCAAGGATGTTTGTAGTGGTTCAGAATCCACTTTAAGCAGTAAGTCCCGGGAACTTATGATTGTAGAACGTTGGTTGTAGGGCTGACAACCCTCCCCTGTAAAAAGAAAAGCATCTCCTGCCTCGAAATCTACAAGAGGCAGAGTGCCTTGGCCCATCATGGGGCTGTTGCGCCAACGATAATGATGAGGAGGAGAATGGAAATTGTCTTTTCAAAATAAAAAGTTAAATATTAATTTTAAAAAAACAGTCACATAAAGGGCAACTGCTTCTCTAAATCAGGGGTCTCCAAATTTTCCAGCCTTAGGGCCATACTGTTTACACCAATAAGTGCCAAGGGCCAAAACCGTTTTAATATTTCTCCCATTATCTATAATTTCTAGACCAGTCGCCGAGTATGCGCTCTGAGAGAGCATTCGCTTGCTAACTACAAACTATTGTCAGTGAAAAATCACAATTACATAAATCTCATAGTATCTTTTTACAAGGGGATACCCCACGGTTTCATTCGCGTTAATTTAGCTTTTCCGTTCCTGAGGGATTTTCAGGATAAAAATCACATGTATAATTGTGGATATATACATTCCAAACATCGATATACATACATATGCGATACTTTTACCCCAACATAACTACTGAGGGTAACCGCGGGATGTTCACTAGTTTATAATGTTAATGGGATTGATTCATTTCAATTATTTGTTAGTTGTTATGCTTAAGTTAAATTTTCTGCTTATTATGCTTGTCATTAAGCTTTACCTAGCAAGTAAATATAAACGAGATATTATCATTCTGTGTTTTTTTATCCAACTTATTACTGCAACAATAAGCTATTCGCTGTCGCGGGTCGGATGGAGGACACTGGCGGGCCGGAATTTGGAGACCACTGCTCTAAATCATAACACTTAATCATAACATCATCACACACAAGAATTAAAAAACACCTTTACACACAAGCTAGTCAAACCGACGATGAAATGCTCATTCGCAAAAACCTTTCTTATCTTTCAGCTCAACTATTTATTTTTAAAACCTTTTTAAACATTTCGTTTAAATTAAAAGAAACGCTATTTTAAACGCTTCTTTTATTTTATAACAGAATCGCAGAACAGCAACTCCCACAAATTGAACAAATTGAATTGTGATGGCCTGATGGCCACATGCGAGGTATTCGAACCGAAGCTGAAATCGTTCATTGGCAAAATGTTTCTCATTTACGAATTTTATTAGAAAAATTTATTAAGTGCTAACTTTCTTGTTTCTGTAGAGCTAAATGGGAAATAGTTAAAATTATATCAACCTCAATAGGGGCCTGCATGGCCGAGTGGAAAATCACCGAGTGTGACGAAATCACCTAGTCAAAGGAGTTATTAAATTACTAAAGATTTGCTTTTAAATAATTAATATTTTCGTATTTATTAAGGTTCATATATAATAATTCATATTAATTAATGTGGGCCTGAATGGCCGAATGGCTAGCGATCTGGCGCTCGGTACTACAGGTTTCGGGTTCGAGTCCCGGCGGTGCCATGGATGTTTGTAGTGGTTCGGAATCCACTTTAAACCATAGATCCCGGTCTAACAGGATCGTAGAGCGTTGCGGGGGCATTGTTACTCCGCGTCCGTGGCTTAACCTCAAGTTACACGCGCCCCCTGGGTAATGCAAAGTGAGTAATGTCTGTGCAGTGCTTGCCTTAAGGCATCCAAGACCAAGCTGTCTAAGGGTTTGCCAGCTGCATTAGAAAGAAAAAAAAAATATCTACCTCAATGAGCCTTTATAGAGCGGAGTTGAGGGATTTGGGGTTAGTGGTTGCCTTTGTTATCTTTTTAAAGCATGAATTCGAGCAATAATTTAAAAAAAATTATTATTAAAAAATTATTAAAAAAATTAAAAAACTAAAACGAATAGTTTGGACTTCCTCGTATTGTAAACTCGCTTCTGGCAACAGCCATCCATGTTGTGTTTTACAAGCATTGTCCCCATGTCATTCAGTATCCAAAAGACTGGTTTTTACTTTATTTATTTATTTTTTCAAATTGAATAAAAGTTACGAATTTTTAGTAAAACAATTATTAATAATATTACTAAATACTATTGTATAATATATAGTAATATGTTATTAGTACTAATTTAAATCGATAATAATTAAATGGATAATAACTTAATAATAATTGATACAAGCAATTGTAATGGAAGTATTATGTTTTAGTGATACAATACCTGTTTCATTATTACTCTACGTGATTCTACAGTGGCTCTTGCGGCCTGATGGCCAGTTGGCTAGCACTCTGGCCTTTGGTACCACAGGCTACCGGTTCGAATCCTGACAGTGGCATGGATGTTTGTGAATGGTTCAGAATCCACGCTAAATTGTAGATCCCGGTCTGTTTAGTCTTCATGTGCACAAAATGACAGTAGAGTGACAAACCAAATCTACAGTGGCTCATTACCATAAATGTCCCAAATGGGACATTTATGGTAATGAGCCACTGTAGATTTGGTTTGTCTAATGGTAGATTAATTGGTAATTTCTTGGTAGATATAGTTTTGAAGACTAAATTTAAAATATGTATATACAATAGAAAATTTTCACATGGTAGTGTGCTACAGCGAATGAAAATAAAATTGAAGCTCCCAAGAACAATAGTGACAGCCGATTTCAGAAATAACAATTTCTAACAATTTTGTTTATCAATCTGTTTAAATTTTGAATTATCTAATATTGAACTCAGTAATTCAATAAAATAATTAGTTGAATATAATTTCGATTAATGCGAAATTGAAATGGAGACCATAATTGCTCATAGCGACGTGACATAATCAAATGAAGCCAATTAGCTTTACTTTTTTAATTACTACGTGAGTGATTACAGTAGAGAGAAAGAAATGAAGTCGAAGAAGCTCGTCAGCAAAACAAAAAAATCTTTTATAATTGAACGCATAAACTAAATCTTGGTGCTTACGTATTAACGATACCTTGGCGACAAACTTGGCGGTTTTTAAGTGTCGCCAATGTAACAGCTACAGATTTGGCGGTTTTTAAGTGGCGCCAATCTAACAGCTGCAGATTTGCTGAGTTTTGACGCCATTTTGTAGTACTACGAAAATGCGTATTTGAGATTTGCCAGAAACAGAACAAGATGCAATTTTATTTTTTCAGGAGCGAAATATTTTACCAAAAAATACCAAAAATGTCCCAATTCCCATGACATGAAACTTTATTTTGGTAAACGTAAGTTTTGGAAATGCAATTTCAGTCAGTGTGCTTATCGTGTGGGACTTAGAAAAGACAACTGGTTTGAGGGAAGCAGAATTCCACTTTCTACAGCTTTGAGATTCACATACTGCTGGTGCGAGGAGTTGAAGTCGATTAAATTTTGTGAAACGCAACTTGATTTATCGGATAAAACTGTTATAGATTTGAACAATTACATGCGTGAATTATGTGTCTTGGATATGGAGAATAAACCAAAAAAGAAGGTAGATGGACCAGATTGCATTGTGGAAATTGATGAAAGTTCGTTTGTTTGTTTAAAGTGTTTTGAATTTTGAAAGCGTTTTGATTTTAAATGAAGTGTTTTATATATTTTATTATTTGGAACACAAATTTTAAGTGTAGATTCGCGCCACTTAAAAACCGCCAAATCTGTAGCTGCAGTTGGCGCGTGTGCTCTTTATTGGTGCAACTGTCGCCAAGGTATCGTTAATACGTAAGTACCTAAATCTTTATATAAGAATCAGGATACACAAAATCTACAGTATGTAATATATAACATATATAAATGATATATGTATAGTATATATAAATCATGGCCATCTGTAAAATTGTGAAGGCTAGCGGTTCATTCATTTTTGCATTATTCGCAGTAAATCTAATTTACATTCGTCTTACAGTGGTGCTGCCATCTAGTTTATATATTTGTAACAATATTTCAAGCGGTAGAATATTGGTTTAAGATAATTTGTTCTAAAATCATTTTCTACAAAGAAATGTACTTTTATCAAACATTTATTAACACGTTGAAATATACTTTTATCAAATACTTATTTTTTATATTTACTTTTAAATTATAAATGAATCGATTGCATATAAAAAATAAATTGAAATATTTCATGTTTTCAGCACTCTACTTCTATATTAATATATAATGCATTTATGTTGTTAAGATGTAAAAAATTTTGTATTGATTTTAAATTAATTTTAATTTCAAAGAATAATATTAATTTTAATAAATAAAATTTTAATTCTAAATTAATTTTCAATTTTAGAATAATTAATTCTAAAATGTCTCCAACTACGAGATCATTTCTGCATGTTGTCAGAAGCTAAGGAGCCTATGAAGAATTGAACTAAGATATTTAGTTTGATAAAAGGTATCGTTGAACAGATATAAAAAATCTCTCCAATTACGATATTCCTTCTACAAATTCTGAATTTTTGGTGTTCAACATGTCGGAATTTTAAACGTCTGCGGAGAATTATTCCCTGGTATTTGGTTTGATAAACCTAGTTAATTGAATCAGCATATATTTTAATAAGCAGACTTCTTATTATTTGTGACTTGTACTGCTTCAATTTTATCTACAATTAGTTTGAGACCTGAGATTTTCTTTGGAAAAATCAAGGTGTTTTTATGTTGAGCAGGAAATGTTGTATTCTGAGTATGTAAGAAAAGTGTAGTGTCTTTGGATTGAATGATATTGCTCATAGACATTGAAAAGAAGTAAGGAGCAAGGCACCTGTTTCCCATATGCTTAATTTTCGAGTCTGAATTTGCGATCAGAAAGGTAAAAAAATCAGTAGATTGGTTTTGTGGAGGAAAATTGTAGGTCATTAACTTTTGTATTCGTTCCATTTTTTTACCTAAACTCTTTCGAAACTTATAAGTAAATCTGCCAATTCTAGGCATGGTAATCGTTTTACAGACAATGCTTATTTTAGCTCTTCGTGAGTTTTGATGTATCTTAGACAAAAGAGCTGTAATCCAAATTGTTCCGGAATCACTAATTTAGTTCCATTGATGTGTCGCATGTGTTTTACGAGGATAATATTAGAGAATTTTTACGTACCGTATTTTGGACGTCTGTTAGCTTTTTCTCCCTAGCGCGCATGCTCATAGGAAATTGCGCATGCGTATCTGTAATGTTTCCTATGAGCATGCGCGCTATAAAGAAAAAGCTAACGGACGTCCAAAATACGGTATGCAAAAACTCTCTATTTTCTGTAAATTTATTTATAGTAAGGGTAAGAAGATAAGCCTGAAGCAGAGGTGGGGAGTATTTTTCAAAGAGTTGGTGCCAGGAGTCAGTTCAAAAATCCGACTCTAGACTGTTTTTTGAAAATTATTTTTATTTTTTAAAAATTCTAGGAATTAATATTAAAATGAAAGGTTAAGGAGTCCATTCCATTGTATCTTTCAATAATGCAACCAGTGACAATGACTGTAAGCAAAGATGACAGTGAGCAAAGACAGTGACTGCTTTAGCAGCATACATCAAGTCAGCGTTGAGAGACTTTTCTCATCCCTGTTTAGGCTTATTAAAAGCTATCCTGAATGCACAATGAAAGAAGATCTTTCAGGAACGATTCTGTTATGAAGAAAAAAAAAATTGGATCTATCACAAACAAAGCATCTTTATGCTTAAAATGTACACTTTACTTTTGCCTGCCTTCAGCTATTCTATAATGCCTTGGTACTTGTTCATTGGGTACTGTTTTTTAAAAGAATCTGTGTATTTTTTAAAGCAAATTTAGAGTAAAGAATGTTTTTTAAGCGATTGAAAATTCTACACCTTTTAAATTTGTAAAAAATACTTTGTTATGAAAAAAATGTTTTTATGAATATATGAATTAAAAAAAAAACTATTACATTTGTTTCAGAAATTCCTGTAAATATATTTGTATAGATCATTGGCAGGAGTGAGTATAAAAAAATCCTACTCAGGAGTCGGAATTTTTTTTTAGCACACTCTCCACTCCCTGGTTAAAAGTAATAATGAGATATTTTCCAAAGATTGAGAATGGGAAAAAGTCTGTTTTCCACTAAGAGCGAAAGAGTTTGAAAGATAGTTTATAAAACAGCTTTATTTTCAGCATTTTATTAATAATATTATCAATTTCAGGAGATACATTAAAGCTAGTGCTTTTAATGTATAGAATACTAGAAGATTTACCTTTAGTGATTTTAGTAGGGTGATCAGTATTGAGGAAAATATTGAGGTCATTCATAATTTTCTCAGACTTGACATAGGTTTTTAATATTGTATTTGAAGGCTATCAACTACTTATTCTCCTTTCTGAGTGGTAGTATTTTTATTATATCCCTGATAACTGTTTGAAGAAATCAATTTTGGATAGATGAACTTTTTAAACTCATAGTACTCCACCAGATGGCGTTATCAGCTAAGTCAAAGTTTGAATTGGTATTCCAGACTTGCGCAAATAAACTAACTAATCATTCAACTACGTTTACAAGAAATTAATGATTATATAATTAAAATTTTAATTAAATAATCATTAATTTCATTCAATTAATCATTTGTTATTTAATTAAAATTTTAATTGTTATTAAAATTATTAATTTTAATAAAAATATTTACGTTGACTAAAAATTAATGGTTACTTTAAACAATGGTACTCGACATCGACGATAGTTAGAAATTAGGAGTCGGCTACTTTTTTTTTTTTTTAACTCTTCGGATAAGGGAAGTTTTTTAGTAGTCGTTTTCAACCGTTATATAGCCATGCTTCACAGGAGTTTAACATCAGTCGATTCAACTCTTCGGATAGCAAGGATTTGATATTAGCAGTTGATTTTAACACCTGTTGAAACTGCAGTTAAATTCAAGTCTCGGTTGTTTTAATTTTAAACTCCATATAAGTTTAACATATTTAAAATTTGAAGCATTCTTATTGAATATTTTTATTGCTTGATAGTAATTGTTTATTTATTGTTTGGGATAATATTTATTATATAATGAACATTTCTTAAATTCTAATTCGTCCTTTTTATTAACTAAATTTATTAAAATAAAAAAAAAAATTCAATAAAACCAAGCAATGAGGAATCTTAAGAAATGTAGGACAAAAAACATTTCTTCTAAAGGAGTGTTATTTTTAGCAGAAAATATATTTTATTGATGGATACCATCTGTTTAGAAATGTATTGGTATAAAAAATTTCATGTATTCAAAACCATATTTGTTTTATCAATCAATCTTTTTTAAAGAATTTCTATAATATTTTTTATAATTATAAATAAATATTTTATTTTATTCAATTAATCAACGTATTCATTGTGATTAAAAACTTCTAACAATTATTTCTAAAAATTATAACTCGTTTAATATTTTTATGTATTTAAAAAACTCCATCAAAATGCACTTATTTAAATATTTTTCTGTAGATGAAAAAAAAAAAAAAAAAAAAAAAAAGAATGTTGGATATAAAAAATATATATATATATATATATAACAAAAAAAAATGTAGCATTTTTTTGTCTCTTGATAAATATATTCGATGTTAATCAAATGAATGTTGTTGGTTGTATAGTACGATTTTATAGTACAAGAAATTTTGAAGAATAATGAATTCTTGGGCTCTGTACCTGTATTTCCGATTCAGAGAGGTGATTTTCAACTTTTTCACTGTTCTTTAATGTACACTTTTCCGCTTCAAATTGACATTTGAACTTTATTTTCACTAGAGTTAAAATAATGTAAAAGCGGCTATTTTCTCTTAACTTATTGTCGAATCGAAAAATTAAAATAATGATTCAAGCAAATTTAAAGTCATAAAATTATAAACTTAAAAGCTTGAGCAATAAATAAATAAATAAAATAAAAAATAGATCGAAGCAGATTTTCTGACTACTGTTCGTTTACGAGAGCCAAGACTATTGCTCGTGGACGATTCAATTCCCCAAAGGGGGTGATGCGAATTTTCAAGAAGACCTGTTTCAGGCGCTCATAGATCACTGTCTGGAAGAAAAGAATGCCTCCTGTAATTATTTCCCAAGAAACTGTTGGAGAGAACATCTTCCCCCCACCCCTCTCCCCCGCGTTCATCTACAAACATTGACCCAGGGCCACTTTTTCAGACACAACAACCACTTTTCTAATTTTTCATCTGGAATTGTTCAGATGGAATCATTTTTTTTTTTTTTTTTTTTTCTTTTTTTAAGTTAAGAACATCTACAATAGTATAATAAAAGAATAATCCAGAAATGGTTCAATTTCGAAAACATTTTTTTCGGGGGATGCCTATGTCCCTTTGACCCCCCGAGTACTGCATTCAAATGACACATAAAGACTCATTACTCGTTAATATTAAGGAATTTCTATGTAAGACTGTTTTTATTATTAAAAAACCATATCTTGGAAATAATTAGTATTTTTAAAATTTTTTTTGTATAGTTTTTCGCCAAGAGTAGAAAAGATAGAAAAGATTTCTATAATGATGGAAAGTGATTTATTGCAGATGTCTGAAGACATAGTATCTTCGAGTATTTAGATCTCTTGGATTTCTTCGTGGGATAGTGGAGAAGATCTAATAGTTTTATTTCCTGAGAGCATATTGGAGATATCTGGAGTAAACTGATTTAGAAATAATGCTTTTGGATGTAGGTGGAATTTCCTGTGGGCAATGCTGTTGATCTTGGAATTTCGTACTGTCCCTTCCATGAGGCTACATGTCCTTCAAACCTCTCCAAGACTTTTATTATCTTTTATTAAGAAAAATTTTGGCTCTTTTGTTATATTTTTGCGCCAAGCTTCTGCAAGACTCCTGCTTTTTTTTTATTCTTCTCAAATAATTTCGCCAAATATTTATCAGTTAACATTGCCGAACATCAAACTTTTGAATCATAATGAAATCCCTTTCAACAATGTAAGATTATTCATTCAATCAACCCCCAAGAAGAACCTATGAAAAAGAGATTCTGGAGAGAAATTCCCAAAAGTATTGGTGGAACAGTATTTCAAATCTCCCTGACTGGCCTAGGATGAAGGCAGTTGCGAAATTTCGTGTCGTAACTGACCACGATTTCTTTGCTAGGCATTTACACCACATAAATGTACTTAATGATCCTTGCTGCAGACTTTGTAACCTTCGGGAACTTATGGGCTGTGCTCACCTTCAGCGCTGTCCTGTGCTCTCTCTGCCTCATCTTCATGGATTTGGTTTGACGCCCTACGGTCATCTTGTGCACACTTTCGTCAAAAAAAAAATAGACCGGGTCCTGCAGTTTAACGAGGATTCCCAAACACCAACAAACATCCATGCCACCGGCAGGGTTCGAACCTAAAGCCTGTGGTACTAAAGGCCAGAATGCTAGCCACTTGGACACCAGGCCGTATAAGACAGTGAGGTTTGGTTTGATTTGTCGCTCTAGGGTCATCTTGTGCATATGACGGCTAAATGGACCGGGAACTACAACCTTCGGAACAATGGGTAGAGCGCTAGCCATTTGGCCATCAGGCCGCCTTTTTTTGGGGGGGAGGGGCAGCGTTATTGGGAGGCTAGGAGCAGAATGGGTTCATAGACATTTCTGCTGCTGTCATTTGCTATTTTATATTGTTTTGTTCTGCATGGCTCCAGTTGTGTCTTTTGTGTCCGCCATTGGATATAATAATAATAATAAACATTACTGAACAAATCGCCAATTCTATCACCAAAATGAAACACTTGGCTATATTTTCAGGTAATAAAAGCATTTAATAAATAAAGCAAATTAAGGCAAATCAAAGAGAGGATTACACTGAAGTGACAAAAGTCATGGGATAGCAATATGCAAATTTTCAGATGGCAGTAGCATCGCGTAGAACAGGTATAAATGCGCAGTGATTTCGCAGAGCTTTCATTTCTGTTCAAGTTATTCATGTGAAGAGGTATTGACGTGATGATGACCGCACGACGGGAATTAACAGACTTTGAACGCGGAATGTTAGTTGGAGCTAAACGCATGGGTCATGCCATTTCGGAAATCGTTAGGGAATTCAACATTCCCAGATCCACTGTGTCAAGAGTGTGCCGAGAGTATGAAATTTCAGGCATAACATCCCACCATGGACAGCGCAGTGGTCGACCGCCTGCACTTAACGACCAAGACCGGCGACGTCTGCAAAGAGTCGTAAATTCTAACAGACTAACAACACTGCGTCAAATAACCGCAGAAATCAATGTGGGACGTACAAGGGACTTGTCTGCTAGAACTGTGCGGAGAAATTTGGCTTTCTTGGGATATTCCAGCAGAAGACCGACTCGAGTGCCTTTACTGACAGAACGACATCGCTTGCAGCGACTCTCGTGGGCACGTGAGCATATCGGTTGGTCCCTAGATGAATGGAAAACCGTGGCCTGGTCCGATGAGTCACGATTTCAGTTGCTAAGAGCTGATGGTAGGGTTCGAGTGTGGCGCAGACCCCACGAAGCCATGGACCCAAACTGTTAGCAAGGCACTGTTCAAGCTGGTGGTGGCTCCGTAATGGTGTGGGCTGTTTTTCATGGCATGGACTTGGTCCTCTGGTGCGACTGGACCGAACATTGACTGGA
The DNA here is from genome assembly GCA_021605075.1 of Caerostris darwini. Lineage (NCBI taxonomy): Eukaryota > Metazoa > Arthropoda > Arachnida > Araneae > Araneidae > Caerostris > Caerostris darwini. The sequence continues at coordinate 1,329,914 of BPLQ01010785.1, read as the reverse complement.
AATGCTTATGTTCAGCTACTTGGAGATCACTTGCAGCCATTCATGGACTTCATGTACCCAAACAACGATGGGATTTTTACGGATGACAATGCGCCATGTCACCGGGCCACAACTGTTCGCGATTGGTTTGAAGAACATTCTGGACAATTCCAACGAATGATCTGGCCACCTAGATCGCCCGACATGAATCCCATCGAGCATTTATGGGACATCATCGAGAGGTCTGTCCGTGCACAAAATCCTGCACCATCAACGCTTTCACAATTATTTCACAATGCTGTCTATCGAGACAGCATGGCTCAATATTCCTGCAGAAGACTTCCAACGACTTGTTGAGTCCATGCCACGTCGAGTTGCTGCACTTCGCCGGGCGAAACGAAGGCCAACACGATATTAAGAGGTATCCCATGACTCTTGTCACTTCAGTGTATAAGAATATTAATTAATTAAAAATAAGCAATTATTAATATATTTATGATGAATTTTGTTGCATTATTTCAGAAACATATTTCTTTTAGTTCAAAGGAAATACCATTTACTTTTAAAAACTATTTAATTCTGACTCTTTTACTTATACTATTTTTATTGCTTATACTAAGTCAAACCTGCAGAATATTACACTCATGTCCATAAATTAAGGATAATTCAGAATCACACAGAAATTGAACTCTAAAATAAAAATTTCACCTGTAGAATTATCACACACATCTTGAAGAAGAATAGGCAAATTACAGGAAACCACCAGATGGCGCGGATAGTACGTCACAATGGCGAGAGTGTAAGAGAGGGGTATATAAGGAATGGTGGCAAAGAAGTAAAATTATTCACAAGCGCTTTAAAAGCCTTTCATGCAATAACCGCATAGTTATGGCACAAAGGAAGCATTTGGAAGATTTTTTACGTGGTAGAATTATCGGACGACTGGAATATGGACGTACCCAGCTGGAAGTATCTGAGGAACTTGGAATCGCCCAGAGTGTCATCTCCAGGCTTTGTCAACGATTCCAAGATGATGGTAATGTGAGTAGATGTTACAGCACAGGTCGCCCCCGAGTTACAACGCCGAATGAGGACCGGTATTTAGCAGTTACTGCCAAAAAAAAACAGACGGAGCACAGCATCAGGCCTGTCTCGTCAGCTCTCTTCAGCTACCGGTACGACAGTTTCAAGGTAGACCATGCACAGACGCTTAGGACACACTGGTCTATATGCTCGTAGGCCTGTCAGATGTGTTCCATTTACCGCAACTCACTGTCGCCTGCGATTAACCTGGAATAGAGAGCATGCATTGTGGACACCGCAACAGTGGTCTTGTGTGATGTTTTCCGACGAGTTCAGTTTTAATTTTGCAGTCTGATTCTCGCCGGACTTTCATATGGAGAGCGCCAGGTACCCGTTACCACCAAGCACAGTTTGTCTTTCACCCCCGAGAACTATCCGGATCTGAAAACTGCTCTGTTGGAGATGTAGGGTTCATTTCATCGAGAATACGAAAATGAATTATAGTTAGAATTTTCAATCTTAATTACATATCAAATAATCTACCATTAAATAGAAATATTTAATTTAATATTCTTGGTAAAAAAATAAATACTTGGCTGCATATTTTTTTAAAAGTAACATCTTTTACCCGATAACTCATGTCAGAAAATGTTTTCAATATTATAAAGTGAAATAATACGCATCAATGCATTAAAAGCCAAAATCAATGTTTATTATAACACATTCCACACAAATCATTAAAAAGATACAACTCATCTCTATATTACAAAGAAAACAACAATATCAGACAGATTTTAAATGTACTAAGCTCTTCGTAACAAATGAAAACTGAAATACACACACAAAAAAATACATATACATAAAAATAAAACATACACAATGTAACACATCAGTGAAGTATGCAAAATCAGTCGTAAAACACAATAAATTTACACTTTTTCTCGTACAGTTTCAATGATTGAACACTCAATGGTTTTACAAGAAAAATATGGATGCAATAGATTAAATGTATGCATTCTAATTACCTATTCGAGATCAGAGACTCGTTGACAAAACACTGGGGCCCCGGACAAGACAACAGGGAAGGGCCCTCGCATACTTTTTTTTTTACATTTTCCCCTTTTTGTATACCATTAAAATGAAGCAATTTACTTTAAATATATATATTCAATATTACTGCATATCGATGTAAATTTATTTACTACTATATAACCAAATCTGATCAACCTATAAGAATCTAAACTAAATTTAGTACTTTTTTATGTTGAATCTCAATTTGTTTTATTTTATTCTTTTATTAAACAATTGATCTATTATGTATAGCTCTCTTAAAAATAATTAATTATATTTTTTTACCATTAAGAAAATATGTTTCTCTTAAAAAATAAAAATTGATGTTAAAATAAAAAAATAAAAATAATAATGAACTGATTTTTTTGACGAAAATAATTATTTTATTAAAATGAGTAATTCTATTCTTTTATGTTTAAAAATATACGTGTTATTGTTAGGAGTGAAAACGAAACGAATATTTTTATAAATTTATTTTATATACGGTCCCCCAAACTGATGGGGCCCCGTGCAATGCTCAATATTTAAAGCAGCCCTCTCGGAGTCAACTGTTGCAAGTTGTACTAGATGAAATATATTTTAAATTTCAATTATCACGAAAGAGAACTGCTTTACTGTTCTTTCAAGGAATTTAAAAGGTTTTCAGATATGTTTTAAGGAGGGATGATAACGTGAATTTCAGAATCGAGTTTCGAAGTATCAACTATCTATTAATTTTTATATATATTTATCACTTCATATAATGATCAAACTTCAAATTTTCTTTATTAGGATTATAGATGATGAATGAATGATTCTTTAAATTTAGATGTACTTTTAAACTCCTCTGATCCTACTAAATCGTTTACCGTTAACACATTGTTGACAGAAAATGCCAAAATGGATGCCTTTGAATGTCTCATAATTTGAAAACGTGAATTAATATTTTATAATGATTATTAATAAATGTTAAAATTTAGGGTCAAATTTAATATTTTGTATATAAGTCGATATCTGAATAATAGTGTTTATTATATGATTCTATATTTTAACGAAGTATTTAATTCCAAACTATATTAGAAGTCTATACCCTGAAAAGTGTTGAACCTATATTCTGATTACACTGTTTTATAAAAGAAAATGCCTCCAAACTTAGCAACATTAAAATTCATTATTAATGTTATTTATAATATTGTAAGATTTTAATAAGATCTTGCTTCATAATAATAAATATTTTGGCATTTTTCAACCTTGTGTTAAATTAAAGCGATATTTTTTTTACAATAGATATTCAACAATGTGTTAAGATTCTTATATCATATTTTGCTTTATAAAGTAAACTCAATAGTCAATACTGCATCAAGACCTTTATTAAGTGATATTACATTGACACTATCATTTCATTAAGAGATCTGTTATATGCATACTGGTAAAGCATATATAATATTGTTTGCATGTATGTATGATAAACTAGACCAAGTATTTCTATTTTGTAATACTATCAGTACATGGTATTGAAGCAAGATGAATGTTTATTGAAATCATGTAGATCTCAATAATTTCAGTATAATGAATGAAATATTTACAACAATAAAATAACTTGCATTCAATGATTTCCAATTGTATAAAATGAAAAATTCGATTCATTTACAGGAAGGCAATACTGATAACTTTTTTAATAAAAAGAAGTCCTTATTTTTCCTGAAAAATGCTTTGAAATGAGAGATAAAAATTTTACAACATGAGAAATAAAATTCGTTTTTTCATAGAACTGAAATGCACAACAATAAAAAAAAAAATGAAAAGCATGTAAATACATTGATTCATCTCATCAATTCTTGATTATTTTTATATCATTTTGCTATAATTTTTTTTTTTTTTGAATACAGTAACATAATCCATAAATTTACAATAACGTAGTTATATCGAAACAGAACATATGCATTTGAAAATACAAGGATTTATTATTTTGGAAATTACAAGTAATTCATGAAAAATGATGGCAGATATTCAATGCATTATTATCAATATCCTCCTGAGAACCACCCTTCATTCCGTGGAACTTTTTTATTTTGCATCTTTTAGGTCTTAAAATACTGAAGTCTGCCAGAGTGAACAACCAAGCACTACTATCGCCTCAGCAGCTAAACGTTTTTTGGCGGAATCATTGTTCTACAAGCATTTCATGTCAACAATTTTAATTTAACTGTTGGAAATAGCATGTATGCCAACAGTTTTAATTTATTTTTTTTAAACATTTTTACAGAGTTTTTTGGCACAAAAATAACTAATGATATTTTAAATGATGACTTATTTAAGTGAAATTGTAATTTTACTGTTTGTATTTATTTAAATTTTTTTTATTGGATAGTGGGACTCGATTCGTTAATGGTACTCTCAAAATTACAAATTATGAAATTTTTGTTTACAACAAGAATTAGCAGTTATTGGCTCGCAACATAACGTTTAATTACTAAAATTAAGTTGCATTTTTGCTGTTTTTATCTATACTTTTGAGAAAAATCTCTGTAATTTTTAGACACAGCTCTTCTGCACTGGACAGTGGGTTTTGATCCGTTAATGAAACTTTATTGGCTCCCCAGTACAATATTATGCTCAAAAAATAAAGTTCATTATACTGAACATTATACTGCCGAAGTCCGTTACGCAATACATGCTAAAAATTTAAATTTTTTTTAAATAAATGTACTATTTTGTAAAACATTTTAGAAGTTTTCTCAAAGGAGGGGAAATTGGTTTTAAAAAAGGTCTCAGGATCTCAAGAGGATAGAAGAAACAATGTTAATAAAACACATTGAAATAAAATCCAAACATTTAGACGAAAGCCGTTGTTCACAGTATTCTAATACAAGTCACGCATTAAATACAAATTATTTGTTTGATACCAGATGACAGACTCGGGCAAAGCATGATAAAAGAGCATTGCGACACATAACATATTAAAGAGATATTCACAACTGGACGTTATTACTTAAAATCAAAAATGAAACGCAAAATTAAAGCACATTTAAATTCAGTACAGGCATGGCCCTCTTTTGCTGCAGAGTGGAATGCGTGTTAACACTACTATTCAAAGACAAAATATATATATATATGTATGTATATCTATGTATATTTTCTTGAGCACACCGTCGGTGACCAACTCGCTCGCACGATTGTCCTTCATCTTTTGGTGCAAAAAAAGAATCGATTATCTGAAGCTGAATAGCCTTAAACTCGCATTGTTTAAATACATTATATTTACTTATTCACAGAGAATTGCAACAGAACATGCACTTTGCTGATGGCGTGTCAGCTTTTTGCTTTTTGCACAGTCCAGTCTCGTATGTTCACTCCAGCTATTTTTATTTGACATACAAGAAAAAGTAAACGTTTGTTATTATATCTTTAATATTCGGGTGATGATTTAATCGGATCTTTACTATAGAGGAAAAACTTAAATCATCAGATGAGAAGTATGTGATTTAAAATGTAACCTCTAGTATATCTTTGGAATTTGTAAACTTTTCTTACTTATTGTGTTTCATAATATATATGTATATATATTTATATCACAGCTAGAAATGTGAATTTCCTTTATCTTAAATTGTATTTAAAAAAAAACCCGAATAAAATCAATATAAATATTTCTTTATAAAATAATTCAAGATTTCAAACATTCTTTAGAACAGTGGCCCATAAAAGTTTTTGAATCGCGACCCCCTTTCAAATGTAAAAAAAAAAAAAATGAATAAATATACACAAGAGTTAAAAAATTGAATAAAAGTGACTGCAGTACTTGCAATGTAAAAAAAAATTTAGAAAAAAATAAATAAAATAAACAATATTAATGAAAAGTTAAAAAATTAACTTTTAACGTTAAAATAAATAAAACTAAAAAGTAGTGATTTTCTAAATTTTTGCAAGACCCCTTTGGGAATTGGCCTCTCATTTAGGAATTATTACTGCTTTAATGTCTTGTAATTAATACTATTTTTCTTTATTAAAACTAATCGTAAGATAATAGTCCTCAGTTATGTGTGGTAACAATACATCCTTCAAAGAACGTATGCTACACTATTTAAAGCTGCGGTATTTCTTGCTTTTAAAAAAGGACCTTCCACTTGGATTTTATAAAGTCTAATGGACATCGATTGTGTTTCCAGAAAATATCGTATCGATGGCTGACCTACAGGAAACGAATACCATGCTTATTTTAAGGCCAGTGTCCAACCCGATGAAAGACAATCGTGCTTTCGCGCCCTGGCCACCGGAGTGGTGTGCGGGGGTGTTTCATCCTCAGATGAGCTTGAATTCCGGCGTGGTGGGAGTGGGCAGGGGGCTCTTGTACTTGGCCCTGATGTGCAGGAAGGAGTCGGGGGACCCGTTGCACGCCAGGGAGATGTACTCGTCCGACAGGGAGTTCTTCCGATTCACCACGATCACCTGGCAGGGCTCGTGACGGGACAGGAAGTGTTCCAGGGTGTCCCAGCCCCCTCCCACGCGTACCATCACGTGACGACCTTTTAGAAGCTAGGGAAGGAAAAAACAGTTATAATTTTTAGCATGTTCACAACCCCTTTCAAAGTTACAAAGAAAAATTTGTTATAAGCCTGAAATAATATCAAACAAAATTTCGTGACTACTTCTTTTTCGCAAAGTATTTTCGCAGTATACCTTGCACAAGACACAGTGCAACTTTGTTTCGCAGTATTATGTAAAACAATGTTAAGAATTCTGGGCCTGAATGGCCGAGTGGCTACCGCTCTGGCGCTCGGTACCACAGGTCTCGGGTTCGAGTCCCGGCTGTGCCATGGATGTTTGCAGTGGTTCGGAATCCACTTTACACGGTAGGTCCCGGTCCTAATAGGATCGTAGAGCGTTGCGGGGTCATTGTTACTCCGCGTCCGGGGCTTATCTTCAAGTTACACGCGCCGCCTGGGTAATGCAAAGTGAGTAACGTCTGTGCAACGCTTGCCTTAAGACATCCAAGAAGCTGTCTAAGCGTTTGCTAGCTGCATTAGAACAAAATGTTAAGAATTCTAATGCAATTCTTTTTTCCCCCTTATCTCCATATTACACCCCCTTCCGTTTCTAAGACTATGTCGCCTCTACCAGTTAGCAAAATAAGAGGGGAGCATCGGTAAGCATTGTGTACACCACGATCAGCTCATCGACGGGTGAATATAAGCTGCTGCGAATAATACATCTTTTATTTCATAAGGTCAAAAAACTTACTTTACTTACTAAAACTTAATTCCAGCTGATTGCATGCAGCTTAGAATTATACGATGCTTATTTTTTTAAGGCCAAAAATTACGCCAGTGGTTTAGACGTCTTTGCCGATTATAGACAGAAAACTGCTAATTCTTATAACGAGAAATACGAATTTATCGCAAAGTATGTATAAAAACTATGCTTAAACAGTACAAACAAGCACGTATTTTTAAATCACTAATTCTACTACAGTGTATAATGTTAAATAATTTGCTAAGTGATTCAAGAAGAATTTCGGTACTTACACGAACGAAAACGTTCTTGCCTCCGATGCAGTATTTTCCTTCTGAAATGCGGGTTATCTGCGTTTGGTCTTTGCACACATTGTTTGCTATTTTCATAACCTAAAAAAAAATATTTTTTAAATATTTATTTCTAGATATATTTCCAAATTAGATAATTAATAAATTTGCAAAGTTTATAATTATAGTAAACATCATGACAGGAAGGCAAACTTTTTTAAACTAAGTAAAATATAAACACTTCACATATCAAACACGGCTTCACACATATAATTTTGCTCTAATTCCATAAATATTTAAAAGTTGAAATATTATAGTGAGCATAATTACTGTGATACAACAGAATTTTAAAAAATTATCACAATAGGACTTCATATTTCTTTTGTTAAATAGTTCTCTATTTCTTTTGAAATATTTGATGCTTTTCTTTGAGCCATTTTCATTTCAAGGCTAGCTGAATTACCAGGGCTTGTTTGAAAAGGAGTGAAACAATAAAGATAAAAGAAACAACACTATTAAGTAATTAGAAACTTTTAAAAATGACTGGTGTAATCTCTCCTTTCGTATATCTGGCAACACCTACTGGAGGGAATCAGCAGCGCCCTCTTTGTACTGGTTGAACTTCCTCAGCAGTAGCCAAAGATTATCTTGTTGGTTGAATGTCATATTTTGCCTTTTATTTTTGTATAACTTTTACATGAAATACAAAAATTTTTTACATAACTCGGGTGCATCATAATTACCCCTTTTTCCTCCTTTCACATTGAAATTATTTTTGTTAATGTTTTGAAAACAGCAATATATATAAAGCTCAAAGACTTTATTTTGAATGCTTAATTAACTAATGTATTGTAAAATATATGGTAGAGTAGAATTTTTTACCTCCTTTTTATAAAATACTTTATACTGTTCTTTGAATGAAATTGAAAACATTATTGGACTGTGAGCATTGGTACGGTGAAAACAGCACGTTTGCTTAAAAATTGTAATTTATGGGAAATTTTTTTTTCTTGGATGTTTTTTTTTTTTTTTTAATTTTTTTTAATTTATTTATTTTTTATCTAACAGACCAAAATCGTAATTCTGAAATTCATAGAATGATTTAAAGAAAATGACTTAAAAGTGTTTCTTTTGCAGATCTGAAAGTGCAATTCTTTCATCCAAACCTTTTCTCTCACTGAATATATTAATTTTATTTATATGAACAAGAGTTCTACAAAGATATCGTAGCAGCATATTAATAAAATTCATTTAAAAATAAATTTTATTCTGTAATAAAAAGATGAATGACACAGTACCATTTCACGAGTATATGATATGAATTTATTTGCACTCTATTGTCAAGAAAGTTTCAAAGAGACGTGTTAGACAGTCATGTTGAAAACGTGATTTGATATGCCAATTTACGTGTTCAAAATTTCTAATGAAGTGAAAGAGTTTGAACGTGATTGTTTCAATTTTAATGAGAGTTAATTGAATTATTAGTAGATCCATCCATCAGGAATGAAATATTTCATGTAAAAGATATTGTTTAACATTTTAAGATAAATAAAAGTTTATTCAATGACAGCTAGACCTAAAACGGAGCGTTAGCGTCACTTTAACTGAAGGCAAAAGTTTTCCTTTACTAAAAAATGCTTATATTTATGAATATAAGATTTGTTTCTGTTTGCTTCATAGAAGCAGAAATGGTTCACAACACTTCCACCTTGCTTTGCTGGTGCGAGTTTTAATCTCTCTCTCTCTCAAATATCATGATTCTAAGTTCAATTCTGTTCAAATTAATTAAAAAGCTCATGGCCATCTAACTTATTTCGCTGTTGTCGACCAGACTTCGTGCTTTTGGGTGGCCATCTGAAAAAAATTTACAGGAAAACATTCTATCTTTCCCTCGTCTCTTGTGTAGCAAATCCCTTTCCCGTGATTTACACTATGTGAAGTTGACTTTGGTACATCAATGGCGCAATGACTACAGGCCAAGTTCGGCATTAAAAAAAAAATAAAACATATACCATATATTTCCAAATATAAGCTAATCTGTGTATAGCCTGAGAGCCCGTTTGTTCTAAAATTTTACCCAAAAAATTCAAAACCCGTATATAAGTCGACATGATGAAAGAAAATTCCTGTAACATTTCAAACATGTCGGCCAAACAGGTAAACTGGTTGGACTGTTTTCAAATCAAATCGTTGTAATGTAAAGCGTCCAACACCAAAGATGAAAGCTACAACTTTGGTAACTTTATCTGAAGCTAGCACACGCATTCATTCATTCCGTTGTTGTCTAGCATACTATCTGTGGTATCTATGACAGTCTTATTTTCAGTTTCTTTTTGTATTTCGTCTGAAAGATCAGCGGAAAGAGAAATTATTATGTGGAAAATTTCAAACTGTAGTTTTCCATTAGCAGGACGCCCATTTCAAAGACATCAAATTTTTCGTTTTGGCGACGCCACAAATAAAAAAAAAAAAAGTAATTTAAAAAACAAAGCAACTCATTTTCATAAAACGAACAACTCATTTCATAAATTTAAGAAATGAAAACGTCCTACATTTGGCGATGCATCGCTTGAGACCGGCTAACAGAAATGTACCTACTGTATTTTGCGAGATCAGTGGATCCATACATAAGCCGATCTCCCTTCATTTACCTTGAGAAAAAGTTCTAAAAATTCTCGACTTATTCATGAAAATATGCGGTAATAGTATTTTCAGCATAGTATGTTTACATCCGAAACACTGTTTTCAGTTGCCAAACAGATGCATTCCAGATCGGACGTGGCAAGTATGTCAGACCGTTTTCTAAGCACCATATCCCAAATATTGTACATTTAAGGCTCCTTCCCACCGAGGCGTGAAGCGCTGAAGATTCACGGTGAAGGCAAGACAATTTTTTCGACCCCTTCATAGCGAAACGTCAGAAATAGCAATACACCTAGTGAAGTTCCGCTTCGAGTTGAAAATGGGTCAACTGGAAGCGGTGGAATTCAAACCGGTTTCAGGCGAACGCGGTGAGGCTAGTGATTGGTCGACTCTTCAAGCTTAAATGCCTCACGAGCCTTTAGTCCTGCAAAGAAAAGTCGTTTTTTTTAAAGATGTATGTGAGAGCAGAGACGCACCTTCTTGTCCAGCTCTGAGGGCTTGTGCTTCTTGGTGTCTGCGGAGGAGGAGGACGAGGGCGGGGTGTAGGAGAGCCTGTTGCGGGGCCGCATGTTGTGGATGTGGTCGATGCCGCTGTCGGGACTCGCGAGCAGGCTCCTCGTGGAGGAGGAGTTGAGAGAGAGAGCGGACTCAGTCCTGCTGCGGACCAGGTTGGGGGAGGAGGAGCCCGTGGAGCTGAGGCCATCCGAGGAGCGCTCCTCCTCCTGGGCGTCGATCTCCCTCTCCAGCTGCACCAGGCCCGGGGGCTCTATGTCGTACTTGGAGGCGATGCGCCCCAGCTCCAGCAGGCACAGCACCACCGTGCGGGGCTGCGTGTGCAGCACTGAAAAGACATCATTACTAATAGCAAGACCTCTTTTCATGTTAAAAAAAGCTGATTTTATCAGTCCAGTTATTGTATAAGCATGTGCACTAACAAGTTACGATTTAAAATTGAGATTTAGTATGACTGCTATGGTCATCTTACAAAGAACACACATAAACTTCTATGCATACAGATTTGCCATTATTAGTGTGATGACCCCTTGGTGCCCACCAGAGAAAGAGTCGTCATGGTATAGTTAGATCACCGATTACGTGGAAAATTGGCAAGCGGTCAAGTCGGAAGGATTCAAACTGTGCATTGCTGCAGGGGGAAAAGTTATTTTCGTAGAGGTTTTAATGGCAATAAAAAATAATTTTAATCTTTAATAACTAAATTTTTAAACTGCACAATATCAAAAAAATTGGATAAAAAATTTCTCAGTAATTATCGAACTTCTTGCCTTTCAAAATGGTTATAGCCAACGTATGTCTAACTAGCACCTCCATCCAGTTTCCGCCTTTAAATCGAATGTTTACCTTTCCACACAATCGGCAAGCTGCTAAGTCGGAAGGATTCAAACAAAGTAACATAATAGGGGAAGAACGATGATTTCAGAGTAGTTTTAATTATAACAATAGTAATTTTTATTAATTAAAATTTTAAATCATACCAATCGAAAGTCTGATGGCATCCGTCATTTAAAATTTTGTAGTACTTTCTAAATGTAACAATTTAAAAAAGAAAAAAGTTTATCAACTGCACAGTAATTTATACAAGTATTTTATTTATTCATTTAAATTTCGGTAGACGTGTTAGTTTTTCTCATAAAAAAATTTCATTAAAATTCATTTCTCATTAAAATTCTTTTTTTAGCAAAAAGTATGTGACTTTTCTATGTGGGCATTGTTATTTTGTGTGTGGTAAAAGTATGTGGTTTTGTGTTTAGAAAGTAGAAGCAGCGTACCCAGTCCGTCCGATTCGAAGATGACTGCCTCGTGGACGCCAAACTTCCTGCACCATCGGATGAAGTTGTCGGCGTTGTCCCTCGCGTAGAACGACTCCGACTTGGCGTTCTCCCAGCACTTGAAGCGCACAGACGGTACCGGCTGCATACAGAAAGACACATTCATTAAACAACACATCAAACATCATCACTTTAAAATAATATATTCATTCCCATGATGGGAATGATTGAAAGTCGTCTTTTCAAAAAAAGCAGTCTGGCTGTCAACAAATATTGACCATTTCAGGAATCCATTACTAGTGGGGAAAAAGTCGATTTAATTTTTTTTAAATTTGATTTATTTTATATTGAAAATAATTCGGTGAGTAAATGAAAAAATTGAAAAACTAATGAAAAAAAAATGGTAGAGTACATGGTAAACATAGTACCATGTTGTGCCCTAATGTGTGGAAATATTGAACAGATTTGTAGGGGGAGAAAGTATGAGAATGTGAGGGGTGGTATATGAAATAAGGAAACAAAGGAACGAATGAGGCGTCTATTGAAACAGAACAATCCTCCTATACACAATTGAAAAGATCTTCTACAGTCAGGATAGGTTCCACGTCACTTATATCACTTGGCTCAATGGCATCCCTCATAACAGGCTCACTCTCTGTATTCAATCCCGCGCGTTGTTCTCACTTTGTCTATCTGCATAGGACTCTTTGGATTCGACTTGAGTCCTTTTACTTTCTGCAATACGATTTAGCTTACGCATTCGTTGTCTGTAAGCCGACTTCCAAATATATCACCACAGATTTCACATAGTTTTGGATTTGTCGCGTATACATTTTATTTCACAGTGGGTTTTATTGTCATATTTATTATCATATTTTCATATATTGATTTCTGATGTGTTTCAAAGGAGCCCTTCATTGCTGGATTCTGAAATATATGAGCGTGAACTGAGCGTGTTGTACAGGATCTAGGTATTCTTCCCCTCCCACTACATGGCCCTCTTTTCTTTCCACTAAAATCTTTTACTTTTCCTCTACAAGATGATACATTTAGATTTTCCGAATGATTTATAATTCTGAGGTTAACATTTCAAACTGGACATTGAAAAGTAGCACTCTAATTTCTGAACCACCTAACTTCTGCCTATTTTATAGATGCTTTCACTTCAAAGATAATGTCCACATATATGACAGTTAAGCTTTATGGGGAGTCGGGGGAATTATATTCGTAATTTTACCTTACTATCTCTTTATCTTAAATTCCACACTAAAAATTACTACTTCTGATAATACGAATGAATATCTTCTGCTATAAGCTTTTCTTTTACCGAGCACAATTTAAGTGTATTGTATAGTTTAAATTTAACCCTAAAAGGAAGAAGAAACTGTTCACTATCAAATAAATGATCTAGACATGTCTAACTGATGAGAAGGAAAAAAACCTCAAACGATTCTTTGTTGCTTAAACGGGTTAATTGAAGGCTGGTAGAATGTAAGCAAAATCTAGACATCAAGAAAATGGTCGTTTTCTATTCTTCTTTTCGGTTTCTATTCTTCTTCTAGAAAAAAGACGCAGTAGCTGAAGCCAGGTCTATTATCGGAATGATACAATAGGTGAAAAGCTGTATAATTGCAACTTGACTGGAAAAGAGTTTCAAGAATGGTTCGATCTTATCGAATGATGTCGTATTCTTCACTCGGTTTCGTTCCATCGACACCTGTCACCTGACAAGAGATGAAACTCATATTTCGTTGACAGATGTTTCCCGGTTGATATGTTTGACAGCTGTTCTCAAGTTGAGAGTTTCTTTATTGCATGCTGACTTTGATTTTATCCTGAGACTTATTACTCTTCAAAATGTATCTGGAACTAGTGGATGACCTGTCATCATGATAGAAAATATTATTAAGATGCATTTTTTTTTACATTCATTTTACTTTTTCTTCTTCTGAACACGAATGACAGTTTATTAGATAAAAGAAAATACAATTGAATCTACCAATTATTTTTTTATATATAATTTTACAAATTTAACTCATCATTCATTTTATACTCTATGAGGAAAAAATACGAAAAGCTTTCAGCCTTCATTTTTCTTCATTTTTTTTTTTATTTTTTTAAGTACGATGAATGAAATTAAAATGACGTTTACAAGAATATTTTTCCGTGAATAAATACAAATAAAACTAACTTCAGCCATGTTTTTTTTATAAAATGCTACAAGCTACTTAATCAAACTGTTTTGGTAGCAAATAATTTGCAACAAGATTCAAAAGTGGCAAGAACTCGCATCCTATTTACAGAGGTTTCCAATTTGGGAATTTGTTTATTACGTGCTGAATTTCATTTTATTTGCTTCTCTGCGGAAAGTGTCGTTTTCTTATAAAATGCTACAAGTTGCTTCATTAGACAGTTTTGGCAATAAACAATTTTATTTCATTTTTCCCAATACTTCAATCTTTTTTAATAGATTATGGGATGAAAAGCACTATGAAAGAACAGCGCGGTTGGGCAGAGTAATTTTTACATCAGAAGGTTAAAAATTCTTATTTTAAAAATTCTGTTAGTTAGAAAAACATTTCTTTTTAATAATTTCATATGGGTGTAGAAAATAAAACAATAGTGGAATATAGTTCAATTTGAAGAATTCTAAATATTCTAGTGTATAGAAAATCACTTGTATAATTTGACCATCGCGAAATGCTTTATTTAATAAGGTTTAAATCCTGTCAGAATTACCCAGGTTACACTATCAGGAGCCTGCTGAAGTGAACCCACGGACAACCATCCGAATCTGGGTATTCTCCCACTCCACCTGAGGTGCAACGAAAGAACCTATACCGTGCCCATCCCAGGCTTTTTCAAGTAAAGTTTTGCTTCGGATTCCTTCACCGGGTTTCTCTCAGTTCAGAAACTCCATGCACCCGCATAAGCCGATGCTGTCAATTTTAAACACCTTATTGATAGATCACACATACGAATGTGTTCATGAATACCTCACTTCAGTTTTCATTGTTAGTGTACATATCCACTAAGAAGATGTGACAAAACGGTTCTCACTTCAGTGATGAGTCCTCGTCTCTTGCAGTCCTCCGCCTTCTGCTGGATGAGTCTCGCCAACTTACAAATGATCACTCCATTGTCCAGCTTGTCCATGAAATTACTCGCAGTTATGTCTTCAACTTCTGTGGGATATAATAAAATAAAAAATAAATGAATCATTATAATTAATAAATTGAAATTATTATTAATCAACAATCAATATAATTAATCAAAACTAATATAAAGATAATCCTTTCACTCACAGACAACGCGGATTATGACTATAGCAATTTACATTTCACCAAATCAGGACATTACAAACACCAGCAAGTTCTTAGAATGAAAAAATAAGGGGGGGGGGGCTTTTTTTTCATGGTATCTATAAACTTATTAATAAAAATTTTCATATGAATTTTTTCATTTTCATTAGTTGTAATCGTTTATGATGGTGGTCTGTAATAACTTTTTATCTGGCATTAGCCGGGGAGGGGACAATTTAACTAGTGGACCCTACTATTTACTGTGCAACTGCTCTTTCATAATGCTTTACCTAGTTCTGTTGTTAAAATAACTTTTTGAAAGGGGAAGAATACTGACCCCCGGTTGACGGCGAAACTTTTGGAAGCTGACCCTTTTTAAAATTTTCATCTTAATGAGAAATCTCTTCTTACACGAGAGTCGAGACAGCAAATTCGACACCCTTTTTTGGTTACGGAAGTGGGCGAGGCTATTTTTGCTTATTTTGTGCACATCTATGCACGCACGTCGTCACTATTTGTTTACATTGACAGAATAGAAATCGGACAGTTTTATCAAAATAATGATCAGTTAAGCAAACTCCAGTTGCTTTGTAATGAACTAAATTCAAAACAACGATCCTGCTAAGGTGTGAATCTAATTATAATAAAGATGTAGATTCAAATACTACTATTGAATGCAAGCTAAATATGAGCCAAGTAGGGGGGATGTTTTGTGGTTTTGGAATGGGTGAAAATGAATTATTATTTACGCGTTACTGATTTGTATTCTTAGTTTGACTGCTTAATTTAATAAACTATAACAAAATTATTGTCGTTATGGCTTACATTCGATTAAATCACAACATTCCAAACACCACGTTCATTTATCACCGGTTACTTCCATACACATCAATAGGAGCTACAGAACTTAGAGGAGAACTGGATCAAATGCCCATTATTATTGGGGTAGATTTTATTTAAATGTGAATTTTGCTTCAGATGATACCAAACCATTGATTCAGTTTTTTTAAAAGGAAAAATTATTGTTGAACATCAAAAAATTCCTCTACATGTGGTGAAACAACAATTGATGTAGTCCTTTCATATTACATAGAAAGACTAAAATCAAGAGTTAAGGCAAACCGATTATTTGTTTTCTGGACAAAGTAGATAGTAATTAATTACTTCATACTTTAACAAATTACAACTCTCTCTTTAGTACGACTCATTGATGAATATCTGAAATTTTTTTTCATTACAGATGCACACAACAGGAAGTTTAATTTTAAATCGTAGCTAACTTTTTACCTACATATTTTTTTCGCATTAAAAGTTATCCTATTTAATTTTTTGTTATTAATATTGTTAACAAAGAATATTTTTACCATTTAAATTATTTTTACAATGTTTTAAATACTACTGCCATTTTTAATTAATTTTTAATTCTCGTGATTATGCACACAGATTTTTTTTCAAAGATGGTTTATTAGGTTTATATCATAAAATATAAACTTCATACAATGGTATTTTAGTAGCTATTGGAAATTTTTAAATGTAAACGAAGGATTACAAACCAAATACGCTCAAGGACCACTGATCTAAAATCTTAATTAATGTGACCAGAAAAATTATTCCTTCCCATAATTATTGCTATATAAATAATGTATTATTAATTTTTTTATTTGATACAACGTATATACTAATGTGCGATAAATTAAAGCAATATATTACTTTTTATTACGTAATTTATTATTTCATGCAACGAATTATGTAAAGTGAAATCGAGAAATTAAATTATGTTATGACCACTAGATGGCGCCACAATTAAATATACTACAAGAGTCATTGCCAGCAGAAAACCACGGAAACAAAAACAGAAGCTTACTATTGTTTTCAAGTATCCAATTATCCACTGGAAAAAGAGCAATAAAATTTTTTTCAGAGGAGTGTTTATTTTATATACGAGTAAAGGCCGGTTTTTTGAGCATTTTTATTCATTAACAACTTTTTTTATTTTAAAGGCGGCTAAAAGTAGGCCATGTGGGTGCATCGTTTCAATTCAGAGATTCCCCAGTAGACAACTAAATGCCGAAAGCAACTTGGGAAGTTTTTATTATGAATTATAAAAAGCACTGACTTGAGCGTTTCATTTATTTTTAATATGTAAGGAGGGGCAATGGAGTTGTAGCAATCATAGTTTAATAGTGAATTACATAAATCGCTTGTGGATAATAAAATATATATTTGTAGCTTATAAGAATTTATAAGGAACTAACTTATAATTAATATAGATAATTTTTAAATTAAAAAAACCTTTATAAAAAAAATTTATAGTAGAAATATGATTTATTTATTTGTAATAAAAGTAATATTTGTAATTCTATAAATTATAACATGTATTCCTGATTTTTTTTTATAAAATATAATCATTAAAAAAGAAATTTCCACGTCAGAAAAAATAAAATTACAGACAATAATTTAATTACTAGTATTAAATATATTTTATAATATTTATACCAGATTCTTGTGTATATTATTTTTAATATGATTCAATTCTTGCCATAATTTGAACTTTACGCTTAATTAACAGAATAATAGAAGATTAAATATTTGAATCTTATTAAAAATAATATACACAAGAATCTGGTGAAACCATTTCGTGTTTAATAACTATATCACAAGGTAAATATAAATAAATTCTTAATAGAAGATTAAATATAAAAAATATTTTACATCGACAAAAAGTTTGAAAAGTAACATCGTCTGTAACATCAATTATAAAACACGAATGTATGAGTTATATATTATCTCGTCGAAGTTTTGTAATTTAATTTTAATAATTTAACATTTTTATGAAACTTCAGAAGTAGAATTATTATTAATTAAAAAAAAAAAATGTCAATATTTAGGAATACGTGGAGAATATAAAAATTCGAATGCAAGACTATTCCGTTGTTGCCAGATTCAACAGGCTCATAGAACATATGAAAATAAACATGATTTCGTGATTGTTTGCTGAAAAAAAAAATAAAAAAGCAAGCATTTGCAAATTCAACAAGGGTAAATATAGATAAATGGCTTATAGAAAATCAAATATCAAAGAAATATTTACGAAAAACAAAATGTTATGGAGTAGAATATCTTTCGATTCATAAATGAATTGTTTAAAACCATTACGAACTTCCTATTCATAAACGAATTGTTTAAAACCATTGCGAACTTTCTATTCATAAATGAATTGTTTAAAACCATTGCGAACTTTCTATTCATAAATGAATTATTTAAAACCATTGCGAACTTTCGATTCATTAACGAACTGCTCAGAACAAAAAAACACTTCGATTCGTAAACGAACGGCTTAAAACCATTACAAAACCATAATTTCTGCCAATAAAAAGAAATCCGTAGAAGAAATTTATTTCAAGTGGTCTGACTTTCGAATGTCTCGCCCAGAACTTCGTCTATGAATAAGCAGTCACCATAAAAAACAGCAAGAGAAACGGAAGTTCTGCAAAAAAAGGCCATCCGCCCTCACAGGTTCGTACCACCGGCATCCCCATCGGTCAACCCACCCACGATTTAATCCGATCCATCTGGGGGGATTAACAATTAAGATCCCTGCTGGAGCTCACAATGGGACTCCTTCCTTCCAATTCGAACCAGTTCCATTCATCCCTAACTGCGGGGGTGGGCCTTTCTTTTTTCGTGTGTGTGTTCTTCAGAGAAAAGTCTGAGGCCGCCGCACGCTTCCTTTTAGTATGGGAATGCAAATGGAAGCGGCGTGGTAATTGGGCAGTTAAGAGTTCGTGCAACCGTCATTAGACTCATTTTGCTTCAAGGTCAGAGGTCGTTGTCGCTTAGATCTGACTTCTTAATCAATATCCATCGAACATTAAGCGGAATCAGTGTGGGAATAATAACTATTCTTTCTCTTCTAAACACCTCACGTGTGGCTTTGCATCCTCCTACTCGTTAGAAACGTGAGGCTGCAACATCGGTGGGCTTCGTAGACGGGTGGGGAAGGAAGGACTGTTTAGGGGGTAACTTTTCTTTTCTTCATACTTCATACCCCGTACCTAGGACTATGTATGAGGGTGGAACATCGGTGGATTTTACCACGAACATCCCATCGATGGGTATGTGGGGGGAAATCTCCTTGTTTTTGAAAGCCGTGACTACAACAATGCCTCCAGAACCTCAGCATTCTTGTTTATGCGTAACTGCCCCGCCTGTGCGTGTCGCATGGAAGAAAACCAGAAAAACTATCACCATGTAACCCGACTACTGATGCATCACACGCATTATCACCCTCGTTCTTAAGTTTCCTTGTTTCTGAAAGCGGTGACTACAACAATGCCGCCAGCGGATTCAAACCTCAGCTCTTTTGCCCATGTTGCCCCGAGTTCGAGAATAATAATAATAATAATAATAATAATAATAATAATAATAGAGTTACGAGCGTGAACTCAGTTCAGTGTACAGTGCAACCTATCTTTATTATTATTATTGTAATAAATTCGGCTTTACATCATTACCCACCGGGCTTGGTGGAAAGTGCGATGAATTGAGTGAGCTTGATTCGAAATCGCACAAGGGATATCCAACCAAAAGATTACGTACATACGTTGAGAATGGGTGCCCTAAATCTGTACACCAAGAAGTCCTTCCGTAAGAATTGAGGAAGAGTCAAGTAGATTACGAACTTTCTACATGCAAGATATATATGGTTGGGTTTTCCAAATCGTGTTGAAGTGCAGTGGACCGACCCCTTATGGGAAGCCTGTTGGCCAAATGGCTAGCAGTCTGGCTATTGGTCCCACAGACTTCAGATTCTAATCCTGGCAGTAGCATGGATGTGTGTGAATGGTTCGGAATCCACGTTAAGCTGTAGGTCCCAATCTAATTAACCCAAAATGTGCACAAAATGACCGTAGAGCGACAAACCAACTTCTTATGGTGCACTCTAGGTAACACAGAATCTGCTACATATCTGCCGCTGCAATTGCACGTAACATCAGACCGAATAACCAGCGTTTGTAAACTTTTTTCTTAAAAATTTATTTATAAAGCAAAAAAATCAAATTTTCCACATTTTCAAAATGGTAATATTTAATAATTATTCATTTTGCAATTCATTTTATGATTAAAAAATAGTAAATAATGCGCACACACATATATAATTGCATTAATGGCTTATACAATAAATTTTCATTCAATTATACAATTATACAATCCTCCTCCTTTCTGATAAAGTAAACAGGTATAACAGGTAAACAGGCCGGTATTAAGAAGTGGTTTATGAAAAGAAGTACGTTTTTATCGCATTTTTATAGTTAAACAAATTATTTTATTTTGATCGTATTTTGTATTTCCTAATATTTAAATTAACATTTTAAGCAAGTTTTTTTTTTTTTTTTTTTTATGTAAAAATTTTCCAGATGTAATTTACTTTTAAATTATTTTGGTAAAAATTTTATTCATTTGTTTGTCTTTCAAGAACAAAGTTTTCTATCTTCTTCTAAATTAACATATTGAACCCTTGAAACACAGAACACGGATAATGATCAGTCTGAACAAAAAATATATAAACACATAATAATAATATTTTGAAAATAGCCTATTGAAGATTATTATATAACCACTGTCAATAAATGGGCAATTAGTTTTTCTTTTTCTTTTTTTCAAAACAAGTTTTTAGCAGAAAAAAACCCCTTCCATGGCTAAGTTCTTGGATGTTTATGAAATGAAGGCTCATTTCAAACCCTTTTGTCTGCGAGTCAATCTATGGGAAGGTTCATAAATATAGATTTATTTGAGTGTCATTTATTTTGCTCGTAATTCGTATTTATTAAATGCTAACAGACATTTAGGATCTTTAACAGGTAATTCTCTCCATCCATATAATAAACACAGGGATTCATAAATGGGCTCAATTTAGTTTTTGTGATGCCACCACTTACCATCAGACATCCATCTGGAGATGCTGTTGATGTTCACACCAGCCAATTACCCGTTTTCAATATCAACAAAAAGCCACCCAGCCTATTTTTTTGGGAGGGCAGCAAAATGGCATCTTTCCTATCGAAGGCTTCAATTAAAGACCATTACCCAGAATGAAAACACTCGCTCATTATGCAATGCGCTGACCTCTGGGTGAATCGAATCAAGCAGCATTTTTTTTTCTTGTTTTAATGAGTTCTGATTCCCTGTGCCGGTGCTTTTGAAACCCCATGGAAGGTTAGACCCCAACAGTTAAAATTTCCTTCGAAATAGGTGGTTAAGTTGAGTTGTGGGCAACATACTAATCGGTTGTGGTTAAGAGGATGGAACTTGTCTTAAGCACTGCACGACAGAGGTGGGGAGTCGAATAGTATTGAAGCAGTTGGAGTCCCTAGAAAAATCTCCGACTCTTTAATAGAAATCATTTTTATTTTCCCCAATTCCAGGAATTAATGTTATAATGAAATGTTAAGGAGGCCATTCAATTGTATCCTTCAGTTATACAACAATATCAAACGCAGTGGCTATTTTAGCAGCAAACCCAGTCAGTGTTGAGAGACTTTTCTCAGCACTGAGGCACTTATAAAAAGCTATCTTGGATCCACCATGAAAGAAGATCTTATAAAAGTCATTCTATTATTAAGAACAAATAAAATTTAATGCATTGCAAATAGAGCATTCCTGTGCTTAAAATGTTGCTTGTCTTCAGCTATTCTATGCGGCCTGGTGGCCAAGTGGCTAGCGCTCTGTCCTTTGGTACCCCAAGCTTCAGGTTCGAATCCTGGCGATGGTATGGATATTAGTGGAAGGGGGAAATCCACGTTAAACAGTAGTTTCCGCTCTAATTAACCCAAAGTGTGTACAAAATGACCGTAGAGCGACAAACCAAACCAAATCAGCTATTCTATGCGGTCTGATGGCCAATTGGCTAGAGCTCTGGACTTTGGTGCTACAGTCTTTGAAGTGAGTGCAATTCCTGCAGTATATTTTAAAGTTTGCCTTTAAAAAAAAAAAAAAAAAAAAAACTTTGTTTCGCAAAAACTGCTTTTGTAATACTAGTAAATAAAAGTCATTGGATTTTTTTTACGCATTCTTCTAAATCCATTTGTAAGCATTATAGTAGATAAAATTAGAGAAAAGTGTTAGGAGTCGGCATAAAATCCGATTCATGAGTCTGGAGGCAGAAATTTTTTTGAGTCGACTGCTGCAAGGGAATGGAGTGTGAAGATTAGCTTCGCAGACGCGTCACTGCGGTTTGAGTGGCAAAAATGTAGACGGGAATTGAATTGAGGCCGTGTCTAGTGGTAACATGCACTGCTAACATGTAATTGGTTTTAGGTTTGCATACGCTGCGACGAGCTCGTAGGCCACTGGTAAAGTGAGCAACTAGAGATGTAGTTCAAATGTTACAGATGAGATGTAGTTCGAAATCACTGCTGGCATTGCTGTAGAACTGATTTGAAAAACGAAGAGACTCGATGGTAAACATATTTTCTTCGTAAGATTGCATAACAGTTTCACAAATCTTCTTAAAATAATTATAAAGCTCTTCTTTTATCTGATAAAACATTTATTTCAGAAATGTGATTATTAATAAAAAAACTTGACATACCGGAAAAAAAAAAAAAAAAAAAAATACAAATCACATTTGTTATATAAAACAAAGTATGCCTCGTATGACTTTATGTAAATGCATTTTAACTGGCACCTTTTAAACTGAAAATAAATAGTAATTACTAATACAAATTAATAACAATTTTCAATACCGAACAATGAATAAAAATTATCATTGATTATTATAATTTATTTATTGAATAAAAATCAGTAAATCAATCAATAAATAAATGGTGAATAATTGAATATTTTCAGCTGTTTTGTGGTTGAAGAAAACCCTTAAAAAATTTTTTTTTTTTTTTTTTTTTTTTAAATTTAAGTAAAGTAGAATTAGATTTAATATGCATTTCGAAGGTTTTTTAGGAAATCGAAAATAAACCCACGCAAAAAAATAATAGAAATATATCTTTCGTCAATTTGTTTTATTATTCTTTTTTCTGAAAGTATTAAGACAATTTCGCATGAAATGATTTATCAATTATTTTTTAGAAATGATTTATCAATCATATGGTTTCGACATACTAATACACCAAAACGAAATGATGCATAACTTTAAAATATCAGGTTTTTGTTGATAATTTTTTGTGAGATATAATTGAACGAATTTTTATGAGAAAAAAACTGTCAAGGGAAGCTTCAATGATTTTGAATAGAAAAATTCAAAACGTACCATAACGAATATGAATGTGTCTTTTTTTGTGTGACACCTGTGTGATCTAGAAATCATATTCTATGCTAGTGTGTTTATTGTGAATAATGTAAATTCTCGGATTAAAAGAAAGCAACGAAAATCAGCAAACTTCTTCTCGAGGGAAAATGTGAAAGTTATTGCTTGATTTCAGTTTTTCTTCTTTCTCGTTCTGAACGCAATTTCAGGAATCCGACGCCATTTGCGAAAACTGAAAGCCGATTTCTCGCATGAAAGAACAAAGTCACTCGCGAAAGTTCCTTTTCCATGAAGAAATCTCTTCGATTCACATTGTTATTTTATTTTAATCTTATTTATAGAGAATTTGATTATTTGCATTAAAGAGTTTCGCTTCATCGTATGAAAATCAAATGACTTGGCAGCGGCATTCATGGGTTCTAAATTCAATCTTTTAGGTTCATCAATCATAAAAAACAGGAAACTCGATTTTTATAAAACGTATCTGAAATAAAAAAATAAAAAAAAAAATCGTTCGTTCATCTCATCTCATCTCATCTCATGTGAACGATTCAAAAGAATCATATGAAGCTCTAATGTGTTTTTAACTTCAATCATATTTTATTTGTGTCTTAGAAATATATTTGGTACACCATTTTTTAAAAGAGTAGTTATTACTGTAAAAAGTAGTGTCGATGTCAAAATTTATTTTTGTTACAGATGAATTAGAGGCCTGATGGCCGAGTAACTAATGCTCTTTCGTTCGGTGCCACAGGTTTCGGGTTCGAATCACGGCAATGCCATGGACGTTTGTCGTGGTTCGGAATGCACTTTAAACCGTAGGTTCCCGTCTAATATGGTTATTTAGTGTTGGGAGTAGGGCTGACAACCTACCCCGTAAAAAGAAAAATATCTTTCGCCTCGTAATCTGCCTGTAGACAGACATCCATTGGCTCACAATGGAGCTGTTGCGCCGATGATGATGATATTTCAATGCTGAATCGGTCTATATTCGGGTATATTCTGGGTTCGAGTCCAGGGAGTACCATGGATGTTTGTAGGGGTTCGGAATTCACTTTAAACCGTCTAATAGGAGCGTTGTGGAGGTAGTGTGACTCGCGTTCGTAGCCTATCTTCAAGCTACACGTGCCCCCGGGGTAGTGCTCAATGAGTCACAGCGGAGCAGCCC
Organism: Caerostris darwini; assembly: GCA_021605075.1. NCBI lineage: Eukaryota > Metazoa > Arthropoda > Arachnida > Araneae > Araneidae > Caerostris > Caerostris darwini. The sequence continues at coordinate 1,305,183 of BPLQ01010785.1, read as the reverse complement.
TTGCTTATGGTATAACTGTCACTGTATTTCCAGCTTCATTAGAACAACAACATATTTCAATGCATAAAAGAGCAATTGAATTTCTTAAAAATAGTAATCAACTACATATTTATAAAATGGACCCCTCTCAATTTTTTAATTCTCAATTTAACAAGTATTTAGTTATTTAAAAGCTCGATAAGCAGACTACATATAAGTGTCATTAATTTGAACAGTCACACATTTGTAACTAACAGTTGTTCTTTATTGGATAATTTATTTTAGTTATCAATTAAACAAGTATTTAGTTTTGTAAAAACTTATTCATTCTTTCAATCGGTTCATTAATTTGGGCAATAACGTTATCATAAAATCAAAAATTGCTTCAACTTACTCAAGAGGTCTCTTATCCATTGACAAATTTTGTTCTTCTCCGCCACGAGGAGTTTGTCCCTGCGCTTCACGTAGTGCATGGCGAGTTCTTGGTATTCGTTGAAGTCGTCGTAGTGTTCGTCGTCGATTTGGATGTACTTCATTTTTTTTTTATTCCCCTGGATTTCCTAATTAGAGAGATGCTTTGCCAAAACCGAGTGGGACTTTTCATTAGAACTTTCCAACTAAAGTAAAATTTTTGCAATCATCTCAAGAGGGATATCAGTATGTTGCAACGAATTTATCTTATACAAAGATTAATTAAAGAATTTTTGAATAAAATGGAATCAATCAAATATTATTTTCTTTAAATTCTTTAGAAAAAAAAGGAAATAAAATATTTTAAGGACGCAGGTAGGACACTTTTCAGGATACTAAGTTATATTTTGGAAACCAAAAAAATCTCGTATGCGAACAACTTATCAATGATTGATAAAAATTATTATTTGAGATATTTTCAACGGCCTTTAGAAGTAATTAAAATATCCAAAATAGCAATGATAATCCACCATCGGGGAGTCTTACTAACAACAATTTCATCACAAAATACAATACTTCGAAAGGGAAACAAATGAAAAAAAATGAAAACCAGAAACAGCAATACAAGCCGATAGCAATAATAAAATATTTCAGTCAGTAAAGAAGTCGGTAGATATATGACTGAGTAAAATAATTATTAAAAAAAAAAAAAGCGATGCAAACTCTATTTCAAGTATATTTCACCAAATCAGAGGAAAGCATTTGGAATGCAATTATTACCAAATACTCCATGTATTCAAGTCAGAAAAAGCACGATAGATTTCGGCAAAGATCCTCAATTTATGAAACCTCTTCAGATGTAACTTTAGCAAAGCACATTCTGCACCATTGAAGTCCAAGAAAAAACTAACTGGATACGGATATTTCTCAAAATGTGGCACAACGATCTTTCAGCTGGAGATACCAGATCCTGGCAGAATGTCTTTGGAATCCATACATCAAAATCGACGTTGCGATCGCAGAGTAAATCGCCCGAATCCTCCAGGGTCTAAGCGTCGAAGTTTAAACCTGACTGCATGGGCTGCATACCAAATGAAGAACTGAAAACGAAATCGTCGTCTCCAGTGCCAAGGTGTGCGGGTGACCGTGAAATCGAGGAAGATTGAATAAAAATAAACCTTTTTTTTTTATTCTCTGTGGCGTGTGGGGGTGCCTTATAAACAAGGAAGACGAGGCAGTGTCATCATAAGGTGCCGCGAGTGGTATGCAAATGAGCAGAGGCCTGTTTGCACACACGCCCACTAGTCGAGGATGCCTGGAACCACGTGCGCGAAAAGTGGAGGAGGTGTCTGTATCTTTTTTTGATAGTTTGTTACTTGTTTATATTTTCTTTTCAGAATTTTGAGGAAATATCGAAAGCAATGGGAATGGGGGTTAGAAGGTACGCAGTCTCAATTAGAGTGTCAGGATTGCGACAGCGCTATGAAGAAATGGTGGATTGCACACGTTTACAGATGATCTTCGTGGGAGATTTTAATGTAAATTGGGCCTCGAGGAATGCTTGGTGATACTTTCCTCAAAGATGCATTTTTTTAAACAGAAGAATGAATAAAATATGATTGAAATGAAGTTTAGTTTATAGAAGATAATTGTATTGATGTAGGTCAGCAATTCTTCAGAAAATATTATTTAAATGTTATTTTTTACAAACTAAAATGTGTACAGTTTTTTTTTTTTTTTTAAGAAAAAAAATTTCAAATCTGAAAAGGCTTAATATATATATTATTTTAGAAAATGTTTAAATTCAAATAGTTTAAAAATGGTTGATTAAAAAAATAGAAATCGAATGGTAAAATATCGACTTCTTGTCATAAAGTGCATGCAATAAGGTGGTACCACCAAAAGTATTTAATATTAGATTTGTCAAATAATCACAACGGAACTTATTACCTTCCTACTATTTTTCTCAGCAAGATCTTTTTTTTTTTTATTAAATAGTGATTTTTAATTTAAAATCAATACAAAAATTTTCATTTATTTTCACTTATTTTATATATAACTTGTTTTAAAATTTATTCAAACAGACGATGTCGGTAAAACTATTAGATAATAACAATTATGTCAAATTTAGCAATTTTTTTTTTCCTCTGATAAACATAATTAACTCGTATGAGAATTGAGTGGCAATAAATAATGTTATTTTTTTTTAAAATCATACTATTGGAAATGTTAGCAATGTTTGTTACAAACTCCTTTAAATTATGTATAACAGCTTTAAAACATTAAGGTTTTTTGCAAAATTTTTATGTAACTTGCAACCAAAATTTTATCTCTAAAATTTTATCGATAAGAAATGAAACCAGTTATTTTTAAGAGTATTAAATTGATATTTCATTTAGGCAGGTATAGCATCAGATTATTTTTTTCTCTTTAAACCGAAACGACCGGTCGGAATTTTGAATAAAAGTCGACATTCGAAAGAAATGGCGCTCGGTGCTCACAGATTTCGCGTTCTAGTTCCGGCGGTGCCATGGATGTTTATAGTGGTTCGGAATCCACTTTAAACCGTCGGTCCCGGTTTAATATCGTAGAGCATTACGAGGGTAGTGTTATTCGCGTTCGTAGCCTATCTTCAAGCAACATGTGCCCCTGAGTAGTGATCAGAGAGTAACATTGGTGCAGCCCTTGCTGATGACATAAAGATAACTGTCTGTGTATTGCCAGCTGCATTAGAACAACAACAACATTTTAAAGAATATTTTCTGAACGCATCAACAATTAATTTACTGAAAGTCTTATCCCAAGTAATTTTATTATAATCTTAATAAATACTTTAGTTAAAAATGTTAACATGAAAGGCCTTCTATTCTAGTGATAATCTTTACGATGCGGCGAAGTTGGCCACATTATGGCTTTAGACTACTTTTAATAAGTGACCTTCCAAAACCCAACATAATCGGACATTCGCAAGATCATCAAACATATTAAAATAAACATACTTAACAGAATTAAGAACAAAACGTGGTCTAAGACCTTGATTTCGATTGTTCTTCAAAACTGGGGGGGGGAAGGGTCAGCATAAAACTCGCGGCGGTTATTGTTTTCTAATCCCCTACATTCTCAGCTTGGTTCGCTGGCCGTGGCGGCTTATAACGGCACAAGGGAAGTTCAGCCAAGAATTTATGTAGCGGAACTTCTACTGGAAGTAGGAAAAAAAGCGTCGGAATTACATGCCACTAAAACTCATCCATGTAAAAAGTGGCAGAAGGCTATCAAAATAGGCTTTCCAATTGCTTCCGGATAGAAGTTCCCTTGCATAAAGGCGGGCTGGAGCTGTTCAATTTTGAGGGATTTTGATTTTAATTTAATTTTTTTTTAAAAAACTAGATTAATAAAATACTATTTAAACTTCAAAATAATTTTGAGAAAACTTACAACAATTTTGAGAAACTTTTGAGAAACAAACAAGGAATAATGTGAAAAACAAAAATAAAATTTTTCAATTTCATTTATTGTAAGTAAATGTATAACATTCTTGATACAAAATGAAAAATGAATATCCTAGTTATTTTTGAAAAAATCAACTAAGCTAAATTTTAATAAATAACATTAAAAATCAAAACTTTTAGTTATACTTTTAAGTTCAGGCACACTATACTCTAAAAGAAAAGCTCACTTATTTATTTATTTTTTATATATTTAAAGTTCATTATACCCTACCTGCAAAACTCCGGAAACAGTAGAACACATTTTGTTTCAATGCGTGAAATATGTAGTATTAAAATACAAACCACAAAGTGCCTTCGGATATAAAGTTCTTTCTTACTTTTGGATATTCGATATATCAGAGGATGCTTATTCTAATGATACTTCAATTTATACGAAAAGTCTCGTAACAATGTAAGCTATGGATTACACACACTTTTACTTTCTAGGAATGATTATTTTTTATTCACTTTTTATTTCTAACACTAGTTGTACTCCATAGGTTCTAATCATTGTTCAACTATTTTGATCTGCAGTTTTATCCATTTCTTTCTTTTTCAAAGTTACCCATCTTATTTATTTTCATTTGGTTGAAAGGAAAATACGTGCAAAGATTCCTTTCTTTTAAATCATGCATTACTAATGCATCAGAGTTTGCTACTTTTTCATGGTACATAGTTTGGCAGACTTTGATTTAATTTTTTTAAAGTAAGCTATTTAAATAAATAAAAAAGATGAAAAAAGCAATCAATATCATGGATAATTTGAACCTGAAGCGACTTCTTTTTTATGTTAATTTCTCGCATTACTCAGCAAAAGAATCGCTTAGATATCATGTATTCAATTATGGGAATTTTCCATTGGATGATACTGCAGATTGTACTATTATATAATTTTTAAAGAATGCTTATTTTAAATGAATTGAAAAGTCTTTTTAATATTTATCATATTTTTTCTAATTATGAATAAATGCAACCTAAATAGATCGAAAAAAAACCGGGTCAATTGTGTATTCAATGTTAGTATCGAGTCATTCATTAAGTTCACATTGGGCTGTGTCACTGTTGTACTGTGTCACTCTAAACTGTAATTATTACGAACTCCAAATAATGAAATGAAATTACGGGGGTATCTCGGTAAATGTCCGCTTAGAAATAAATTCCAACTTAATATATGTCCCATTTGGACGCAATTTTTTTAATTGGTATACGACCTACACTCAAGAGCCAAAACATTATGACCACCTGTCAATAACGAGTTGGCCCACCTTTGGCGCGCAACAGAGCTTCAACCCGCCTTGGCATGGATTAATACCACCACTTAATACCAGTTAAATGCCACTTCCACCTGATCACGTGCCTTCCACGTCATCCAGGGGAGTTCATTGCAAAATGTAGGGGTGGTCATAATGTTTTGGCTCTTGAGTGTATATTTTGAATACAACTCGATTGTTTCAGAGTGGATGGTCGGATGGATGGATGTCAAAATTTTGCTGGAAAACATCATCCAAACTAGCTGCTTTAATAACATTGTCTAGAATAACCAGACAATGTCTCAGTTCCAAAACATCCTGAGGACAAGGTAAAAGCAAGTTTTTTCGATAGATTTTTAGTAAACGCCAAGTCTGATTATTCTCAAGCAGGTCCTAGAAGGGGGGAAGGGGGGGCATACAGATGGAGAAAAAAAAAAAAAAGTAAAATTATAGACATAACTGAAAAATAACCACGTCCTCTAAGTGGGTGGTGCTTCTTTGCAAAATATTTGTTAAATGTCAAAAATTTTGCAAAGAAGCACCATTCCAAACACAGGTCTTATAATAATAATAATAATAATAATAATAATAATAATAACAATAATAAATTTAAAAAAAAGGCGCTCAAACAGAAAACATATCAGGTATTTTAGTGCGTTGTTTAAAGTATTTTATACAACCCCATCCATGTCTAATATTCCAATAACAACAGCAGTTTTTCCCATGGGAACGGATGAATCCTTTTCTTTTTATTTCTTATGGGAGAAATTCGTTTTGTATACTTCTTTTTTTTTTCCCCTATAGTAAAACATTTGTTTGATATAAGAAATAATAGAAAAATGATATATTCCCAATCTTTGTATGTATATCCAAACAAGATATAGAAAAAAAAAATTGTCTCTTATATAAGTCCAGGAATCTGGAATGGATGGATCATTTTACCTTTATCTCTTACAGAAAATTTTTTATTATTATTATTTTGTTTTTCTGCTTGTCTCTAATGGAAAAAATTTGTTTTGGTATCTGTCCAAGGATATCGAATGTATTTGTCTTTTTATGATGAAAATTTGTTTTGTATGCATCTTGTGCAATATAAGTTCAGGGATCTGAAATGAATTAAGGATGTATATAGAGACACCACCGTATTTATATTTAGTCACCGATCCAGTGAGTTAATTATCCTGCTATAATTAAAATAGTCGCCAATTATTTATATAAAGATTCTTATTAAATACAGGGTTATTATAATTAAAGTCCCACTTTCAAAATTCTGCAAAAAAAGAACCACTCGCCACATCATTATGTCACTCGTCTTGATATAAATGAGTTCAAATTTGAACTGAAGATACTTGAAGAAGGGGGGAACGGTATAGAATCCAAAAAAAGTTACACCAATTTTTTCCATCCAATTCGGTATGATCTTGCCATGGTGGATGGGCTTTCATACTCACAATGTCACAACTGTCGAATGACTTGACAGTCTTTTTTTTACACCAAAAAACCGAAACACAGTAGGTTGAATGCACAACTTATGCTAAATACGTTCTCAAATTGATTCAAAATATCACTAGCAGCCGAATTCACTTTCTTTAGGCCGCTTACAGCGCCGATGTTTCTTTTTTTTGACAGCATTTTGAAAATCGGAATTTAATTATAATCACCCTGTATAATTTCTGAGAAAAATTAAAAGTCTGTTTGTATTTGAATCTTTTCTCTTCATTATAAAAAATTTATTCAACATAATGTGTTTCCCAGTTTGCACTGCATTCAACAGCACAGAAAACAATGATCAAAAGATCATTGTAAATATATAATATATAACAACATCAAAACAAATAACCGGTTGTTTGCATTTGTTTGATCATTAGCTCGGAATCTGATTCTAAGTAAAGTTCGTGAGGTGTAAGAAAACAAATGCAAATGCAGGAAGTGCAGAACTTTTTGTACACATATATTCATCCCATTAATGTGTAACAAAATGGGTGTTACGGGTCTTTAATGGGTGCATGGTGCAGAATACTCAAGAGCCCATGGCCGATTTGATTCCGATCAGTACACGACACAATGCATCCGAAAGATATCAAACCGGAGTGTTCCGACGCGTTAGGAACTGTTGCTTGTCACGCTCCGTAGCGTGCCCAACGTAAAAGCTCGATTTTTATGCCTGGCTTTTTGTTCTGGCCATTTGTTCTCCAGGGTAACTTCCATTGAAGGAAGAAAAAAATGTTTTTCAACAAAGGCCTCGGTGCTGCTATTGACACAGTTTCATTAAACAATGGGTTTTAATTGCGTTCCGCCGGGAGCGGCGTCGTTAACATAATTTCATTAGTTTGGCGCGACATTCCGTAAAAGGAGCTATTAAGATCTACAGCTGTGGAAGTGTTAAAAATGTCCAGCGTCTTCAAACCGATATTAATCTTCAAACCATCTTATAAAGATTCCCGAATGTTGACTATTCACCGTAATCATATGAACTTCGATCATTACCAAAGGATTTAGAAAAATTAGGAAAGAAATTGAATGACTTTTATTGAACTCGTACATCAGTATAAATAGTTTCTGCATTAACAAATATTTTTTACTCTTTAAAGGTGTAGTATTTGCACTCACTTAACAGGTATTTCAGTACTAAATTTATTCAAGTATGGCTTGATGGCGGAGTGGCTAGCGCTCGGTACCCCAGGTTGCAGTTTCGTGTCCCTACGGTGCCACGGATGTTTGTAGTGGTTTGGAATCCCCCTTAAACAGTGCGTCCTTGTCTCATAGGATCGTAGAGCGTTGTGGGGGTAGTGTGACTTTCGTCGGTAACCTATCTTCAAGCTACACCTTCTTCCCTGGGTAGTGCTCAATCAGTCACAGCGGCTTTTGCATAAAGATGAACTGTCTCGGTATTGCCAGCTGCATTAGAACAACAGCAATTTGCTCGATTGGATCTAAGTAAGATCCAAATTTTTTTACAATATATATTAAAATAGCAGCACTAAATTAATAGGTAACGACGAATTATAGAATAGCCGAAGACAAGTAAAAAGAAATTGTAATCACAAAGATACTACATTAAAGCTTAATAGTATAGTATTTTCTTTCATGGTTGATTCAAGATGGCTTTTTATAATCTTCAGTGAATTGCTTGTTTGACAATTGAATTACTTGTTTAACATTTCATTCTAACATGAATTCCTAAAATTTTGGAAAAATAAAAATTATTTATATAAAAAAGTGAAAGAGTCCAGACTTTTTCATAAATGCTCGATTCCCGACTCCTTACACCCATACTGATAATTTTTTAAAAATATTAAATTATTATCTTTTAAATTAATAATCTTATATATAATTATTATAATTATCTTATATATTAAATTAATAATTATAATTTTGAAATTATACATAAAGTCAATTATCAATATTTATTTCAAAAATTTTTTATACAATGTGTTTCAAAGTAAAATGTCTGCATTGTATAAATAAACACGTATCGTAACTATATTTTTGTGCATTTCATAATTTACTTCAAAGTGCATTCCATTAACATTTTGATTTTTTTAAAGAAATAAAGGAACTTTTTGTTAAATTTTCGAAGCAATTATGTTTAATGTTGACGTTTACAATATTGCATAACTTCCTATTCTTGTAGAAAATACCAGTTTAACGAAAACTTAGGCAGCAGATCCTGGAAAGAAAAAGACAAAACTTACAGCAAAACAGAGATAACAGAAACAAAGACCATACATTCTTGCACAATGTCTATAAATCATACCTCAGATGGTCAATAAATCTTGACCCTTTTGCATCATTATCTCACACATGCGCTCAACTTCATCCATTATCAGAAAAAAACAAGTAAAAAAAAAAAAAGATATGCAGTTTGACACAGTTAAAGAGTAAACCTTAAAAAAATAGCTTTTTATATACTCTTTCAACTTATAACTTTCATTTTTAAGGTGATTCTCTCAAACAACGATAGAGATTTTATCCTTTTGGAGTTATGACTTAAATAAAAAAATTTAAAAGATTTTTCAGACATTTTTTTCACCCTTCTTAATACAATGTCCCTCATTATCCAATGGTCGTGTGTTTGATTGAAATAGAATTCAATTTCAACTGAAAACCGCTGTCGGCCGCGGGTTGGCCACCTCTGAACTAAGCAATGTGAAGAGACCGTGAAATTGGAAAATATTATGTATGCGGTCAAATTATACATTTTTATCATAAGAAGATATGAATGAAACACAATATCATTTCTCTTAATATAATTCTTTTCGTTATTACATATTTTTAAAAACTCGGGGCTCAATAAAAAAAAAAAAAAAGGAAAATAAGACGATTTGTTTTGCTTTTCTTAATCAATAAATGGCATGAAAAAAAATAACAACAAAACGTGTTCTTTTATTGTAAAGAAAACAGCAAAAAGTTAAATTAAAAAATACATATAGGTTGGTATTTCAAATGCAATAAAAAAAGCTTGTATATAAAAAACATGATTAACAAAATTAGAGAAAATGCTTGACATGGATGGGAAAAAAAAAAAAAAAAAAAAAAGATATTGCCTGAGGAATTTTTTTTTTTTTTTTTTAAAGATCAGCTGGAATGATGAACAAACTAATGAAATAAAAAAAGGACAAAATGGATATTGCAATTAGGAAAAAAAAATAGACTATTTAAGGTGGTTTCAACCTTCGATTCCATTTTGAAGTTGCTTAAGGATAGAGTATTTCAAACGTAAAGAAGCCTCTAGTGATAGACGAGGCAGTCGCTGGTTAGATTTGCTGGCGAGATGAAACTCTGTGCGGCAGAGCGATGTCCAATTTGTGGGTCAAGCAGTAAAACTAATTTGGAAACTTATCTGGATAATTTGCCCGCTGATAAGGAGCAAAAAAGCCTCCGGTCCAAAAAAAAGGGTGAGAAAGACAATGAGGATGCGATATGAGTTCGTGCACTTTTGACCAACTCTAATTTTAACCGAACTTGAGTGTTTCTGCCACGCTTCAACTGCGCTGCAAGGCAAGTGGAACGGCCAACTCTACAGGCAGAGTCTGCTTCTTCTATGTTTCAATGAATTGTAAAAACATTATTGACTTTAATAAGAAAGGGTTCATGTATTAATGCTCTCTTAATTAGTCTGAAGAAAAACATTAAACTCAAAAAACGTTTCGAATCGTTGAGATTTATAATTTTTTTTTTCTCATGCAGCTGCAAACACTTAGACCGTTGTCTTTTATGTTTAAGGCAAGCGCTGCTCCGAGTTTACTCACTTAGCACTACCCAAGGGGCACGTGTAGCTTGAAGACAGGCTACTGACGCGAGTCACACAAACCCCCACAATGCTCTACGATCCTATGAGGCCGGACCTACGGTTTAAAGTGGATTTCGAACAACTCCAAATATACATGGCACCGCCAGGACTCGGACTCGTAACCTGTGGTACCGAGTGCCAGAGCGCTAGCCACCCGGCCATCAGACCCCCAGATTTATAAATTTTAAGGCAGAAATCAGTCAGTTTACAGATCGTTTTCTTTGATTAAAGCATACAGAAAATATCGAAGGGATGACCATATACTGGACTTAAACTCCTTTAATATATATATATCCAGTTCAGTATACCTAATAAGATGTGGGGAATAGGACAAAAAAAATGTCAAATTTCTGAGTCGAGTTTTTTGTGCCGACCCCTGATTCGTTATTTTATGTATAACTAATAAATTTAGTAGAAATTGTGAAATGAATTTAATGATTTTTATTGAACTCATATTTATAAAAACAGCTTTTGTATAACAAAGTATTTATTACAACTTTAAAGCAGTGGTATTTGACTTGACTTAAAATACATTCTAATATTCTAAATTTGCTCGCAAAAAATATATCTTCTACAAAAATAATACTAACAAATTAACAAGTAACAAAGTATTACAGAATAGCTAGAGCAGCAAAAGAAATTTGTACACTTTAAGCTTGAATGTTTTTTATTTGTAAAACCTTAAATTTTTTGTTCTTGAAAATATAATAGCTCCTATAAGATCATTATTGTTGATCCAAGATATCTTAAACAGTCTCTCAACACTTACTTGGAATACTGATAAATCAGTCACTGTCTTTGCTACAGGTTTTATTATGGAAGGATATAACTGAATTGCCATTATAACATACCATAACATATAACATTAATTCCTAGAATCCCTACCCCATCATTGTATAATCTGTCAATAACATTAGAATTTTTGTCACGGAAACGGATTGATCATATTGCCTTTTTTTTCTTATTAGAAAAACTCCTTTAATATACACTGAAGAGCCAAAACATTATGACCACCTGTGAATAACGAGTTGGCCCACCTTTGGCGCGCAACACACCTTCAACCCGCCTGCATGGATTAATATCACCACTTAATACCAGTTAAATACCATTTCCACCTGATCACGTGCCTTCCACGTCATCCAGGCGAGTTCATTGCAAAATGTAGGGGTGGTCATAATGTTTTGGCTCTTGAGTGTATATCCAGTTCAGTATAAGTCCTGTGTCTGAAAGGAATTACGGACTTATACCAAGGTATGTAAAAAAGTTAGTATGTTCAAGGTATGTTCAAAATATGTATGTTCTTAATATGTTTAAGGTATGTTATTAAACAAACTTATAGCACTGTAATTTCTGGCAATAAATAAAATTTAGGACTGTTGTAATATTTATTTATTTTGAGAAGAAATTCCTATATAAATCAGATTAGTTTAAGTCTTGAATTATTTTTATAGATGAATCGGCATTATTGATCATGGCTATAGGTATTTAAAAGGACGAAAATCGTAAAGTCTTTTATGTGTAGGCTTCGTCTATTTCTGGACCTTATATCACGCGCGCATGTCAACAGCGAGGTGTCCATTGTTTGTGTTTCCGAGCTGCGAGTGGGAGTGTGGCGGAGGTGTCTTCGACAACCCCCGCTTCGAACACCGTCCTTCGACCGCCGCGATTGCGCAATCCTCGAATGGCTAATGGGGAATGCATCAATCGAGCAATTGTTCTCCGAACCTGCTTTGAATAATCGCGGCCGACAATTGCTGTTGTGCATACGTCGCATGAGATGATAGAATGGGACCGATCCATCAATCGTATGTTTATAAAATGGTACTCTGGTATAAGTCCTTTTGTATAAGTCTTTGGATTTTTTTTCATAAAAGTCCGAGGATATGGAATGGATGAACCATTTTCCCTTTATTATTATATCAAACTAAACATTCTTCAAACAAATTTTTTGCATATGAAATAAAAGGAAAATGACTCATCCATTCTAAATCTTAGGACTTATGGGAAAAAGATTGTTTTATATTTTCACCTCTTTGGTATAAGTCCAAGAATCTTGAATGGATTAAACATTTCATTTCATATAGAAAAATTTTATTTTTTTATACCGAACAAGATCTATATATGTAAAAAAAAGGAAAAATGATTCATCCATTCCAGATCCTTGGATTTATACCAAACAAGGCACAGAAACAAAAATTGTTTTATATAAGTCCACGGATCTGGAGCAGATGAATCATTTTCTCTTTACCTCCTATAGAAAAAAAATTGTTTGGTATATGTCCAAGATCTCGAATGGATTAAATATTTTTTTATTTCTAATTGAAAAAAATATTTTTATACCAACAAAGGGAAAATGATTCCTCCATTCCAGATCCTTGTTTGGATACTAAAAAAGACATACGAAACATACTTTTTCTGTAAGAAATACAAGGAAAGTGGTTCATCCGTTTTCATGAAAAATTACTATTGGTTTTGCCATATTTTAAGGGTCATATAAAATATAACAACGCTTAGTAGTGAAATACCTAAATGAAAAAACTGTCGGATGAAAGGAATACAGAAATTAAATTTAATTTTTTTCTTTCTCTTTTTGCATTTGGACCTAATTGGAAATCACTAGATTCGACCTAAAATTCAGCTCCGGCCTTTTATACAGGATGTTTCTGACTACGTCGTTGTCAAGTCTTCCCTACAATGCTATTGTGGTTTATTTGGTACTTATCAGCATAATTTTTGACATCCATCCGTTTTACAAAGTTTTTGACATACGCCAGTCGCATTCCAAACGACGGTTGTAAACCAAGTTGGATTTATTCCAAAGCGGGCTTATATCGAGGTTTCACTAAATAAAATACCTGAACTTTACATTTTCCAGACTTTTTGAAACTATCTTAAACTTTTTGAAATTTTTTTTCTGATAAGCCGAAATTTAAAGATCTTGATTAAATGTACAAGTCTTTCGTTGGATTGGAGACTACTACTACTACACCCCATAACCATGACTAGAGTAGACATCCCCCTCCCCCGTTACAGTTCTGTAACCCATCTAGATGAAGATGCACTAACGCAATTATTGACAAGAATATTGAAGAAAATATAGAATACTCCCACTAGGCAGACTGACTATAGATACGAGGCGTGTTACACATATTGTCACAATCACCGTCAGGTCTCCTCTTTTTTGAAAGCTACTACTACTACTACACCACACCACATCACTGTGCCTAGAGCTGAGTGGCCCCTTTACAGTTTGGGAATGATGTGGGTGAGAAGAAGTCTGATTGGGCTCTGTGACGCTTTTACAGTTCTATGAGACCAGAACCTACGGCTTAAAGTGGATTCCGAACCACTACAAACATTCATGGTATTGCCGTAACTCGAACCCGAAACCTGTGGTACCGGCCGCCAGAGCATTAGCTACTCGGTCACATTTTTGAAAGCATGGATTACAGGGATGCCATTACCAGATTCAAACCTCAGCCCCTCTGCTCGTTAGCTAAGCACTTTAACATGGGGACATAGGTCGGTCAAGAGGTTTTAACTGCCAGATGTTACTCTAGGGCAGGGGTCTCCAAACTACGGCCCTCGGGCCAAATCCGGCCCGCCACTGTCATCAATCTGGCCCGCGGCAGTTTATTGTTGCTGTAATAAGTTGGATAAAAAACACAGAATGATAATAACTCGGCATTATTTACTTGCTAGGTAAAGCTTAATGACAAGCATAATACGCAGAAAATGTAACTTAAGCATAACAACTAACAAGTAATTGAAATGAATCCCACTAACATTATAAACTAGTGAACATCCCGAGGTTACCCTCTGTAGTTATGTTGGGGTAAAGAGTATCGCATATGTATGTATATGCATGTATATCGATGTTTGGAATGTATATATCCTGAATCAAACATATGATTTTTATCCTGAAAATCTCTCAGGAACGGAAAAGCTAAATGAACGCGAATGAAACCGTGGGGTAACAAAATAAATGAAAAAAAATACTAATGAAATTTATGTAATTGTGATTTTTCACTGACAATAGTGGAACAATTTTATTTGTACCAATTATTAAAAGAGATTTAAGATGCTCATCGGTTAACTTAGATGTATAAACATTCTTTGAGTACTTCATTTTGGAGAATGAAGCGAATTTAGCAAGCGTATGCTAGTCTAGAAATTATAGATAATGGCAGAAAAATTAAAACGGTTTTGGCCCTCGGTACTTACTGGAGTAAAAAGTATGGCCCGAAGGCTGAAAAGTTTGGAGACTCCTGCTCTAGGGCATGCTTATTTAAAATTGTAGATGGATACAAAGAATATGAAGTGATAATTTGTCATAGTTCTACTTATTAGTTATCAATGACCTGATCGCCAAGCACCTGGCCTAAAGAAAAAAAAAAGCAGTATAATTGTCAGTGTAGATGCACAATTTGCAAAGTACAAGAACGATGGATAGAGATACTCTATCAAAGATATACTCGAGTAAAAAACGCAAAACAGTTTGAACTCAAAACACAAAACTCGCTTATTATGTTCCGAAATTAGCATTCAACAAATATGTCGTCGACTTCCAAAGTAGCACCTTGTTATGGCTGTACTGTCCATTTATTACGAAAGATGTGAGTCGAATTTTTAAGTCGAGTTTTTCTTCCCCCAGAGGGCAAAAGTAGAGCAGGCAAATGTCCACAAGAGATCAATTAGTTCTTTGCATGCGACTTCTTTGAAATGCCCGCCGCATTCACAAAGTAGACGCGGAAAAGCTCGTAAAGCGATGTTTGACATTCTACGTGAGATGCATACTTGGAAGGAGGAAAAAGGGTTGCGAAATGTAGTAGGATTGATAAAGTGCGAAAATGAAAATGGCGCTGATTTGCGGTTTGTTGTGCTCTCTGGTTGTTGTTGTTTTGTTATCCGTAGAAAAAAAACCACACACACACAAACCTTACTCATTTATAAATTCCTTGTTGAAACATGCGTAGAACACTGGAATACATATTTTTCTAAAGCTGCAGAATCCGTGTAAAATATTATAAATAAATTTTTTTATTTTTTATTTTTAAACTATTATTGACTATTTTATAATAATGTTAATTCCAGAGTATAATTGATTTCGAATTACGAACACTTTTTTTTTTTTAACCACTCGCCTCTAGGGTGACAAACCATCTTTGAACGTAAAAGTGTGGGACACAAATTCACTGAGACGATTACTTTAATATCTCCCTTCCCATAACTTGGAAACGAATTAATTAAATCATCATCGAATTTGAATGACATAAACAGCAACAGTCAACACAAATTTCCACTTCACTATTTCTACAATTACAGGGGTCGAATGATGCACTGCTTCATATTCTAATATAATATGTTCTAATAAGTTATATCTATCTCTTTAAAAAGACTTGCGGATGGATACCTGAAATTTTAATTTTTCCACCACGGACACAATAGGAAGTTTACTTTTCACCGTGTGTAACTTTTATGTTTATTATAATACACATTAAATATATATTATAATTTAATCCATGTTATATATACACTATAAACATGCCTTTGATGGGCAACGAGGGGAGGGCTTACAATTTCCCCGAGACAACCTGACTATCTGATGGCCGAGTGACTAGCGCTCTGCCGCTGGGTGCCCCAGGTTTCGGTTTCGAGTCCTGGCGGTGCCCTGGATGTGTTTGGAGTGGTTCGGAATCCACTTTAAAACCGTAGATGCCGGTTTAAATAGGATCGTAGAGCGTTGTTGGGTAGTGTTATTCGCTTCCATAGCCTATCTTCAAGCTACACGAACCCCCTGGGTAATGCTCAATGAGTAATAGATGTGCAGCCCTTGCACACGGCACAAAAAAGACATTGCCAACAGCATTAGGAAAAATAAGTTATACAATTACTCAACCACATAAAATAAAATAAAAAAAAAACTCTTGCATCCAAACTATTTAAATCTTTTTTTTAAATTTTGCTGTATCTTATCAAGACCATTCTCTAATTATGCACCTTACATGAAACGGAGAAGGGTTTTTCATATTAGCGATCCTTGTGCCACACCTTTTTATCGACAAAAAGAAATTGGAGAGACGAATACTTAGTAGATCATTGGGTCCATAAAGATCCCACAGGGTGGAGATACTATATTGTATCTTTTCTTCCTTTGTGATGCGGACCACCCCGACAGACTTGCTCGAAGAGTTCTTTATTACTTTCCCCAGTGACAGATATCTATTGGCAATTTAATTTATTTTTTAAAAATAATTATAAATTAAACCACGTTAAAAGTTTATACAATTCTAAATAAAAAAATACGATGTTAGAATGTAATAATTTAATTTAAATAATAAATTTAACTCTGGGCAATACGTCGACCAAAACTACCATAGTATTCATGGTATCTTAGATGTTGTATAAACTTTTACAAAATTGTCCAATGTGTGAGTCTAATCAGGCAGTTCATCTGCGGCAGATTAACCTGGCAGTCCACCAAGCAGTGACCTCCCCACATATTTTAATAATGCAAAAAATCTCAAATAGCTCTTGCTCGCTATCTAACAAGTGTTACCCTAAACAGAGTGGTGACTTTATTTTAATAATATAATTCAAATATTATTAAAGATTGTATTACTAAAATAAGTACAGATTAAAAAGAATATCGATATTAAGAGATATTTTTTAGAAATTAATTTTAGAATTCGACCATTTACAGGAATTAAAAATTAAAATGCCTTTTTTTAAATACAATTTCTAGAAGACTGCCGGACTACATAAAAAAACAGCTCTTAATTTAAGTGAGAATAAATCATTTTTGAAAAAGAAAAGCATCGCCTATCCCTGTTCATCAAAAAAAAATTCTCTTGACTCGCAAATATCCGAGAAGACTTCATTAGCATCCATCAGATATTCCCCCTGGAATTCTCCCGGTTTGGCGACACCAATCTTCAGAAGAAAACAAAACGGAAGCCAACAACAGAGGGGGATACGAATTCATGTATAATCACCCCTCTCAACACTCAGTGAGAAATCGAATAAAAACGTGCAGACAAGTTTCTTACTTAAAAAGACGTGCCCTGCTTTTTAAATTAGCATTCGATGATATGAGGGGATTCTAAGTTTAAGTTGGTACTGGAAGTGACGTAAACTTTTTCATTTCAAATCCAGATATCAAAACGGATTTTAAAAAAAATATGGAAATATACAATACATTACTCTGACAGTACGAACTTATAAACCTACAAGATCACATTCGTGATTTGACATAATGAGTCATTGTTGAGAAAACAGGACTGAAAATAATAGGGTAAAGAAACAAGTAAAAATTTTAAGCACGTAGAAAACAAAAATTTAGTGATTTACTGATGCTTTCCCCCCCCCCTTTTTACAAATTGTAAAAAATAAACAAATCTTTATAAATTTTTTTATTTACATTTACGTGTTCCTGACCCTCTCTGTCTTCCTGTGTGATATCGAGGAAGAAATGGATCTGTCTCACCTTATATATAATGCAAAATCAAAGGGGAATTGAGAAGAATGAACTAGAAGCATCACCATTTTGCACACAACAGTATTCGTTACACGTACATCATTACATACACTTTCATAAAAATACTATACATTCAAACTGTACAACAAAACCATCCTAGTTTGGTTTGGTTTATCGCTCTACGATCATCTTGTGCACACTTTAGGCTAAACAGACCGGGACCTACAGTTTAAAGTGGATTCCGAACCGCTCACAAACATCCATGGCACCGCCGGGACTCCAACCTGACACCTGTGGTACTTAGCGCCAGAGCGCTAGCCACTCTGCCATTGAGGCCCACAAAACCATCCTAATATTCGCATTAGAGAAAACCTCTACAGGGGTCCCACGTTTAGACCCCTCAAAAAGTGTGGGCAAGTACATACTGCATTTAGAAGGTAATGTATTCCAGTTCTACATGTCTTCCACATCAATGGCGACTGACCTCAGGTCAAGCGCCTTTCATAAGAAAATGAACAACCTTTTTTGCACACAAGTATAGGTTCTCATTTTGTATACCTGAGTGAAATCGAAATATGCCCAGAAAAAAAAAACAATAATCCTCACAGTGACTGTCGACGGCCATTCTATGCTAATGCAATTTATGTGTCGCGCATGAAACCCGAGCCGAGCATCCATATCTCTACAGCCAACCCCCCTGGAGTCCTTGGCGGGCCGGCTCCGGTTTCGGTCCATGCGAGAGCGCTTGCCATCCGTCAACAAGAGCTCTCGTCTTTCTCGTTGGCCGTGACCCACCTAAGGTGAGAGTGGTGGGTTCCGAGCTCAGGTTGGCTGATGGGCGCCCTCGCTCTCCGCACATTTGCATCCTCTTATGTAACCGACAGGGAAAAACAGTTTCTGAATTGCGCATTCGGATTGTATTGGCGATGAATGAGTGGGAATGTTTCAACTCGATTCCTTTTTTTTTTTTTCTTCTGTGGGTGGATTGTGAGAGGGATAATGAATTTTTGCATGGTGGAAAATAACAATATTTACAGAACTATGTATCTATAAATTTTTCTTAAGTTGGATTATCTACGGATCATGGCATATATTATTATCATGTGTGATCGTGATTTTGTCCTGGTTAGGGGTCCGTGACGCTATCCGAAAATGTGGGCCAGGCAAATAAAACTCCATTGCAAATTTGGCTGGAAAAGGGTACTTTGGGCCCCTTAACTCTTGAAATGATTCATGAATAGCGTTAATCTTAAGGAATTTTCTGGAGAATTTGCTTTTGATTGAAGTGTTTTGTAGTATGCTTTTAAATCACTTTTCATGTTTTGGGTTGGGGTTTTAAACATTTGTATTTCCCATGGCTATAAGTATTCGTAGTACGTCGATCAATTCCTTCTTCTTGAAGTTTCACATTTATCACTTTTGGCCTTTTCTTTCCGGTGCCTATTGAGCTGTATAGTGTTTCATATTGTATTTGGAATACGTCCTTCATGCCTAGAATATTCAAACTTTGATATAATATTTTGGCTATTAAATGTGATAATCAATTGTTTCATATATCTCGTGCATTATTAAACAATGGCCTATTCCCGAGTTTATTCATCCGTTTCCCAAATGTTCACAAATGATAAGTTGAAACTTGCCGAGCAGATTTCAACATTTTTTTTCCCCGTTTATTTTCCCTAACTTTACACCATTAAAAAACTTCCATCTTACAAAATTGAATGCAAGTTCTTTACTCAATGAATTCAGACATCTCAAAAATTGGCGGAATCAGTTTTAGCGTCTCACAAAGCCAAACGTAACTCAAACGGTAATGAATATTTTGACGTGAAATTTCACACAGATGTCAAGGACCATCAACCTAATGAAAAAAAACAAACAAATGTTTACCAGCAACCTGAAAAAGAAAAAAAAATTGAAATTCCATAAGCCCCGGGAAATTTAAATTGAAAACTGGTCTTACTTTTTGGACACAGTAGTTTGTGTACAAATCAACATGATCACATTCTTTTAGTTAGGAGTGTTAACGTACACTTTTTTTAAATCAATTTTTGATACATTTAAACAAAAAAATATTCATAAGTTTCTGTTTGTCAATGAGACATAATCGAATTTAACAATAGCATCAAAAAAATTCCCTTTAAATATTCCTTGAAAATTATGGCTCTGGACATGGCCGGTTACCTTAACGCACCCATACTCTTCTGTAGGGATTCGACCCCAAACTTCCAATCCTGATGTACTAATAAACAGCGCACTAATTCATTCGTAAATAATGAGTGCAATAAATATTTATGTAGGGGCCTGAATGGCCGAGTGTCTAGCGCTCTTGGCGCTCGATGCCACAGGTTTCGGGTTCGAGTCCCGGCGGTGCCATGGATGCTTGTAGTGGTTCGGAATCCCCTTTAAACCGTAGGTCACGGTCTAACGTAATCGTGCGGGGGGTAGTGTTACTCCGCGTCCGTAGCTTATCTTCAAACTGCACGCACCCCCTAGGTAGTGCTAAGTGAGTCACGTCGGTGCAGCACTTGCCTCAAGCAAGGCAGCAAGGCATCAAAGACAACTGTCTAAGTGTTTGCCAGCTACATTAGAAAAAAAAATATTTATGCCAATAATTCATTCTACAAGAATCTTAAACCTCACCCAGTGTGTTGTTGAGCCAGTCCGCGAGATCCTCCTTGAGGGGTATAAGGTGCTGCTCCTGCTTCATGGCGATCTTCATCTGCAGCGCGTCCACTTCCTCTTGCGTCATACCTGAGCACTTCCGGTTCCAAGTGGCCATGCCCCGCCCTCAACTCACTTCCACCAGCAACCTTTCTTCCATTTCGTTTCTTTTCTTTTTGTTGTTCAATAAACGCAATTGCAAAATTTCTGTTGTTATTTATAAACGTCTCAACAAACACTTCTCCAATTCACTATTCTTAAAAGCAATCCAATGAAGTGCAGATGATGTCTTGTAGAGCATTCCCAGTTCTTTTGGTATTTATTCCATCATAATCTATAAAAAAAATACAGATATTACTACAAACAGGTAATACAGACAACATTAAAGGTCACATTGATATAACGTATAAAGAAGCAAAATGTGAAAACATCCACAAGAAAAAGAATCAATTTTATTTTGAATTTTTTTTAAAAAATTGATCGAAAAATCATTCAAGTTATTCTAATTTTCTGTCAATACCTTTTTAATTGTATATGAATATTGGAGTACACAAATTAAATGCAAATATAAATTTGAATTACTTAGTAACACAGTCATGAAATTTTATTTTATCTAGAAATTTATTTTTCAAACTTTTACTCATTCTAATTTCTAGTTAATAGCATAAAAAGTATATAGATAATATAAATTTGAATTGCCTAGTAATATAACCATAAAACGAGTTTTAATTTATGTAACAGTAAAATATGGAAATAAAAATGGAATAAAAATAAAATATGGAAATATTTCCCAAGACTAAAAGTGAAATTTATTTTAAAATGATTTAAAGATATTAGCCAAATAAATTCTGAACATCATCAGGATACCATCTAAACTACAATTTATGATTCTATTTTAGTTTAGACTACAATTTTAATAAACGTTCATGATACTTTAAACATAAAAAAAATAAAATTTTTCTATAAGTTATTTTCTTTGGCATTCATAACATTCCATTCACTTTAAAAACTCTTCTAAATGATTGCGTTTACCTTCTTAGAAAATAAAAAGCCATGATACAATAATCTTCATAAGTTTAAAAGAAAAGATTTAAAACTGTTTTTCATTATAGAAAAATGTTTGTAGCATTTTTATGAATGAAATACAAAATAAAATACGTAATATTTGAAAAGTAATGTTATATGAGGATAATTAATTTAGTATTATATAATCGACAAAAAAAAAAAAAAAAAAAAAGATGTTCCTTAAAATATATTTGCTAAAAAAATCATAGCCCCGTAGTAATTCGATTGACTATTACAGTTCTCAACTATAAATAGATTAAAAAATTTTCACAATAAAGGATGCTTAAATAAAAAATATATAGGGCTCTTAAATAAAAAAATATAGGATAGGATTCATAATTTAAAAAGAATATAATACAGAATTCTTAATTTTAAAAAGAATATAATACAGAATTCTTAATTTTAAAAGAATATAATACAGATTCTTAATTTTTAAAAATTCGTCGCAGGGCTCTTAGATAAAAAGTGCATTACAGGATTCTTAGGTAAAAATGCATTATAGAATATTAATTAAAAAAATATAGTACAAGATGCATAATTTAAATTTTTTTTTCGCAGAATTCTTAAATAAAAATACATTGCAGGACTCAGATAAAATATATTACAGGATTCTTAAATAAAAAAATATTCCAAGATAATTAATTAAAAAAACATATTACAGAATTCTTAATTAAAATATCTTTAATTAAATAAATAAACGATCTAAAATAGGAAAATTATTTTCAAATACAGTTTCTACGAAAGCAATTATATATATATATATACACTCAAGAGCCAAAACATTATGGCCACCTGTCAATAACGAGTTGGCCCACCTTTGGCGCGCAACACAGCTTCAACTCGCCTTGGCATGGATTAATACCAGTTCAATACCACTTCCGCCTGATCACGTGCCTTCCACGTCATCCAGGCGAGTTCATTGCAAAATGTAGGGGTGGTCATAATGTTTTGGCTCTTGAGTGTACATATATATATTGAAGAGTAAAAATATGTGTGATAAGCAGCTTCAGAAAAAAATGCAAGTATATTGATTGAATGTTACAGAATATTACAACATTACTATATAGTAACTTATAAGTAATTAATAGTACTAAAAACTACCTGGATATGTTATCCACACATGTAGAATGCATGTTTTCGAGAAAAAACCTAATTAGCAAATACAAGATGCTCCTATCACAGTTTTGACTGATAGAAGCTATTTGCCAAGAGCAGAAAAACACATTATCTTTTGTCCACTTTATCATCGAGGGAGATAGGGATGTTGACTCTTGTTGTTGTGGAACGCGCGCTCCACAATACGATCGGCTCACTTCAAAAGTGTTTGTGCTCCGCAAAACACGAATCATTTCAAATAATATTTTGAAATAAGTTAGGGCATTATTTCTTGTTTATGAGTATAATCACTTCGTATAGAATGAATGCAAAACATTTTGTACTATAACGTATGCCTTTCATATATACACTAATAGAACCCGGTATACGTCGTCCTGCCAAAAAAAAATGCATTGTAGTAAATGAAATATCGCGACTCTATTCTCCATGTTTCAATATAGGTGCATACTCAATTTCATGGATGTCGTTTGAACGGTCTATAAATTGAAACGCTGCAGCACCCTCTGGCGGCCAGTAACAATATAGGGGATAGCGGCGCGAACCTGTTTTCCATACTCGACTACGCATTATGACCAATTTTCATAGCGATTGATTGAATGGTATATAAATTGATAGACTGCAGCACCCTCTGGTGGCGAATTACAACAAAGGGGATAGCATAAAAACGTTCCCCGTGTTTTCTCAAACACGCACAAGAAATTTCATGAAAAATCGGTCCAGCCGTTCAGGAGGAATTCAATGACAAACACGTGCACAGAAGAATTATATATATATATTACAAATAATATAATGTAAAAATTCAATGCACGTCATTGCCAGAGTCAACATTTAATGGTAACACGTGCAAGAGAGCTGAGGTTAAAATCCGTTGGCGGCACCCATTGCAGTCATTGAAAGAAGAGACATGATAGAGATTGTAGCAAAGTGTGTAAAGCGTCCCGCATCGCTAGTCAGATTGTCTGGTGGAAATTGCCAATACATGACAGTTACCCATACAAGCCCTCCTCTTATTGCCCGTCGATGTATTGTTCATGGTATATATAACATGGATTAAAAAAACTCAGCTTGTTGGCTCAGCTGACAAATTTACTTTCCATCGTGTGTAATTTTTATAAATTGCACACGATGGAAAGTAAATTTCATGTTGTGCTCGACAGTGAAAAAAGGAAAATTCAGGTATTGTTCCAAGTCTTTTTTAAAGAGATAGATATAACATATAAGAATATTTATTATTAGAATATCAAGTAAGGGATCATAATTTTTGTTAATCAATTGTTTTTTATTTATCGATAGCTGAGAAAAAAAAATCACATGAAAAATATTTTGTATGAAAATGCAAAGCTTTCGTCCACCACTGCATATATATACCACCGCATATTTGCCAATAGATTTCAGAGTTTTAATTTCTTTTCTGTTTCGGAACATTAAAACAACTTCAAAACTTTGAATACTGCATTTTGCTTCTCCTCCTTTAAAAAAAAATCAATTTTGAGAAGAAAAAAAATTGGACTAATATTAAATATTGAAAAAAAATCTCATTCTATGCAGGGCACTTACAGTTTCCATTCTTATCGTTTTCCAGCAAGCATCCCCTCCCCCCTTCACAAGACCAAACGATAAATCCCTTTTTCCCAGCATCCCCGAGACACTTGAGTAGACAATACCCTTAACAACCCCCTCCCTCCAATCAATCCCCCAATTCTTCTTGCACATCTCGATTCCTATTCCCAGTGTCTGACGTCGTGATATCGCAAGGTCGCCCAGAATCGATCCCGTTCCGGTTGCCATGGCGACGATCCTTCTCTTTTTTCCCACTCTTCTTGGGCTTCCCCCGTCTCGCAAATCGATAGAAGCACGGCAGGGTGCTAACTGATGTACAGGAATGTTGTTAGGAGATGGATCCCTCAATTAGAGGCACCACGCAATGTTTACGACTCGTTCAGATGATGACTAACATTAGTTGTTGGTTGGGAAAGGAAGAACATGCTGAGATAAGAAAGAAGTAAAAAAAAAGTTGTTTTTGTATTGTTATGCATGATAAATGTACCTCAACTTTCTTTACTCCTTAGTAAACTTATCAAAGTCTATGTACGACAGGGCCTGATGGCCGAGTGACTAGCGCTCTGCGCCCGGTGCCGCAGGTTTCGGGTTCGAGTTCCGGCAGTGCCATGGATGTCGGTAGTGGTTCGGAATCCACTTTAAACTGTAGGTCACGGTCCTATTAGGATCGTAGAGCGTTGAGGGGCTTTGTTACTCCGCGTCCGTAGCCTATCTTCAAGCTACACGCGCCCCCTGGGTAGTGATAAGTGAAAGTCGGCGCAGCCCTTCCTTATTGCATAAAAGATAACTGTCTGTGTTTGCCAGAAACAAAAACAAAAAAAATAATTGTACGATATTTTTTTATGTCAGGTTCTTGACAAATCATTGATGGCTGATTAGCAGAATTGTAGTTGATTATTCTTGCACTACAGATGCATTAAAATTGTATCGCCGCACTATAGGTGCACTACAATTGTATGATGAGATGATCCATGAGCTTTTGATGCCCCCGCAATTGGAAATAAGTATGCCCAAGAGCAACATCTGGTATTTAAAACTTTCAAACATCTTACTGATAACTCAATGGAGGGATTTTCTGGTCTATAAATTAGATTTTGGAGAGTTTTTGTAACTGCATCCCGAAAACCGAATAGAGCTTCAAAAGAGCAGATTAGGAAACTATAATTAAAATGTTTTTAAACTCCTTGAAAATTTATTATGCTCAAAAGAACAGATGAAAGCATTCCGTTTCGATTTGGTTTGGTTTGTGGGTTTACAGTTGAAAGTGGACTCCGAACCCACCCAAACATCCATGCCACGGCCAGGATTCGAACCTGAAACCTGCGGTACCAATAGCCAGAGCCCTAGCCACCTGGTCACCAGGCCGCTTCCATTTCGGAAAGGGTAGGCATTTCATTTATATGGATAATAAGTCAAAAACCCGGAAAATCCCCGGGTTTTTGACTAGAGGTGGCTACACAAAATACTGATTCCGATCTCTTGTTATTGTTTGTTTGCTTTGAACATTTAATCATTTATTTGTACCACTACCACTCAACTGTGTATTAAATTTCATTCAATTATGACGATTCCTTCATGGTGTTGCAATTTTCACAAACATGAGTTTATATAATTCTGCATGAAACTGAAGTCGAAAAAGATATATAACGAACCGTCAGAAACTTGATAGAACATTGTACATTGAATTTCTAAACTAGGGGAGTCGAGTTCGAAACCCGATAGAAAAAACTGAACCAAAACTTCCATATCTATAACGAGAATGACCATGATAAATCCGTAGACAAAATGGCTATCCGTTGAGCTGTAGAAGGGGAAGCACGATCCGAAAATGCAAATTTTTTATCTCTAAAACGCCCCCTTGAAGGATGAAATGTGGGTGTAGTGCATTTTCGTTCTTCCTGAATAATGCTGAATCTGTTACTTATCTGCCGTTTTACTACGAGGTAAATGTTCTCAAATTAGAGCATTCGCCTTGACTCGCAGAAAACATTGCAGAAAGTGAAACCTGAGCACAAAAGTAAAAAAACAAAAAACCCAATTGAAGCTTGACTTTTAATTAAATCGGTAAATTAAGAGCTCTTTATAACCCATAATAAATAATAATTTGTACATTTTATGGAAGATCTTTAAAATTAGGATGCACATATGATATAAAATGCTATGTAAATTGTTAAAAACGACATTTAAAATTTTGTTACACATGTACTCATTCTTCTATATATTAAAATGACAACAAAAGTTGAAGTTTTTAATTTAGTTTATTGCAATCACTATTATCTGAAATCGTAAATAACTTACGAAAATTGGTTGAAATTCTTTCTCAATAGAATATCAGATTTGCAATTAAGTCTAAAGATTAATTTTTGAATTTTTTTCCTTTAAAATTCTGTTTTATAATTTAAATAAAATATTTTGTACGATTACTTATTGTAATCATTAAGTTTTTATATCCATTATAAAATATGGCTGAAGCTATATTTTAAATTAACAGTTGAATTCATTTGCAAGCGCAATATCACTTTAAAAATATCATTCAAGATTTTTACCTTGATAAAACAATATTCCGTTCATGAATTAATTCCATAGTTTGGTTTAATTATATCATTTGGGTCATTCACTCTGGTTTTTGCTGAAATATTTCTTTATTTTTTTTTTCTGTTTTATTTTATATTCAAATAGTCATACAAAGGAAGCAATTTGAAATTCTATTTATAGAAAAGAGTAACTAGGACTTAAAAACTAAATCCTAATTTATTTAAAATATGACGAGATAAGGAAATGAAATTTTTTGAATATAAATATAGTTTTATTAAATTAAAATATTTTTTATAAAATTAGAGCGCTTTACCGATTTATGACATCTTTTGATGATTCGCTATTTACGGAAATGCAATTACTATAAGTATTTAAAGATTGTAGACCAAAAATTACGATAGTTGAATATATTTTCACATTTCAGGTCCTTTCAACTATTATCACTTTACTTTGCGGCTTCACAATAATTCTGCTAAATTCATTCATAAAAATAAAAATAAAAACTCATTAAAATTTCATTCAAGGAGAATAAAAAAAATAAAAATGAGAAAATTAAGTTAAAAATATTAAGCAATTAAAAGTCTTGAGCAAATAAGTTTCATCCCTGTTTTTTCCCCTCCCAGATAAAAATAGCGGGAACTAATTTTCTCCGTACCGGTTAAATTATAATGATATGTACATAAATGATTTTATTTTTTCTCTCGCGATAAAGAAATTTACTAAAGAACTTTAAATTACTCATTTTCCCACTTTTTTCTTTTTCATTCTTATTATTTTATTTGAAAGTGGAAATGGATTACTTCGTCCTCAATATACGTTTAAAAAAATCCATAAAAAGTGAAATTTAAAATCTATTCTTATGCAAAAGTAAACTAAAAGTATTTATAAAAAAAAAAGGGGGGGGTAACTTATTACATTTTTCGTTTCCTTCCTTATGAAAATAAATAACAAAACAAAAAAAAAACTTTCACTTGATAGAAAAAAAACTGTTCTGAGATATTTTTAAAAATGGGGCCTGAATGACCGAGTGGCTAGCGCTCTGGCACTCGGTACCACAGGTTTCGGGTTCGAGTCCCGGCGGTGCCATGGATCTTTGTAGTGGTTCGGAATCCACTTTAAACTGTAGGTCCCGGTCTAATAGGATCGTGGAGCGTTGCGGGGGCATTGTTACTCCGCGTCCGTGGCTTATCTTCAAGTGACACGCGCCCCCTGGATGATGAAAGTGAGTAACGTCTGTGCAGCGCTTGCCTTAAGGCATCCAAGATCAAGCTGTCTAAGTGTTTGCCAGCTGCATTAGAAAGAAAAAAAAAATTTTTTAAAAATTTTGAAAGCTGAAAGTTTAACATTTTAGACATATGACAGTACGTAAGGCTCGACTTTTCTTGAATGTACAGAGTGATTATAATTAAAATCCCACTTTCAAAAATGCTGCAAAAAAAAGAACCACTCGTCACAATGAGTTCGAATTTGAACTGAAGATATTTGAAGAAAGGGAAAACTTTACGGCATCAAATATAAAGTTCCAAAATATATTAATAATTAATAATTTATTAGTTTAATAGCGCTGTAAGCGGCATAAAGAAAATGAATTCGGCTGCCAGTGATCGAAATAACAACGTATTTGGCCCGAGTTGCACATTCAACCAACTGCAGAGTTCAATGTGCTCGATTGTTTCGGAAAAAATGACTTCCGAGTCATTCAATAGTTGTGACACTGTGAGTGGAAAGCCCATCCACTACGGCAAGGTAATACCCAATTGGATGGGAAAAATCGGTGAAGCTTTTTTAGGATGCCGTACCGTTTGCCCCTTCTTTAAGTACCTTCAGTTCAAATTCGAATTCATTGTGACGAGTGTTTCTTTTTTGACAGAATTTTGAAAGTGGGACTTGAATTATAATCACCCTGTATTAGGTTGTTACATATAAAATGAACTTTTAAATACTAGCTGACATTCTCTCTCTCTCTCTCTCTCTCTCTATATATATATATATATATATACATATAAAGCTAAATGAGAGTGTTTATATATTATATTATTTAAGTTTATTTATTTTTTAGTTTCGAGAAAAGTATTGAAATTAGGAAAAATCCTAAAAGTTTAGTATCTAAAGAGTTTTCTGTATTATATCGTTAGAATTTGCTTAATTTCAACGTATGTGTGAAAACATAATAGAGTTGCATTTGAAACACATACAGATACACGAGTAATTTTAATACATGAGTCATGAGTAATGAGTAATAATAATGATAGATGAGTAACAACAAGGAATTTTAATCTTTAAAAACTGTTTATCATGTGGACTATTAATATATTCTTAAAAGATGGCTTAATTTTTTTCAAAAAAAATTAGAGCAAATATTTATTTTATCAAATAATAGGATAAGATTCAGTAATCAAAAATTACATTTTTGAAAATTTATTTTGGTGAAATAGGCGCTCGGCTAAATGAAAAATACCAAAACGTAGACTAGAAATAATAGAATAACCTAAATAGTTAGCACATAAAAATATCAATGGAAAAAAGGAACTACTTTTAATCTTTTAACTTCCTTTCTGTGTGTTTTGAATGCAGCCTTTTTGCAAAAATAAAAATAAGAAGCTATTTCGGTTTAGCTATGGGTTTTGAACTTTGAAAAGTAAATTTTTTTGAAGAAAAAAAGGGCACTCTCAGATAATATACGGAGATCGGCTTATATTCTGGAACACATGGCATATTATAAAGAAAGGCTAATACTTTTCAAAGGAAATCAATTACCGAGTAATTCACAGTTATTTATTTATTATTATTTTAGTTTTTCTTTAGAATCATTAAGATCTTTTCCGATAGCATTTTCTTTCACGAAATTTTACACATAATTTTCCTGGTGTAAAAAAAAAAGACATTAAAGTTTAATATAGCTGAAAATACTTTTTCGATTCACGAATGTTATTGACCCGAATTTGTTACGGAATGTTTATTTTGAACGGTTCGATCTCCTGTCATTGTGTTCGGAGATAGCGGGCATTTTGCGAGCACTTTGAGCAATTGGCCATTGTACGATACCCATACCAAGAACTCGCAAATCGGCTTTATTTTGAGAACGCTCGCTCTCTGTTCGTGATGGATTAAAATACAAGTTTTTAAACAAAAGACGGGCAGACTACTTTTTACCGAAGAATCACTGTCATTGTTTCTCTTTCGGTCATTTGTTTCTTTCTTCTTTAGAAACTAAAAACAAAAGCACGCTTTCAAAAACATTTTTTAAAAGCTCTTCCATCTCATTACTTTCGTTTTAAACACTCTCTGTTGAATTAAGTTTTACTTTCTTTACAACGTTGTTCGCTTTTTTTGTTTTGTTTTTTTTTTTTCTTTCCCAAAATGTTATTTCTAAGAAGAGAAACATTTTATAAATTCAGGACACTGAAGTCAATGCTTGTGCTATTTTGTTATATAGGGTGGTTATAATTAAAGTTCCACTTTTAAAATGCTGTCAAAAAAGAACCCCTCGTCGCAATGAGTTCACATTTGAACTGAACATACTTGAAGAAGACGGGAAAAAGTACAGCATCCAAAAAATGTTCCACCGATTTTTCCCATCTAATGTGATATGACCTTGCCGTGGTGGATGGGCTTTCCACTCACAGTGTCACAACTGTTGAAGAACTCGGAAGACATATTTTCCGTCAAAAACCCGAAACAATCCTGCACATTGAACGCTATAGTCGGTTTAAAGTGCAACTCCTGCCCAATACGTTGTCAGTTCGATTCAAAATATCATTGACAACTGAATCCACTTTCTTTAGGCCGCTTACAGCGCCCTCTATTAATACACTGCGAAATTTTTTTTTATGCCATATCGTTTCCCCCTTCTTCGAGTATCTTCAGTTCAAATGTGAACTCATTGTGACGAATGATTCTTTTTTTTTACAACATTTTGAAAGTGGAACTTCAATTATAATCACCCTGTATTTTTAAATGGCATAAATAGTGTCCTTATTTGTAAAATACTTTTTTTTTTTTTTTTTTGTTAAATTAAAAAGGGTTTTCATTAACCCAGCCATGGATAGGAATAAAGAAAAATGTTAAAAATTGGAAATTCTTTACAAGAGTAGTGCAGAATTATTACGTATAAAGAGATATTGGAAGAATCGATTGTGACGTCATGCGTCGATAGTCAGATATCATGTTGGGAGTTTTCCTGGATATTTTCCGACGCATTCACCTAGACACTACTAGGCATAGTCAGTATGTCAATGTGATTTTTTTTTTGTTTGTGAGGAGTATTAACTTCAAAGTTTATACATGTATACATATATATATGCTTTTTTTGTAAAATTTTAACATAAGTTGTTTTACCTACATTTCAATCTTCATGTTCTTCAATGTTTTACAACCTAATTTAATAAATAACACCCCCAAGATATCCATAAAATTATTTAAAATGTGTGGCTGTGAATGCGGTCGGTTTCCTTAAGTTCAAGATCAAGGTCAGTCCCAAGATCTGCTGACCCACTTGTCTATGGACACCAATGTAATGCACTGAATGTCGTATGCAAGTTTAGTTCTGTAGAAACCGAAAGAAAATGTGTGATTATGTAATGCTGATTTATCGATTCGTGATAATGCGGTTATTATCATTAACAATTTTTTTTTTCTAATGCAGCTGGCACACACTTAGACGGCTGTCAGCCTCCTTAAGGCACGCGCTGCAAAGACGTCCCTCACTAGCCATTACCCAAGGGGCTCGTGTAACTTGAAGATAAGCCACACACGCAGTGTAACAATGTTCTCGCAATGCTCTACGAGAGTATTGGACCAGGACCTACGGTCTAAAGTGGATTCCGAACCACTACAAACATCCATGGCACCGCCGGGACTCGAACCCGAAACCTGTGGTACCGAGCGCCAGAGCGCTAGCCACTCGACCGTTCAGGGCTATTAACAAAATATTCTGTGTGATTTTATGTACATTTTAAAATCTTTTCATATTTTTTTGTGGGAAAGGCTACAGTTTGATGGACGACACTTCAGTCCGGCTTGAATATGATTAGAAACACGACAGGAATGAATCGACGCTGTTTCTATTTTCCCACCAGAACCGAGTGAACGATTTCACTGCACATGACATTCATTCGTCAACATGATGACAGCGGACGAGAAAAACCAGAAAAGAAGACCGTCTTTTCTTCCTCTTTGGACGCAGGGACACACTCCAGTCGGACTCCTAGGTTAGTGACCCAGATGTCGTCGAAGGAAGCGTCCGTCAAAGTCGCACGTGGTCGAGGCGATCTTCTTTAAGCGACTCGTTCTGGATGCTCCACAGAACTTTTGAACCGGCTCAAAATATCTTCGGGAACAGCTCGGAGCGTTAAAAAAAATAATTGAAATGCGAAACACGCTTCTTAAATAGTATTTGCGAGGCGATATTTTGATTATGTGATCCTAAAAGATTTATTGAAAATAGCATCGATTACCAATTACAAAATCTACAACGGTACTTCGGTATACGTCTATTTTGAAATACATACAACTTGCAGTACGTCCTGTTTGGACGCGAAATGTTTTGTTCGGAATACGACTCAAGTGCTTGAAAATTTTGGCCATATTGTTGGACGTTCTGTTTGGACGCAATATACGTCCTGTTGTTTATGAAAATAGTATACATTTTTTTACATACAGTGGTACCTCGCCACTTTGAAGTACGTCAATTTTCTGTAGTTTCGCTTGTGTTTTCTAATGTTTAGTTTGGTATACAATCTTTGTTTGGAATACGACTCGAATGCATCCATATCATCCGCCAAATGGATGGATGCAAAAAAATTTGTATTGAAGTACCATTCCAATAAAGCCGAACAATTCCTACTCAGCATCATTTGGAATGATCAGATAATGACTCATCATTTCCTAAACACCCTTAGGAAAATAAATTTTTAATAAACATCGGTTTGGCTTGTTGCTCTACGGTCATTTTTATGTGGATTTCGAACCATTCACAAACATCCATGCCACCACCAGGATTCTGAAGCCTGTGGCAAAGTTAATAAACGTCGAATCTGGTGATTTTCCAACTATAAAATTTCATACTTCGTCTACTTTTGCATTTAGGTATTTTACTATTCGGCAGTGTTTAAATTAATTTATAGGATCCCATCAATGCGCAATATGCCAATAACAATAGGAATATTTTTCGTTTTTGGGAACGTATATATAATTTCTCCCTCATTTGTAACGGCAAAAATTCGTTCAGTATATACATCCTGTTCGTATACGGCCCACTATCTTGAAGGGATTAAGGACGTTTACAGAGGAACTACCGTACTAAGTATTTTGTTCAACAAGCAAACTATTCAAGGCGAACATTCTTTCTATTTTTACTGCTACACTACAAGTAAAATGGTATTGTTTTCACTCAATTAATATTTTAATATTTTAGTGGGCTATTTTATTTAGGCAGTTTAAAAGCATGAAATGAGTTCAAGGTCAATCAACCCTGTGGTATTTTTACAGACTTTATGAATAAAATAATAATAACTGCTTAACAAAATTGAGTCAGAAAATAAGAAAGAAAGTTTTTTTTCTGAAAAAACACAAAACTTATTTCCGTTTGATTTAGTATTTTGTCCCTATAATTGACAAATATTTGTTTAGAAAAATTAATTTTAATATTGTCTCCAAAAACTATAAGCATAGAATTTTAAAATGATGTTAAATTAAATTGTTTCTAATTAAAATAAAGAAGGAGTATTAAATTTTAGCTTTTTTCGATCAATACATTTATATAAATCTTGTAAAAAATGAATTAAAGTTTGGATAACAAAATTTTTCAACATTTAGCTTGAAATTCTGCAAATTTTCCCTAATTTTATTAACTTATTATTTTTAAATCATCAAAAATAATATATAAACTTTTTAAATATGTTATGGACTAATCCACATTACGTGAAAGCCACAATAATAAAATAACATAAATTAATTAATTAAAAATAATTTTAAACCTTATAGCTTTAAATCAAATAATGATTTTACAGCTTTAATTTGGCGCCACAAGCTTCAGATTCGAATCCTGGTGGTGGCACAGATATTTGTGAGTGGTTCGGAATCCATGATAAATGGTAGGTCCCGGTCTAATTAGACTAAAGTGTGCAAAACAAGCCCGTAGAGCGATAAAACCAAACCATGATATAAATAAGGTTGTTTCTGTAGACGAGCGACAAATACAATACTGGTTTAAATTATAAACTTTACAGTCAAAAGAAGTATTACTACAGTTTTAAAATCAGGATGAATTATTATTTTCAGCGTAAATTGGGAGAATAGTAGATACTATAAATTCCAAGACGATTAAAAAACCACACACAAGATATTCTAAAATGCAGGTTTCATTAAAGACTTAATGTTAATTTTTGCACGAATTAAAACTCAGGTAGAACCGAAACAATAGGGAGTTTTTGCATACCGTAAGTTTGTTACCGTAGGACGTCCGTTAGCATTTTTCTCCCTAGCGCGCATGCTCATAGGAAACTGAGCACGCGCTGGAGGGAGAAAAATGCTAACGGACGTCCTACGGTAACAAACTTACGGTATGCAAAAACTCCCTAATATATAAATCTGAGATTGGTTTGGTTGGGTTTGTCGCTCTACGGTCATCTTGTGCACACTTGGGGCTAAACAGACCAGGATCTACAATTTAAAGTGGGTTCCGAACCAATCACAAACATCCATGCCACCGCCAGGATTCGAACCTGATGCCAGAGCGCTATCCACTTGGCCACTACAAATCTGAGATATGAATATACTCAGGAGAATCCGTTAAGGTATTAATAAATTATTTTTATTTATTTGTCTTCCAATACAGTTTACAAAACCACAAAGGAACATTTATCCTCATAATAAAATGTTTTTATAAAATAAAAAGAGTAATCTGTAAATCAAAAATGTTTTGCAAAATGGAAAATTTCGACTTCGAACAGCTCGTAGGCAGGGTGTTTTTCATTTCTGCAGATGTAATGATTCAACGAAGCAGCTGCTCTTTTTGAATCTTTTTTTTAAAAAAAGGTTTCATTTTTTTTTTAAATGAAAAGCTCGGTTACAAAGACATTAAAGATGTCCACACTACAGTTTCGTAATATTCGTTTACCATCTGCCATCTAATTTGTACGATTTATTTCCTGCAATTTCAGCATTTTTTTTTTTTTTTTTTTTTTTTAAGCTGGGTGAATCATCATCTATTGTCATGTATTGTTACAAATGCTTTTCAAAGTAAACAAACCTATTTGTGATCTCAGAAATTATAAAATACCGATGAATCATCAAGGGGAAAAACTATTTTTATTTAAAGATGATTGATGATTTAATTAATTTTAAAATTATTTTCCCACTTCTTTTCATTTAAAATATAGTGATAAAAATTTCAACTAATCGCCAGAAATAGGCTACGGACGAGGCCTATTAAATAATCGCCAGAATTAAGTGTTTCCTTAACACTTAATTCTTCTGATTAATTTAAGTGTAAGGAGAAATGCCTTTCAGTAGGATATTGAAGAATAACTTCATCTTCCTCCCCAACTGTTTGTTTTAATTTGAATAAATGTGAAGGCCTGATGGCCGAGTGTCTGGCGCTCGGTACCAAAGATTTCGAGACAAGGAAGTTTGTAGTGGTTCGGAATCCACTTTAAACCGTAGGTCCCGGTCTAAATATGATCATAGAGCCTTGCGGGATAGTGTTACTCCGCGTCCGTAGCCTATCTTCAAGCTACACGTCCCCCTCCCTGGGTAGTGCTCAATGAGTAACAGCGGTGCAGCCCTTCTTATTGCATAAAGATCAACTGTCTTTGTATTGCTGCATTAGAAAAATAAAGTTGAATGAATGTGTGGACTGCGATCAACAAAACGCTGAAAACTTAAAACATGCGAGAAAGCAGCTCTCAAGTAGACAAAATTTTCGCTCCAGATAGTGTCGATATTGGAACACTCCTATTTTTTGGAAAACTTATCTATTTACACACACACACACACACAACATGATTCTTCAGTGTTGAGAGTTGTTTTTGTATTATGTTGCAAAGCGGCTGCCTGATTCTCAAGAAATTGGATAATCGCTCTTTGTCACATAGAGCTGGAGTATTGACTGTGCAACAGTCATGAGATAAAGGAAGAAATTAGCCTTAATGGAATTCCCGATTCATGCACAGCTGGTATGTAGGAGTGCCCAGATTCGAATCTGCTGGCGGCATGGTTGTAGCCACTACTGCACCACACCATATCGCTGTGCCTAGAGCTGAGTTGCCCCTTTACAATTTGGGAATGATGTGGGTGAGAAGAAGTCTGACTGGGCTCCGTGACACTCTTACAGTCCTATGAGACCGGAACCTACGGCTTAAAGTGGATTCTGAACCCCTGCAAACATCCATGGCATCACCGGACTCGAACCAGATACCTGTGGAACCGAGAGCCATGAGGTCATAATAAAAACTGAAATATACGTAAATATACATTTGAATGTCTTATTTTATTTTGTTGTGAATACATAGCATCTAAAATGTAAAACATTAAAGCCAAGCCAATTTTTTTCCTCTCCAAGAGCTGTTGCACATACATTTTTCTCAAACAGCTCCGTAACAGTTCTCGGGACTCGAGTGATGAACAGCAATTTTCTCGTCGTAATTTTTTTTCTTTTTCTCAAGATGAGCTTCCCCAGAATTGAATCGGATCGTTTCCGCGTAACAGGACCTCGCGTTGAAGCGTCTTTTGATGCGTGGAAGTTGATAGCCGCCGAAATGGTCCATCTAGGAAGCTTCACTTTTTTCTTTCTTTTTTTTTTTTCTCTTTCCTTTTCTGATTTCTTATACAACATCGGCGGGTTTTTTTTTTTTTTTTTTTTTTTTTTTTTTTGCTATTTTCCACGCTTGGCAGTTGACCCAGAGGGTAAGCGCTTGATTAAAAAAAAAAAAAAAATGTTTTGAAACAATATATGATTCAATAAAAAAGTGAGGTAATTCTAGAAGATATATTTTCTAAGTTGATGAGTATATATAAGTCTTCTCATGAATTCTAATGTTGTTTATCATCAACTGTAAATGAGCCAATAGATAGTTTTTCTTAAACTCTCAACAAAAACAAGTCAGTGAGCAGCATGAGTGAACGTAAATCTCAAACTTATTTAAAAATTAAGATGAGTCGGAAAAATAAAGTTTAATATCGTCATACTCATGTAGCTGTTACTTATTTAGCACTACCCAGGGGGTACGTGTAGCTTGAAGGTATGCTACGGACCGGATACACTATCCCCACAGTGCTTTGCGATTCTATTGTACCGGAATCTACGGCTTTAAAAGTGGATTCCGAACCACTCGAAACATCCAGGTCACTCGATTTCGAAACCTGTGGCCCCGAGGGCCAGACGCTCGGCCATTCAGACCCCTGTTGTAGCCACTGCTTTCAGAAACGAGGAGTCTCGAGACACTCATACTCGCTATCACAATCTCCACTGAGTAATCTCGTTTGTGAAAGTAACACAGGCCAACATGGGATTTCGAGCCATCCTTGCACCACAGCCGGACACTATCACAATCTAGGATAATTCAGAACTTCATACAGCATCAAAATAGATTTTTAAAAAATTGTTTTGAAAAATAATTTAAAAAAATAATAGTAAGGTACAAGTTTTGGTTTGTCGCTCTACGGTCCTTTTGTGCACACTTTGGGCTCATTAGAGCGGGACCTACAGTTTAACGTATAATAAAGAGGAGGAGGAGAAATAAAGTAGAAGGGCAGAAAAGCAGAAAAACGCTTTCGCCTCCTCCTCTCCCCTGCACATCTGCAACGAGGGATTCTGAACCAGGGAACCGATGTTTGATTATAAATAGCGCGTGGCGAACCGGCCGAACGACTTTCATTAAACCAAAATCCGGAGTTTAGGGGGAGGGGGAGTGCACAAATAGTCATTAACCTTCGGAAAAGTGTTCGGAAATTGCTTTTCCGTCCCTTAGTGGAAGTTGTGCAGTTGGTGCTTCTTGATTGGGGGGGAGGAAAATGTAAGCCAAGGGGAAAAAAACTAACGTCATCCCAATTCTCTCTCATTTACGTTAATCTATATTTATAATAAATGGTTTCCATCTAACTGGAACAGTTAGGTTTTCGGAAAACTAGTTGGCGAGCGAAATCGACGGCAAAGTTTCCAAGTTGGGAGTGGGTCCGATAAATTTGTAAGCTGGAAAATCCTTCAGTTGAAATCAAGAGGGAGAGACGAGTGCTCGCCCCAAAAATTCTGTTTTTCAAATTGTGGTGACAAAATATAGAGACAACTATAGCAAGCGCCCTGCTATATTCATCAACCCCCGTGTAAAGTTGAATATCCTGTACATCTGCTTTTCTAATGCGATTAATCTCGAGAACAAAACGCCAGGATTTTCAAATTGTGTTTAAAAACTTTTTAATGTCCGTAAATAAACTATTTTACTTTATTGTACGACGAATAAAGTAATCGATTAATAATATACCGATTGCAAATTTCTCTAATCAAAGATAAGCATACTTGTCAAAAATCAAATGAGTTGCTAAAAAATGTACAGAGTGATTATAATTAAAGTCCCACTTTAAAAATGCTGCAAAAAAAAGAAACACTCGTCACAAGGAGTTCACATTTGAACTGAAGTTACTTGAAGAAAGGGGGAAACAGTACGGCATCAAAATAAAGTTTCAAAGTGTATAAATAGATGGCGCTGTACACTGAAGTGACAAAAGTCATGGGATACCTCTTAATATCGTGTCGGCCCTCCTTTCGCCCGGCGAAGTGCAGCAACTCGACGTGGCATGGACTCAACAAGTCGTTGGAAGTCTTCTGCAGGAATATTGAGCCATGCTGTCTCGATAGACATCCATAATTGTGAAAGCGTTGATGGTGCAGGATTTTGGGTACGAACAGACCTCTCGATGATGTCCCATAAATGCTCGCTGGGATTCATGTCGGGCGATCTAGGTGGCCAGATCGTTGGAATTGTCCAGAATGTTCTTCAAACCAATCGCGAACAGTTGTGGCCCGGTGACATGGCGCATTGTCATCCATAAAAATCCCATCGTTGTTTGGGTACATGAAGTCCATGAATGGCTGCAAGTGATCTCCAAGTAGCTGAACATAAGCATTTCCAGTCAATGTTCGGTCCAGTCGCACCAGAGGACCAAGTCCAGGCCATGAAAAAACAGCCCACGCCATTACGGAGCCACCACCAGCTTGAACAGTGCCTTGCTGACAGTTTGGGTCCATGGCTTCGTGCGGTCTGCGCCACACTCGAACCCTACCATCAGCTCTTACCAACTGAAATCGTGACTCATCGGACCAGGCCACGGTTTTCCATTCATCTAGGGACCAACCGATATGCTCACGTGCCCACGAGAGTCGCTGCAAGCGATGTCGTTCTGTCAGTAAAGGCACTCGAGTCGGTCTTCTGCTGGAATAGCCCAAGGAAGACAAATTTCTCCGCACAGTTCTAACAGACAAGTCCCTTGTACGTCCCACATTGATTTCTGCGGTTATTTGACGCAGTGTTGCTTGTCTGTTAGAATTTACGACTCTTTGCAAACGTCGCCGGTCTCTGTCGTTAAGTGCAGGCGGTCGACCACTGCGCTGTCCATGGTGGGATGTTATGCCTGAAATTTCATACTCTCGGCACACTCTTGACACAGTGGATCTGGGAATGCTGAATTCCCTAACGATTTCCGAAATGGCATGACCCATGCGTCTAGCTCCAACTAACATTCCGCGTTCAAAGTCTGTTAATTCCCGTCGTGCGGTCATCATCACGTCAAAACCTCTTCACATGAATAACTTGAACAGAAATGAAAGCACTGCGCATTTATACCTGTTCTATGCGATGCTACTGCCATCTGAAAATTTGCATATTGCTATCCCATGACTTTTGTCACTTCAGTGTAAGTGTCCTAAAGAAAGTGAATTCGGCTATCAGTGATATTTTGAATTGAATTGACAACGTATTTCACGTTTTAGTCGTGTTCAATGTGCTCGATTGTTTTGATTTTTTGACTGACTTCCAAGTCCTTCAACAGTTGTTACCCTGTGAGTGGAAAGCCCAACTACCACGGCAAGATCATACCCAATTGGATGGGAAAAATCGGTGATTTTTTTTTTTTTTTTTTGATGCCATATCATTTCTTCAGTTCAAATTTGAACTCCTTATGACGAGTGGTTCTTTTTTTTTTTACAGCATTTTTAAGGTGGGACTTTAATTATAATCCCCCTGTATTTAAAAACTCCTTTTATCTATTTCAAATGCTAAAAGGATGTAAAAGAATGCAATTATAAGTTTAAAAGAACTGTGTTTAAATAAAAAAAAAATAGGAATTTTAAACATAACAATCATGAATTCTCTACAGTAGTGTTTCATGTTAGCTGAATGAATTCAGATAAGTTTCAAACTAAAATAATTCAGATAAGTTAAATTCCCTTCTTATCATTGTTTAATTATCATAAAATAAAAATTTAGCAATATTTTTTTCAGTCTTAAATAAAGTTTTAAGTTAAAATTTTTTGGAAAGCATTTTGTATATTGAACTTAAAATTTTTTATCAAAAATAAAAAGTCGCCGGAGCAAATATTAATATCATTTTCGTCTGTTTATCTAAATTTTAAATTGATTCTTGGAAACAAAATAGAACTTTAGAATTCTCCAACCATGAGCATTAAAAACGCATTAGCATCGAAAACGCATCGAATTTATTTAACTAGTAGTAGTCGTCCATTTAATAACCAGAAGCGAAACTGATTAGGCTTAGAAAAAAGGCTTCTTTATGATAAAACTACTAAAAGTTTTGAAAAATTATTAAAACACCTTGATCGTGATTATCTCTCTTTCCCAGAAAACGTTTTAAACAGCATCAGGTATTCTATGTATAAATTTTTTTTTTTGTGCACTATTTAAGCATATTTATTTTTTTTTAAGTGTACTTGTTTAGAATGTGTTAGTTTTTTTTAAGTGTACTTGTTTTTATATTTATTATAAGCCGCTAATCTTCTCGAAAAACAATTTTTTTTCTACCTTTTGTTCACGGACTTTTTATTTTTATTTATTTATTCTAAGAACTACTTTAGGTTGTTAACTTCCTTGAAGTCGTTCAAATTCATTTTTTATTAACCAAACAAATGTATTTAAATCAGTGCTCATGTTCTAAACCAGGAGTAGCCAATGCGCGGGCCCGCTTTCAACATTTTTCCGGCCCGTGAGATTTATTACACTTTTACAAAATATATTTATTATATAATGGCCATAGGAGTGAAAAAAATACATTATGTGTACATCCTTCTATTCAAAAATGAACTGTCGAAATGATGAAAAAAAATTAACTTTGATTTTAGAATATTCTTGCGCAAACAAGTATTACACTATTCAAATAAATATTTTTTAATGATTTCAATTTTTTGTATTTCGTTTATATTTATATATTTTTTTATATTTCATTTTGAGTGTTCTATATTTCTTTACAGTGTGCGTTTAGTATCATTATTATTATATTATCTATGTTTGCACGTAAGAATAATGGTCAACACAAGAATAATAACTCATTCTGTTTCCATTTTTCACTCCTAAAAAATGTCTGTAGTGGGTCTAAATCTAATAGCGGGATGGATAATTTTATAGGCGGCCCGCGGAGTTAGGATGCATTTCCGAAGTGGCCCTCAAGATCATTTGGGTTGGCCACCTCTGTTCTAAACAATAACCAGATGTTTACAAACGAAAGTAACAACGTACACAAGAAATGGAGATTTTTTCTTAGTTAATCGTGCCCAGAAAAACAGAACTGCTCCACTTTTTTGTTAATGTATTGACAACGAATCAGGAGTGAATCCATGAATTGTTGGTTATTTTTAGGTCACAAGTAAGAAGTTTTAATTCAATATCTCAAGGCACCTCTGTTGTCAGTTGCCGAAAACGGGACGCACTGAATGTTAATAGCATCTCCAACTCATTATCCCGCCGAATTCAAGTGACAGCTGCTCCGATATTTCACTCCTTTTCTCATCAAGGACGAATCCGATGAATTTATGGCACTGAAACCACGTCAATCCGTTCTTTGTTTGAAACAAAAGAATCTGTGCAGATGTTAAAAACAAAGCTTCGATAGTAAGTAAATTACGAGTAGTTGTCCTTCATGTTCTACAATTAACTTGCAAACAGAATAATATATTACGTGAACAGTATTTCTGAACTCAATTTTAAGAAAGATTGATCTCATTGCACTTTTTTTTAAGTTTCTTTTAGCCAGACTTGGGAAGTCAGGAGCTGGAATCATGAATAAACTTTAAAATTCAACTACCGATTCTTTTACACAAAATAATTTTTACTTGTCCAAACTTCTAGAAATTCAATAATACATATATGGTTACATGGTACACATAAGCACCCACAGTTTGGAAATTAGTGGCGCCATACACCAAATAGCACAGCATTATAAATAAAATAAAAAGAATTCCTCACAAAAATGCTCAATGATAATAAAAGTAGTTTTATTTATTTATACATCTACAAATACATAACAAAAGAAAAATTAATGAAGTTTTTAAATACATTGAATACTCCATGAACAAATAAATAAAAAATTTAATTATTTGATTACTAACTTTAATTAAAATTTAAGAACTTTATAAAATTTCGTGTTTGGAAAAAGAAAATCTGATGAACTTTATAAATTAACTAATTAAGTCATATATGAATTTACATTGTCCAAAAATATGTGGTATTGTACTTCAACAAAACAATTTGTTATTAAAAACGTTTTCTAATGCATTGTTTAAAAAATGCATTCATATATGCAAATATATTTCATATATCCAACAACAAAAATATAAATCCTCTATCTCTGAAAATTTTTCATTAAACAATATTCCACAAATTCACCACAAACAGAGAAAAAAGAAATCCTTTGTGCATTCCAAAATATTTTTAATCCAAGAAACTGCAGGGCCGGTGACCGTTCTGCCTAAAATTGCCTCGTTTTCAAGTATCTGAGTGGCCTCTCTAATCGCCCCTACTATTGTCTCTCTTTTTTTTATTCCACAGAAATGCCAAAATAATGTTTATATTCAGCCACATCTTAAGGGCGGTGGGCTGGTAAGGGAGGGGGTAGAACAGATCGGACCTTTCTATTATGTTCACAACACATTCAGCATGTGAAAAGACATAAATATGGCTTTCTTTTCTTTCGTAAGTCGTGAGAACACAAATCAGAGACCACTTTCTTGTGGACCACAACCGGTTTCTAAGTGCCCAGGGGACGACGTTGGGTGTTTGTCAAATTTTGCCTTTTTGCCAGCGGACCGGGTTCATTACTTTCGATGGGACCTTCTCGAGACACGTGGACCGAAAAGGAAGCAAATCTTTGTCGTTATTACTGGACAGAACGAGATAAAAAGGACGTATGATTTATGGACAGTCGATAAGGATTCCAATTTTATGAGTTGTTAATGTATTATTATTTTTTTTACCTTCCTTTTAAAAAGAAAGAGCAGAGTCTATTCACCGGCGTCTGGTTTGACCAGTTTTTAATTATAGCAATTAAAATTTAACTCTGTTGACAGGAGTTTAAACCAAACTGCAAACAAAAATATTTCAAGGCAAATTTGATCGACAATATGCTTACCACTTTGTAGATGAAAAACATAGATTAGTAATATAATAAAGTGCTCGTTAGGGTGCCAGTTGGGGCAAACACATTCCTCATATGATCATACATCTCAAGTGACTTTTACTTTGCAGTTTAACATAGGTGATAACAACTTGCCAACAATCTCTACTGTTGGCCATTACTACTATATGCGAGAAAAAGGTCTATTATCAAGCAACGATTATCAAAAGAATTGGTTCTTTTTTTTAGGTGTCAATAAATTTATATTTAACTTTTCTAATTATTTAGTATTTATATTTTATTCATAAATTTTCACTCCAAAAGGATTATAATAATAAAATATTCATTTATTGGAGCTTTTGTATGAGCTTTTTGTAATGTTTAATTATATATATAGTAAATAATCAGAGTTATAAACAAAACCACGTTTTTTTGTATCTATTTATCAATACTATGTACATAGTTAAATAAATGCATGTAAATTTCCAGCATCGCTGCGTAACATGTTTGCGTTTTCTTAATGAATGTGAGTAAGGAAGAGAAGCCAAAGGGCGATTCAGCGCCAACCCTAGTACACAAAGAACGGATGTTTGCCCTTACTTTCTGTTTTTTTTTTTAGAATTGGAAAATGCTCTCTATTTTATTACTACTCTATGATTGTATTTCGAGATTTTTGTCTCGCGACATGCACGATAAATCGAACAGTTACAGCCAAAATTAAATAAATGTATATTTAATTTTTCTAAATATTTGGCATTTATATTCTATTAATAATTTTTCTTTTCTCTAATTTTTTAAATAAATTTTCTTCTTTTCTTTTTATTTCGACAATATATATATTTTTTCTAATGCAGCTGGCACTTAGACAGCTTGGTCTTTGATACCTTAAGGCAAGCGCTGCACAGACGTTACTCACTTTGCATGACCCAGGGGGCACGTGTAACTTGAAGATAGGCCACGGACGCGGAGTAACAATGCCCCCGCAACGCTCTACGATCCTATTAGACCGGGACCTACGGTTTAAAGTGGATTCCGAACCACTACAAACATCCATGGCACCGCCGGGACTCGAACCCGTAACCTGTGGTACCGAGCGCCAGAGCGCTAGCCACTCGACCATTCAGGCCCCATTTCGATAATATTTATATAACAAATTTGAACACGAATTCTTTAATGGCTACAACATAGAACCTACTTGTAAAATTCCACTTAAAGATATTTATTAAAATAATAATTTTGCAAGAAAACAGTAATGTTGGAAACATTAATAAACAGTCTTATAAAATGATAAGATGACAGTGTAGTCATATTTAAATTAAACCATACAAAGGAAGACATTTTTCGTTAAAACAAATCACATTTTTTTTTCTATTCCGTTTATAATTCTTTAAATATAAATAAAAATTCATGTAAATGGAGATTCTATATTTATTTAAAAAAATTATTTATTTATTTTGGCAAATAAAAGTTATTGTGCGAATAATTACTTATTCTACAATT
The DNA here is from genome assembly GCA_021605075.1 of Caerostris darwini. Classification (NCBI taxonomy): domain Eukaryota; kingdom Metazoa; phylum Arthropoda; class Arachnida; order Araneae; family Araneidae; genus Caerostris; species Caerostris darwini. The sequence continues at coordinate 1,260,228 of BPLQ01010785.1, read as the reverse complement.
AAAAAATTTTTTGAAGCAAAGTTGCAAAAACTACTAGTGAACTAGAATAAAACGCCGCGGTATGATGGATACAAAATACGCAAATGATTCATTAAAAATATGTTGCCAAAAAATTCCAAATAAAGGGGAAATAAACTCCCAGAAAGGTTTCATTTAATATTGACATTCTATCTTGTATCGAAACATCTGGCAAAAAGCGTGATAACTGTTCTTAATAACAGTTATTAAGTAATTAAATCCCCGGAGTTATTTTCGAATTCACCTCATTAGGAAAATGGCGGATATTCAATTACGAATTGTTTATAAATTATATGTTTTCCTGACGCTCGAATTTCAACCTATGCATAAAACAAGTAGATTTAATAGTACAAAAAAAAATGCACATAAAATGAAAATATCAATTAGATTGCTACTAAAAAAATACAATTTCGTTTTTGAAAGAATGAGGTTTGCCTTGGTTAGAATTCTAAGCAATTCAGCTGTCCGATTCTTTTTCTTCTAACATTTGTATGCATATGAGATAATTGTGGCAACAAAGACGTTTAGGTTATAAATGGCGACCGATATCACATAATCGTGAATAATGTAAATGATTTGTTATGTTGCTCTTGTGAAATTCTTTTCTCACGACTTAAGAAATTCGAATTAAAAAAGTAATTAGAACTGCCTTTCATTTTTGTCAGTAAGTTTCCTTTAGTGTGAGAAAGCTACACGCTCCAAATTCATTAAGTAATCAAGAAACCATTAGCAATTTTTCAAAGGCATTTTTTGCTTCTGTTGAAAAAAAATGCTGTTATAAAATAATGAAATAGCTGCAAGCTCAGTCGAAGCTAAAATTATCAAATAATTATATATTTTCCACGAACTGGAATTGAAAATTCAAGGATACGCTTAATTGCAAAAATAAATTCGTGCTATTAGAAGTTATTTTTAGCCTTCGCAAATTGTTCTGACTACGCTGAATTAGAAATAGATTAAAATTTTATCCACGTACACTTTAATAATCGTGTTTAAATAAAATACAGCTCTTTTTTTACATAGGGCGCTTACTCATTATTCGACTCATTTAAGCTAGCAATTATATAAAAAATGCAATAATCTCGATTAAATCAAATAGTTTTATTACATTGTATGCTTTTGTGTATGTGTCTATTAAATTTATTATTCATTCATGTAGCAAATGTAAATGGCAATTACAAATTTTTTTTATATACTTTATTTTATTCGTTTTCGATCAAGATATTTTTCAGAACTTTCCTTTATAGTCGATGTCATTGTTTGCCTATGCAGCTCGATCTGGGTGTGGTCAAGTTAGGGACTTACGTTTAACAGCACATAACCATATTTTTACAAACGCACGTGCAACGACACACTACAAAGATTAATATACAACATGTAACACACCTTTAAAGACATATACTTATATTTAAGTGGAAGGTTTCCACTTCTAAGCTATAAATAAAGTTACTCAGGTTACACGCTGAATAGCGAAATAAACTTCCTCTCTGGGTAAGAGTCTGTAGGCCAATTTATGCACAAGATGGTGCTAACTCTATCCTTTCTAGGGGTGAGAGAAAGTAAACTGAACGTCTCTGAAGTATCAGCTAATTATACAGTTGTGGAAGGATTCCACTTCGAGCTCGTAACTAACGGCAGCGCCTGTTGTGCCGTACGTCCTCTCTGACGAGTCTCGATGCCTACTGACGATCTCGTCTTTACGCCGCAAAGGACGCTCATGCAGTGCGTAGGTGAAACCACGGTTACACATTTAAATTTTATTATCTGCATCTACGTATCACGTATGGTTTCTAATGCAATTCATGCTAACTTAATAAATACTGAACTAATAATGGAAGCAGTGATTAAAAATTAGTTTTTCTTGTACGAACAAACCATCCCATTAAAAAAATTAAAACAACGATTATAAATTATTTAAAATCATTACAGCATTGACAAAAACATCCATTGATGGTCCATTGAAATTATACCCAAGGAAATAAAATAATAAATAATATATAATAATTTAAAAAGTAAAAAAGCATGCCATTTATATAACTGCAAAAAAAATTTTTTTTTTTTTAATATGAATATTGGAAGATACAGTTTCTTTTTTTTCCCCCTTAGAAATTTATTATTGATGACAGCTCGGTTATATATATATATTATTTAATGTACAACACTAAAACTGATAATATGATCTGGGATATAAGAATACAATAAATTCATAAAATAAATGTTTGGAAATAAAAAATTATTTTAACAATGCGTGTCGTATTTAAATTAAATTGACTTAACTTTAATAATTACAATCAAAAATGAACTTATAAGCTTATTTTTAATGGGCCTTATGGCGTAGTGACTAGCTGGCGTTCGGTACTACAGGTTTCGAGTTCAAGTCCCGGCGGTGACCTGGATGTTTGGAGTGGTTCGGAATACACTTTTAAAGCCGTAGGTCCCGGTACAATAGAATCGCAGAGCGCTGTGGGGATAGTGTATCCGGTCCGTAGCATACCTTCAAGCTACACGTACCCAATAGGTAGTGCTAAATAAGTAACAGCTAAATGAGTATGTCGATATTAAACTTGATTTTTCCGACTTATCTTAATTTTTAAGTAAGTTTGAGATTTACGTTCACTCATGCTGAATGACTCATGCTCATGTCATGCTCACTGACTTGCTTTTATTGAGAATTTAAAAAAAAAAAAAAAAAAAACTATCTATTGGCTCATTTACAGTTGATGACAAACAACATTAGAATTCATGAGAAGACTTATATATACTCATCAACTTAGAAAATATATCTTCTACAATTACCTCCCTTTTTTATTGAATCATATATTGTTTTAAAACATTTTTTTTTTTTAATCAAGCGTTTACCCTCTGGGTCAACTGCCAAGCGTGGAAGCGTGGAAAATAGCAACAAAAAAAAAATCCGCCCATGTTGTATAAGAAATCAGAAAAGGAAAGAGAAGAAGAAAAAAAAGAAAGAAAAAAGTGAAGCTTCCTAGATGGACCATTTCGGCGGCTATCAACTTCCACGCATCAAAAGACGCTTCAACGCGAGGTCCTGTTACGCGGAAACGACCCGATTCAATTCTGGGGAAGCTCATCTTGAGAAAAAGAAAAAAAATTACGACGACAAAGTTGCTGTTCATCACTCGGGTCCCGAGAACTGTTACGGAGCTGTTTGAGAAAAATGTATGTGCAACAGCTCTTGGAGAGAAAAAAAAATTGACTTGACTTGGCTTTAATGTTTTACATTTTAGATGCTATGTATTCACAACAAATAAAATAAGACATTCAAATGTATATTTACGTATATTTCAGTTTATATTATGACCTCATGGCTCTCGGTCCCACAGGTATCTGGTTCGAGTCCCGGTGATGCCATGGATGTTTGGAGCGGTTCGGAATCCACTTTAAACCGTAGGTCCCGGTCTCATAGCACCGTAGAGCGTCACAGAGCCCAATCAGACTTCTCACCCACATTATTACCAAACTTAAAAGGGGCAACCCAGCTGATGTTTAGTGGCGTAATAGTAGTATATAAGCCGATAATTTTTACAACTTTTTCTGAAACTAAATAAGTGGGGTCGACTTATATTGCAATCTACACATGTCATCATCATCAGTTGCACAACAGCCCCATTGTATGCCAAGGCCTTCTGCCTACTGGCAGATTTCTAAACAGGACATGTTTTTATTTACGAGATAGGGTTGTCAGTCCTACGTCCTATTAGACGGAGGCCTACTGTTTAAAGTGGATTAAGAACCATTACAAACATATATGGCACCACCAGGACTCGAATTCGAAACCTGTAGCATCGAGCACCAGAGCGATAGTCACACGGCCATCAGGTCCCATCTACTCATCTCGCAAAAAAAAAAAAAAAAAAAAAATTACAGGTAGTTTTTTTTTTTTTTTTTTTGTTAGCAGGGCACAAGCAATACATCGCCGAATATCGTTAAATAAAGCACATTTTCATTTCCAGTTTATATTTCTTACGTTGATGGAAAACAAAAATATTTTAAATAAAAATGAGTTGTTTTACTTTCAAAATTGTTCATATGGATGGTTTGATGCATTGTCGCCCAAACGAAAAATGTGATGTTGGCGAAATGGAAGCTCGCTTAACAGAAAAACAACAAAATTTACACCATAAATAATAATAGAATGGAGTTTTGACATCTAATGGCATCAAAGAATTAAATGTTTTAACATATTTTAAAACAAGATGCAGTAGAATTTTTAGAACAAAATTTTTCAATAATTATTCTCTGAACGATGTTATGATTCATAAATTCCGTACACTTTCATAGAAATGGACGTCACTCAAAATATCACACAGAAAATCGCATGCCTTTGAACTGAAGCCCTTTACCGTCTGGAAAAAAATATAGTTAGCTGAATGTTTATCTGCTTATGTCAGTTACATCACCATTCGTCGGGATGAGAACTACTTGGACGAATTTCTGAAAAGAACGGCAGACTTGCTGGCAGAATTGGATCTCTCGCGTCTCTTAGAACACGTGTGTTTCCGTCGGATGATTGCGATTAAGTTCATCAAATAATTGCTCGGATCTTCTCTTTGGCAGCTTCTTCTTCTTCTCCGTCCATTTCCTCATTGGCAGAATTTGGTGACTCATGACAGCCCGGGTTATTAGCCAAGGTTCCTGTGTCAGGATTCACGCTCACTTTTCCAACTTCACATCGACGGGACATTTACTTGCCCTGTTACAGAGGGCATTCATTCTATTCATTCATTCATTTATTTATTCGTTCATTCATATCATTCCATCATTTACTTATTTGCATTATTTATATATTTAACCCTTTGCACTCGAAGTTTTTTTCATTCCTCTTACCAGCAACTCGAAGCGATTTTAGTGAAAAGATCCTATTCACATGTAAGTTTAAATTAAGTAAGCATTAAAAGAAACGCATTATTTATATTGTTATTTGCATTGTCTCCGTAGCGCAGCCCTCGATCTTGAAGACAAATTTTAAATGGCTCCGCTCCGGAGCCCTCGAGTGCAAGCGGTTAATAAAGCAAATAAGTAAATGAATGAATGTATTTGAAGGTGTGATGTATGTATTTTCACATATTATATAAGTAATATATCACAAATTATATAAATAATATTGGACAATGTCTGCCAATAAGGCCATTTTGGGGTTAAAAAATCTGTTTCAATCACAGTTCATATGCAGAAAAACAAAATTCTTGTTATATAAAACCCTTGTTAGACCTATTTTGGTCTCTGCCTCTGAAACTTGGACCTTGGCAAGATCTGATGAGGCTCATTTGGGTCTATTTGAACGGAAGAGTTTAAGGACTATTCTTGGAGGTGTTGGGGAAAGTTATTGTTGGAGAAGATGGTACAACGCAGAAATTTATAAATGCTATAAAGACACACATATTTTAAAATTGATTAAGATCAATAGATTAAACTGGGCTGCTCATGCATTTAGAATGAATGATTTAAATATTGTAAAAAGGCTCGTTTTTGCATAGCCACAGGACAAAGAGGAAGAGGACGACCCAGGTTGCGATGGATAGACGCAGTTGAAAAGGATTTTGCTGTACTGAAAGTTAAGAATGGGAGGACCCTTGTCACCTAGAGGAATGCATGGAAATCTCTTCAAACAAAAGTCTTGGTCCTCTCTGGGCTGCCGTGCTATTGATGATGATATATTTATGTGTTTGTTTACTTTACCTAAGTCTGGAGAATCGCCTAGATGTATAGCTTGACCACCGATTGTATGGAAAATCGGCAAGCGGCCAAGTGAGATGAATTCAAATAGAGCGACATAATAGGAGAGAAAGGACATTTCGAAGAAGATTTAGTTACAATAAGCATGATTTTAATTGTTAGTATTCAAGATTTTAAATTACGTAGAGACAAAATAGAGAGAGAAAAAAAGATTTTTCTTAAAATATTTAACTCATTTTTATTTAAAGCATTTTTTTCCATAAACTTAATGAACATAAACTAAAGAAATAAAAATGTGTTTCATTTAACAATATTTGGCGACTGATTGCCTTAGCTCGACTAATGACAAAAAAAAAAAAAAAAAAAAAAAAAAAAAAAACACTTTAGAAAATGTTCTAAAAATTGTCAGCTTATAAACGAAAAAAAGTAATATAAAAAAAAAAAATTTAAAGTCAATTCCTTCTATTAGCTCTCTCCCTATATATATTTTGTTCATATTTTCAATCGTTCATAAAATACTTTTTATTCAGCCACTCGAGTTCAAATACATTTTTTTTTGAACTTGTAGTGGATGACACTGGATGTTAATACAGTTTTTTCAAATATTAATTCAGTAATAAAATTTAATTAATTAATTTTAGGTTTTTTTAGATTTAAGTCGCATATATTTATTTATGAATAGATGGCGCCAGATAAACTTTAAAAAATGAATGAAAATTATTTATAAAGGACTTTCTGCAATAGAGTGAAAAAAAAGTAGGAATGGACTTTAAAATTTTTTTTTTTTTATGTTACTAGTTTTCACTATATTGACTGTATGATTTTCACTATTAATATTTGAAAAAACTGTATTAACACCCAGTGTCATCCACTACAAGTTCAAAAACAAAATGCATTTGAACTTGAGGGGATGAATAAAAAGTATTTTATGTACGATTGAAAATATGAACAAGATATATAGAGGGAGAGTGTGAGCTAATAGAAGGAATTGAAGAATAAGCAGTAATTAACCTCTATTTTAACAAGCCTTTTAAAATGCGACTTCAAAACGAGTGCTATTCACGAAGATGACATAATCGATCTGAAAGTTCTGGTTTCTATTCAAAATAACAAGTTGTTGATGCTGTTTTTTATCTGTTTGAAATGGGAGAAACCGGGTGTAGACAATTCCGCTCAAAATGACAAATGAGTGCTATTTGTTGGCGATAGGTGCCGACGGTCGACCTTCGATTTGATGTATGTTAATGAAATGCGGGAAGGAAAAAGAGAAAGAAACGCGTGAGAAAGTGGTTTGAAACCCGTCCCTTACGTTGGCCATTCACAACAATCTCTGCGTAATCTCAACGGGTGTAGAGCGGATTGTCTTGATTTCGGACTGCACCCATCCATCAAAAGGCGAGAATAACACATAATAGTATTGGGGGAAATGCCCGCGTAACTCTACAAGGTTTCGAGATAACAATCCTCTGGAATGAATAGAGGTGGATTTTAATTTCGATCTTGACGCGCTGCAATGTTGAAGAAATTCATAACCAGCCATAGGGAGTCGAGTATTTTTGAAGAAGTCTGGAGTCAGTTTAAAATCTCGACTCTTTTATAAAAATAATATTTTATGTCAACAGAATTCTAGATACTCATGTTAAAATAAAATGCTAAGTAGACCATTCAATTGTACCCTTCAGTAATACAACCGGTTGCAAAGACAGTGGCTGCTTTAGCAGCAAACCAAGTAAGAGACTTTCTCAGTACTGAGGCTTATGAAAAGCTGTCTCGGATCCACAATCAATGAAGATCTTGTAGAAGCTGTTCAATTACTAAGAACAAAGAAGATTGAATGCTTTACAAATATAACATCTCTGTGATTAAAATGCACCATTTTCCTTTTCTTATAAGTTAATTTAGTAGTTTTATTTTATACGTTTTTATATATATTTATATACATATTTAGATATTATTAGACATATATTTTTTGTTAGCAGATGTATCTTTTAATTGACTACAAATAATACGTGCTTTAAGGTTGAAAAAAATACTTTGTTATGCAACCGACAACTGACGTACCGATTACGGAGTACCCATGGGGATAGACCTCTTAACCTCGTCTTAATTCATTTATATAAGTTACAATTAATAATTGGCTGCTTAATGTTAGTATGTGATAAAAAAGTAAAGTTTCTAAAAATTTAAAAGATGGTACTCGTAAAAATTAAAAAATACTAAAAACAAGTAATATATTTAAAAAAAAAAAAATTTAAGTCAATTCCTACTTTTTTTTTCACTCTATTACAGAAAGTCCTTTATAAATAATTATCATTCATTTTTTTTAAGTTTATCTGACGCCATCTATAGGTAGATACATGCAACTTCAATCTAAAAAAAAACTAAAATTAATGAATGAATTAATATTTGAAAAAACTGTATTAACATCCAGTGTCGTCCAAAAAAGCAAATGTATTTGAACGTGAGTGGATGAATGAAAAGTATTTTATGAACGATTGAAAATGTGAACAAGATATATATAGGGAGAGTGTGAGCTAATAGAAGGAATTGAATAAATAAAAGCAAGATAAATGAAAAGTTAAAATTAAAATTACAAATTCGGTGCAATGAGGGACCCGTTGTCGATGCTATAAAACTATTGTATGCGATTAAATATTAAAATCGCTAAACGTGTGGGCCGTAACGATGAATCTGTAAGATAAAAGCACTATAATAATCCCCTTCCAAAAAAAGGCCTTTCTCAGAGCCAAAGTTCTGGTATTTTATTTTATTTATTTATTTATTTTTCTTTTCATTTTTTGATATTTATGTCTAATCTTTTTATTTTACAACAAAAAAAGATAAAGAACAAATAAACCTAACTGTGGTCACTGATCGGCAAAAGAATTAAAATGAGCGTCGCAACAGAATAGCGAATGGAGTTGGGCTTGGATTCGAGCCTTCGACTTTGAGGTCAGAAATCCGTTTCTTACTTTGTTATGCAAAAACTGTTTTTATAGATATATCAACCATGGAAATCCCCAGTTTTCTTAAAAATCCGTTAGTAAAGATAAAAGTAAAAATAAAGATAAAGGTAAAAATAATATTACGATTAAAGATCACGATTCAGAAGTCGATATAAAAAATTCGACGGTCGAGAGTTGGAAAATGTTTGGCCTACTCCCCACGCCTTACAACACGGGAACAACTTTAGGGGCATCTTTTTTTTTTTTTTTTTTCGCTAATGCAACTGGCAAACAGTTAGACAGCTTGGTCTTGGATGCCTTAAGGCAAGCGCTGCACACATGTTACTCACTTTGTATTACCCAGGGGCGCGTGTCACTTGAAGATAAGCCACGGACGCGGAGTAACAATGCCCCCGCAAAGCTCTACGATCCTATTAGACCAGAACCTACTGTTTAAAGTGGATTCCGAACCACTACAAACATTCATGGCACCGCCGGCACTCGAACCCGAAACCTGTGGTACCAAGCGCTAGCCACTCGGCCATTCAGGCCCTTAGGGACATCTAAATGGTTGGACATTGATGAACATCTAAATCGTCATCGTCATCGATATTGTTTCAATGAAATAATATGGTTTTTTTTTACATGTATTTTTCTTATTCGGACTCATTTAAACTTAATTAAAAAATAATAGAGCTGTGATATCACATGATCATCAATTACTACAATTTATGAAATAAATTTAAGTGCAATTTTTAAAAAAATGTTTACGAAGAAATCTACACTACTAAAAGAGGATTTATTAAACTAATAAATTTTAAGTGCCGTCATTTTCTATATTTTAAAAACGAAAATCAGTTTGGCATTATACACTATAAAGCAAATAAAAATAAAACAGCACTTAACTAAGTAAAAAGTAGAAATGTTGAATAATTACTTTTCGGATGGACGAACATGTATAAGAAAAACATTCATACTGTTTCCTGGAAAGTCACTATTTGTGAGAAAATTCATTTGAGCCTTGTTCTTTATTTTAATAGTTTCACACGTTAAGGAATTTATTTTTCAAATTAAGTTTTAGTTTATTTATTTTGTCTGTAAAACACCGTGATAAAGACAAGTTGTTTTTTATTTGTATCCGTTATTTCAGAGCTTCGAAATTGCTTTAGCAGTTCTGTTGCGCACAGAGTTCATTTGCATCGACATAAATTAAGATTAAGTACTAGAATTTGCATTTACAAATAACGATTAGCCAATTGAATTCAAAGAAAAATCATTACACAATAATTTATTTAACATTAAACTTTCCTCGTGTTCATTTGTAAATAAACTACCGAATTGAAAGATAAATAAAATTTTTAGTGAACAAAAAAAAAAAAAAAAAAAAATCATTTCTCTATTACAATTATTTCAAAGTTATTTCGTAAGAGGTAAAAAAAAAACAAAGTTTTTTTTTTTCTTTTCGAAGCACTGAAATAGCAGATACAAATAAAAATCAACCTGTCGTTACCATGATGTTTTTTACACTACCTAATTTTATTTTTTGAGATACATGGTTAAAGAGACAGATAAAAAAGAAAAAGTCTTACTACCCATATAAAACACGATAAAGTAGTATAACACGTGTAATAGCATACATTTTGTAGACTGAAAATATCTTTCAGCCATAAACGAGGAGAGAAACTTTGGAAAAAAAACCTATTTTCCAAGTCTTGAAATCTTTCTGACTTCAGAGAGGCGTACATCATTAAGGTAAAAGAAAGTAAAAATATCCTATTTTTTGCATTTGAGTCAACATTCAATGCAAAAAATTACTGGTCGATGCGCTTACAATCCATTAATGGAAATTATACTATTTAAATAAAATGAGTGGTATTTGGAAGAAAGAATAAATTCTATATTTATTATTAAAAAAGCAATGTATGCTCATAAAAATAAACCAATCCAAAGAAACCATTGGACTGAAAGGATTCATTTTACAGGGTGATTACTAATTAAAATCCCACTTTCAAAAGGCTGTAAAAAAAGAATCACTCGTCACAATGAGTCCAACTTTGAACTGAAGACACTTGAAGAAGGGGAAAACGGTACGGCACACACACGCACAAAAAAAAAATGTTTCCAAAGTGTATTAATAGACGGCGCTGTAAGCGGCCTAAAAAAAGTGAATTCGGCTGCCAAGGATAGTTTGAATCGAAATGACAAGGTATTTGGCATGAGATGCACATTCAACCAACTGTAGTGTTCAATGTACTCGACTCGTAAAAAATGACTGACACTGTAAACGGAAAGCCCATTCACCACGGCAAGGTCATACCCAATTGGATGGGAAGAATTTGTAGAACTTTTTTTGATGCCATATCGTTTCCCCCTTCTTCAAGTATCTTCAATTCATTGGGACGAGTGATTCTTTTTTTACATTGTGAAAGTGAGACTTTAATTATAATCACCCTTTGTAATCTGCTGGTTGTTAAATCCAATAATGATCATTAAAATGTCAATTTAAAGTGCCCTAGACCCGTTTTTAACAAACATATTAATTTTAAAGGAACCTGTATCGCTTATTTTATTGTGGAAAGTATTTTTTACTTGTGAAGTACTTGCAGCGTGAAGATATATGCTACGGACGAGAATAACACTACCCCTCTTATTAGAACGGGACATAGAGTTTAAAGTTGATTTCGAAGCACCACAAAAATTTATGGCACCGCCGGTAAGTGAACCCGAAACCTGTGGTAACAAGCGCCAGAACGCTAGCCACTCGGCCATCAGGCCCCATTTTAATTAAACCATGAATCTGGAATAACCTAGCTCCGAACCAAGAATTTAACAACTAGTATTGAATATTTCTTCAATACAGCTCAAAACCAAAGATTATCTATATGTTTAAAAAAAATTAAAATCAAGAACTAAAACTATGACAACTCTGTATTCGAGTTCGAAACCTGACAAACAAAGGCGATCCCAAAGCTTCCACAAACTATTCAAAGGAGCCCACATAGCCCAGATCAAATGTGAGCTCTCGTAGAAACTGCCACACATCTGTAATGTAAATGGCAAACGACCTCCGGTCAAAGTGCTCGGCATCTTACAGATAATCCAGATAGTAACTTTCCTCGAATACAGATTAAACATCAAGAGGCATGGATGTGATAAAAGTCAGGAATAAGAGATGACACCCAACTTGAGCTGGGAGATGTCACCAGGGAGGCGTTGATCCCTCCCTGGCCCGACCAGAAGAGGCAGTCATTGTTCGTGCTTTCCCAACGTCGCGCACTGGGGACGTGCCTCAGATCTTATCTGCGACCAGAAATAAAAATGAGCATCATGGGTGCGGTTCCCATCGACTGATGGGCTCACCTGTGACCTGCCGTCTCCCAAGAGAGAGTGTCGTCTGGAAGGGTTGGACCGCCATAATGTTCCTGTGCAGATTTGTTTTGTCTTTGTTGGTCATTTATTTTTAATGTATGGTAACCTGTAATTTTCCAAATGGCCATTTGCTTCTTATTGTCTGAAATCTATTAGGATTCTTAACTAGTACCTAATTATTGCTGCGATATAATTACAGATCAGGCATGGGAAGGCTTTGTGCCGCTTGTACTCAGTCTATCTTGGCCCCCACCCCACTCATTAGTGTCTCTAACTTCACTTGAATTGTGTACAGTTGTCTTGTACTGTTTCTTGAAACTTTTTTTTTTTTTCAATTTTTTTGAAGGATTTACTTGTATCGTATTACATATAACGGATATTTCAATATTCATCCACTTTCATTGACTATGATTAAGGAAAATATTTTAGCGACTGGCAATTTGTATGAGACCTGTGAGGTAGGTCTCATACAAACATCTTGCAGCCTGGTGGCCAATTGGCTAATACTGTGGCCTTTGGTACCACAGGCATCAGGTTCGAATCCCGGGGGGTGGAATGGATGTTTGTCAATGGTTCGGAATCCACTTTAAACTGTAGGTCCCAGTCTGTTTAGGTTCAGCCCTCATGTACACAAGATGTCCGTAGAGCGAACACCCAAACCATACAAACCTCTTATACTCTCTCGGTGTTCCACCACAATGAAAGCGGCCTGATGGCCAATTGGCTAGAGCTCTGGACTTTAGCACCACAGGCTTCAGATAAGAATCCTAGCGGTGGCATGGATCTCTGTGAGTGGTTCGGAATCCACTTTAAACTGCAATTCCAGGTCTATTTATACAAAAGTGCGCACAAAACGACCGTAGAGCGACAAACCAAACCTTCTGCAAAGGAAACGGGTAGTTTCCATCGTCTAAAAATTATCCCACTCCTCACAAAAATCACGATCGAAGTTTTACTACTTGAGGGTGTAATTCATCATCACTTTATTGCTTGCCATCGTCCATTCCATCTGGGAAATTCTTCAATTCATCAACATTAACACCACTCATAAATTAAAAAAAATTATCATAAAAGACGTAAAACATGTCCACAAATTTCTGAAAAATAATATTGATACCAATAGCAATCTTTCCCCAGCTTGTAAGGCCCACAAGTGTGTTTATATCCTAGAATGTCCTCTTTGTAACATGAAATATGTCTGATGAACAAGCAACACCTTAAATGTTTTTGTGCTCATGAGTTGCATTTTTATGTGTATTTATATATATAATATACACTCAAGAGCCAAAACATTATGACCACCTGTCAATAACGAGTTGGCCCACCTTTGGCGCGCAACACAGCTTCAACCCGCCTTGGCATGGATTAATACCACCACTTAATACCACTTCCCCCTGATCACGTGCCTTCCACGTCATCCAGGCGAGTTCATTGCAAAATGTAGGGGTGGTCATAATGTTTTGGCTCTTGAGTGTATGTGTGTGTGATTATTGAGGTTTTGTGTGGCGTATTATGGTCCCGTGGCCAAGGTAGACTGTAAGCAGGAAGCATGTTTTTTTCTTAGTGACTCGAAGCAGAAGGTTATTCGGTCTACTTCATGTTATCGGAATACGTCCCTGGATCGATCCTTGACTTGGATCCAGTAGATTTATATTTATTAGATTTCTTAAAAAAAACCCAAGGAACATGAAACATATAAATGTGTGAACTTATAATACTAGCATTTCAAAAGGGTTAAAATCGTTTGTTAGAGCAGGTTTGACATTAGAGCAGGTCATCAGGTTATTGAAAAAAAAAATTATAAAAAAATGTGCATATATATACACTCAAGAGCCAAAACATTATGACCACCCCTACATTTTGCAATGAACTCGCCTGGATGACGTGGAAGACACGTGATCAGGTGGAAGTGGTATTTAACTGGTAGTATTAATCCATGCCAAGGCGGGTAGAAGCTGTGTTGCGCGCCAAAGGTGGGCCAACTCGTCATTGACAGGTGGTCATAATGTTTTGGCTCTTAAGTGTATATATACACACATTTTTTTATAATTTTTAGGACTTTTCCAAAATTCAAATGATATTTTATTTTTGGAAAAGTATCCGAAACCATCTTATGATAATGGAGAAACTGTTTGTAAACAAGCGAACATATATATTTTTACATACATATATATTTTTTGTTAAAATTAGGTAAAAACTGATTAAAAAAAGTATATTTTAAAGTGAATAATGTGTATAAACTAAAGGGATATGTAAAATATATATCATTTATTTGCAAAAAATGTAGACTTAAAACCATTATTCATAATATTTTAAAATATAACAGAATGACAGCCAATCAAGTTATTCAGATCAAAAATACAAAATAAAAAAGCGATGTTTTTAAAAAAAATGTCAATATCATTTTACTACAATTCATGCATAACATTATTCAAAACGTCTAGTTAGAATGTGATTATATTCTGAAATGTATTATAAGAGTTATGACTGTTATCGTATGGCGGACAGTATCCAGTTTTGTCAGAAATTCAACGCTTCATTTGAACGCTCGAATTCAATATCCTCATAGGTCGCGTTTAAGCGGATGTATCTCGACTTCTAAACTACTCTAGAAACCAACTGATTTCGAAAACCAGAGGATCTTTAAAATAAAACAATATAATTTCGATCCCCCCCCAATAAAACGGGATTTCAACGTGATCGGTTGCTTCAACTCAAATGTTCTCTTAACTGCTATCTACGCTGAAGATACTGCAAAGCCAACGGCCAGCCTACCGGTTCTCGTTAGATCACCGAAGTCAAGCATCATTGGGCGCGGTCAGTACTTGGGTGGGTGACCACCTGGGAACATCGCGTGCCGTTGGCATTCACAAATGTAGGACCTGAATGACCCAGTGTCTAACGCTCGCTGCCACAGGTTTCGGGTTCGAATCCCCGTGGTGCCATGGATATTTGTAGTGGTTCGGAAACCACTTTAAGCCGTAGGTCCCGGTCTCCTATGACTGTAAGAGCGTCACGGAGACAAAGTCAGACTTCTACCTACGGGTGCTCCATCACAACAGAAGCTGCTTCCTTCCCCTTCAATCATGAGTACGTATGGGTTCGTGGGCTTGGCCAGCCAAGTGGGATAAGAAACAACAAACAACACGATGTTTCTCTCATCTCACAAATGAAAGAATCGGACAGCTGACTTGCTTAGAATTCTAACCAAGGCAAACCTCATTCTTTCAAAAAGGAAACTGTATTTTTTTAGTAGCAATCTAATTGATATTTTCATTTTATGTGCATTTTTTTGTACTATTAAATCTACTTGTTTTATGCACGCTGAAGATACTGCAATCCTTTGCAAAAAATTAAAACTCTAAATTCTAAGCCATCAAAAGGCATCACCCTTACGAATCACCTTAATGTTCTCAATAACTGGTTCAACAAATGGAAAATTTCTTTAAATGCAGATAAGACTGAAGCTGCTCTCTTCTCTATCAGAAATAAGCGTAAAAAAATTAGAATTAGGATCAACTGTATTATTGTTCCTTGGAATAGTCCAACTAAGTATTTAGGAGTTATTTTGGATCAGCATTGAACTTGGAAACAACAGTTTCTGTACACCAAAACTGAATTTCGTATTGCCTTCAGAAAACTCTACCCACTTATAAGCAGAAATTCTACCATGACCACCAGGGAAAGTGAAATTCTTCTTTATACGGCTATGCCTCGCCCCACTCTCACGTGCGCTTGCCCGGTCTGGTCCTATGCAGCTAAATCTAACTTCAAAACGCTTGAAACTTTACAAAATATCACTCTCCGCCCAAAGACCTCTGCTGAAGGGTTCATGCGCAGTTCTGATATCTATACAGCTATTTACAATACTTCTGTAAAAGATTTTCTTAAACACATCTCTATCCACTTTTTTGACACGCTTATTAATTATGAAAATACTGCAAACCAGGAGATTCACTCTTAAGTTTGCAATTAAGATTTTGCAGGCAAGATTTTAAGCGCAAAATTTTAATTTACTTTCTAATTTCATTTTTAAATGTTTCTTTTCTTTTCTTTTATTTTATTACGATTGTAAGTTAATTTTCTTACATTTGTAAATATATTCTGAGCAATTTTCATTGTTTTAACTGTACTCACCCTGTCCAATCTGAGATGGAGTACTCAGGGGATAATTGCTCCAAAAGAATACGTCAGCCAGTCAACCAACTCAAATGTTTTAGTCATAAACAAATAATATAAAAAAAAAAAAATTAAGTCAATTCCAATTTTTTTTTTCACTATAAAGTTGAAATTTCCCTCTTACATCTGGTGCCATCTATTGGTAGATATATGCAACTTAAATCTAAAAAAAACCTAAAATTAATGAGTTTAATTTAATTACTGAATTAATATTTGAAAAACAGCATTAACATCCAGTGTCATCCACTACAAGTTCAAACAAAATGCATTTGAACTCGAGTGTATGAATGAAAAGTATTTTATGAACGATTGAAAATTTGAACAAGATATATATAGGGAGAGTGTGAACTAATAGTAGGAATTGAAGAAAAAAATAGATTAAATGACAGAATTAAGTGGACTAACAGTACGCGTACATAATTATGCATATGATTGCAGTGCAGATGTCGCGAGTCACCGTCAAGGAATTTAATCTTCCATGCACATAACCTTGAATCCAGTATTTGTTCACCTGCAAAAAACACAGCTCACCATCTGGAAGATTTCCTTCCAACGACATGAACAAAAAGAGAGAAATCGTGTCGTCTTGTTGGTAAGGCGTGTTACTTTGGATGCGACATCTTTTTGCTGAAACCTAACAAGTGTTTTGGAATAATACCTCGACAGAAAGTGCAACTGCATGAAAGCGATACGTTGTTTGTTAATGACTGCTGGTATGGGTTTTTTTTTCTCAATAAAGAACGTATTTATGGCCTTGGAGTGATGTAAGAAAGTTAACAAACACAAGGTAAAATTAAGTTATGAGAATTTTAAAGTTCTAAATTGAGGGTTATTTTTAGAACTACAGATAAAAGAAAAACTTCAATTCATTGAAAATTCTTGGATGTATAAACTCCGATAACAAAGGACAGTAAAAAAAAACATAATATTTAATTCTAATTCTATAACTATATAAATTCTAATTCTAATTCTATATAAACTCTAACTCGGGGGGGAGGCAACCCGCTGCCCGCCGTGAACATTTTTCCAGCCCGTGAGATGTATCACACTTTTACAAAATATATTTATTTCAGAATGGCCAAAGGAGTGAAAAACAATGTATTAAAAAATGCATTATCCCTATATTTAAAAATTAACTTTGATTTTAAAATGATATTCTTGCAAATGTAGGACAGATATTGCCTGTTTTATGGATGAGTTTACAGTTATGAGTTCATAGAATAATTAAATTATAGTCTGTTAACTCATGAGGTGATCGATTTGATCGACTCATCGATTTGTAAAAGCTATGTGAAAGAGTGGAGAAACAAATAGCGCACTCGTAAAATAAATATTTTGTAAGGATTTCATTATTTTTATATATTTTTTATGTCTCATTTTGAGTGTTATATATTTCTTTACAATGTGCTTTTATTATTACTATATTAACTATATTTACACGTAAGAATAATAGTAAACACAATAATAATAGCTCATTTTGTTTCCATTTTTCACTCCAAAAAATGTCTACCGTGGGTCTAAATCTAATAGGGGGAAAAATAATTTTATATGCGGTCCCCGGAGTTAAGATGTATTTCCAAAGTGACCCGCAAGATCAGTTGGCCACACCTGATCTAATTGTTTTAATTAAAAAAATTCTAAAATAAATGATGTTTCACAATTTACGTAAGGACTTATTTTATTTTTAATAAATTTTTAAAAATTGTTTCCTTCGAAAACTATTCAGTTTTCAAAGTAATACCTTCAATCATAATTTGGCAAAGAGGGTTAATTAAGGTGCTTTGGTGGTATAAAAAAATATTGAAATATTAGCCTAATTTCAATAAAGTTTGCGTGAATTTTGGAATGCCTATTTCAAAACAACCCTAAATTCAATCAGAAACGATTTTTTTTTTATTTCAAACTGTTTTAAATTTTATTTTATTTTCGATGGAAACAGTAAAAAAAAATTTGGTAAAATAATAAACCAAGAGATTTAAAAAAAAAAAAAGCAATACAAATAAGTAGCCGAAGGTATTGCCTCAAAAGTCTATAGTGAGTCTAAATGTAATAGGGGATGTATATAATTTTATATGCTGCCAGCGGAGTTAGGATGCATTTCCAAAGTGACCCGCAAGATCATTTGGGTTGGCCCCACCTGCTCTAATTTATTTTAGAATTTTTTTTTAATTAAAACAATGATGTTTCAAAATTTACGTAATGAGTGATTTTATTTTTAATAAATTTTTAAAAATTGTTTCCCTCGTAAACTATTCAGTTTGTAAAGTAATCATGATTTGATTAAGAGGGTCAAATAAAGCGCTTTGACGGTTATCAAAAACATTGAAATATCAGCCCAATTTTAATAAAGTTTACGTGAATTTTGGAACACCCTTTACAAAACACCCTAAATTTAATTGGAAGCGATTTTTTTTTTATTTATTTCAAAATATTTTAAACTTTTATTTGCAATGGAAACAATAACAAAAACAGCAATACAATATTAATAAAATAATAATCAAGAAATTCAAAAAAAAAAAAATACAAATAAGTAGCCGGAGTTATTGCTTTAAAAGCTTTCTCGTTCTCCTAATACCACCGAATCTTAAATTACCCATGGGTTGGTCTGCAGCAACCAGCAAATCCTGTTCAACAGATTTGATTGATCACACAGCAGTTAGGAAGGTCACTCCAAACTTGAATATTTTTAATGCATTGCAATTTAATACCTATAATCTGCGCATTGTACGCGAAAACTCTTTGAAATTTCTCTGTGCGAATTACAGGCAACTGTGCAGAAACTGATTCCAAAATTTATTTCTAAAAATGGTTCACCTAATAAAACCGAATTCACTTCTGAAGATAATAAGTAGAATTCTTATATCAATTGCTTAAGGCCGAATTCCCACCAAATTCTCAGATCGCATGCCATAGAACGTCAGCCAATCAAAAGCTTAATATCTCCCCCTCCCCCAGGCTTCTATCTGGTGGGAATATATATCTAAATATGCGGTGGAAATCCTGCTTTACTAAGATTATAGCGGTCTGATGACCAATTGGTTAGCGCTCTGGCCTTTGGTACCACAGGCTTCGGGTTCTAATCCTGGCTGTGGCATAGACGTTTGTGAGTGGTTCGGAATCTACATTAAACTGTAGGGAACTTATAATATTGGAAGTTGGATTTCGTACCAATATATATATTTGGAGACAAGTGGCGGCACGTTATACGAAAGGAACCAGAAAAAAAAACTTTTTTAGCAAAATAAAAACTAAACAAAAATTATAAAAGGTAAGCTTTTTATGTGCTGATCAATTGAAAAATAATCTTTAAAAGCAGGTTTATACAACTATATGTCAGTGGTACTTCTATTCTATTTATTCATACTATTTCAGTACTATAAGTTACATATGCTATTGACACAAAAACACATACACACCCACCCACATTATGATTAACAAATACTTATGGCAGATTAACAAATACTTCCCAAATAAAATATGTGCATGAGTTATATATACGCAGCCCATTTGTATATTGGCCTGGTATCAATTCTGGTCACAATATATAATCACAGAAATCATTTATATATAATCACATATATAATCGTTAACACGCAGATATTACTGCATGGAACATTTTATATATGAAAAATTTAATATATATATATATATATATACTAATATCACGCGGAAATTCGGTAATTTAGGATAAAAATGTTTTTGTAATTTTGTGATTTCATGCTATAAAGAATTGTTAGGAGATAAAATCCATATTTGATTTAAGAGATTTTCAGCAACAACGACAGAAAAAGTATTTTAAAACAATAAAACAAAACAATAACCTCCCACAAATACTGGATTAAAGAATTTTATCTCCTTCCAGCCATACTTTATGTTTCTTTCTCTAGATATTTATTTTCAAAAAAATAATAAAAATCGAACGGCCCTGGCCTTTTTCTGAGGCACAGGGTCGTTTCAAAAGCACAATAAACCCAATTTTCAAGTCAAACGCATGGATATCCCTGCACTTTCTATAGCATAAAGCACTGAACTATATCTAGGTCACCCCACATAGTATCTCCCACCACACCATACAAAACGATGTTAGGTGTGCGCGTAGGAATACAGAGTTCGAACAACAGCAAGTGAAAGTGTTCTCCACCCCTTTTCTGCGGCTGTTATTGGCTCGCAGGGGGGAGTGCAGGCCTTCCATGCGGATAAATGAGGGGGGGTGGTAGAGACCTATAAAAGCCTCCCCCCGCCCTTTGAAAGGAAAAGCTGCAACTATTGCTGATCGACCGAGCGGGATGAAGTCTTCTGTTTCCATGGTAACCGTCACTAAGGTTACAGACACATTTTTTTATTCAGATGGAGGTTGAGGCTGGGATAATTTTAGGCAGTCATAGACTGTTGCATCATGGGGTGCAATTCATTATGAAACGGTCGTTTACCTTATGGGAGAGCGCAATTTAGATAACGAAAATTAAAGGGGTTTTTTTTTGTCCTCCGTTATTTTCATCCAATAATGCATTTAATGTACTTAGGACTACTTTTAGCTAATAAACATATAATGAATGAAAATCCCTGTTAATTAATATACGGCCTGGTGACCAACTGGATAGCGCTCTTGCCTTTGATATCACAGGCTTCATGTTCGAATCCTGGCAATGGCGGGGATGGAATCCCCTTTAAACTGTAGGTCCCGGTCTGTTTAGCGCTCATGTGCATAAGATAGCCGCAGAGCGACAAAAAGAACCCAACTGTTAGTTGATACAGTCAGGAATATAAAATAACGGGATGTTTTAATAAGTATGTGGTCAAAAATTCTGAAAATTCGATATTTTCTTATTATTTTAGTTTGTGCTTATTAAATAACGAGAATTAAAAAAAAAATTGTCTATTACAATTTGGTCTTTCCAGTTATGAAACATTATTTGGAAAAGCAATCATTCTAAATCAATTTCATTGGAAAGAAAAATATTGAAAGATTGAAGCTTTATGGTAATTTTTAAAATCTGATCTTGAAATATAAGAACGAACAAGCTCCATCATTTTACTGATTTACGTATAGTTACTTCTGTCTCATGAGAACAGATGAAAAATGGCTACTTTTTCTTAAATTATGTAGTTATGTCATTAATAATCTTCATTTTCAAAATGTAGAAAAATTTCACTTCCATATACAAAATGATCCTTATAAACGACTTTAATGCCCGTGCACGCACAGTTGGAACTTGATAAGCGAAAGAAATTTACATAATTTATTCTTCAGTTAAGAAAAAGTATATGTATAAGAACAATTTCATTAGCTTATCGGATACACGGCATAACAGAAAATATTTCATTATCTTACCGGATACATCGCATAACAGAAAATTTTTCATTAGCATTATACATGGCATAACAGAAAATATAACTTAATATATAATATATAATATAATATAATACACGAAATTTACTTATTCGAACGCCTAGAGGGTATTATTAGTCAAACAAGATTCATTAGCCCCAAGTCCACATGAAGTCTATGCATTAACATCCTCTGATTTATAAGAAATAAAGCTTATTCTTTGACTCGTATGTTAATAGATGGTTTGGTTTGTTGCTCTACGGTCATTTTGTGCACACTTTGGGCTAATTACATTGCTTAACCGCCAGAATTTGAACTTGACGCCCGTGGTACGAAAGACCTGAGCGCTAGCCAGTTGGTCATCAGGCCACTTTTTTTGTAGGGGTTAAAGGGAAAATGATTCATCCGTTCTAGATTCGCGGACTTTTATTAAATAAAGTCCAAAGATCTAGGACCAATTAAGGACGCATACCATAGGACCATTGTATAAGCACGCGACTGATGGATCGATCCAATTCTGTCATCTCATCCGACGTATTCACAACAGCAATTCGCAGCCGCGATTATTCAAAGTAGGTTCGAAGAACAATTACTCGATTGGTGTGTGAATGATGCACCTGAGGCGAACGAATATTCCTCATTAGCTATTCGAAGATTGCATTGATGGTCGAAGTCCATCAGGCCGCCGTTAATAGATGAAAAGTGTAAAAATCTATGAATGGTAATGCTCTGATTTATAAGAAAGCAAACTCTCGCACTGGCTTGCACTCACAGGACGAAAAGTCTGTAGATAAAAATCTATGAATGGTAATGCATGAAGATCCTCTGATTTATAAGAAAGCACTTTCATTCATTGACTTGCACGTTAACAGATGAGAATTCCAAATGTGAAAATCTCTGAATTGTTATCTATTAACATCCTCCGATTTATAAGAAAGTAAACTCTAGCATTGGCTTGCTAAGTCCATCAATCGTTATGTATTAAAATTTAGTGATTCATATGAAAATAAGTTCATGAAACAGCTTGCACATTATGGGACTTAAAATTCGTGACTCGATGAGGATGTTGAAGAGGGGGGATCTTCTGAGCGCGATCGAAAAACTCATTAGTAGGAATCTAAAGGGATGTCCAATCCTTAAATGTATTTGAACCCGCTTTGATTGGAGCGCATCAGGGGTGACGGGGGAAAAAGGCAAGAACCGGAGAATGTGGCGAAATATTGAATTCCGAAAGTAATTTCCTTTTCTCCCCCCTTCAGATAAATCGTTTACTTTGACGGGGAAAATGCGCTGATCCCGTTCGTTTCACGGAGCAACTGCATTGATTTGGGTTTAGAAATTTAGAGGGAAGTTTCAGAAATGCTCGATACATAATGTGAATTGGGAGTATTAGGTTTGGAATTTTCCGATGTTCTAGAATAGGTGTTCTAATATTTGCTTGAGGTGACTGATTAATTAAAATTTGCCTCATATCGCGAATATATTCTTCATGTTCCAATATAGGTGCATACTCATTTTCATGGATGTCGTTTGAATAGTTTATAAGATGCTGAAGATCCTGTGGCGGCACGTAACACTAAAGTGTATAGCACAAACTTATTTTTCATACTCGAATACATATTATTACCATTTTTATAGCTATGGGTTGAATGGTATAGAAGTGGATAGACTACAGCACCCTCTGGTGGGAACTTACAACAAAGCGGATAGCCTAAAACATTTTCCATGTTTTGTCCAACACACACACAAAATTTTATCCAAATCAGTTCAGCCGTTTAGGAGAAGTTCAGTGACAAACACATGAATAGAAAAATTATACATGTAAAGATTATGCTTGTAAAAAGTACAAAGCTGTGAAATTTTCGATGATGTATCTATCTTAAGTCAAGGTCATCAAGGTCACGCACTACATGTTAGCAGTAGTACGTAAATTGCATACAGTCTGATCCATTCCCATCAGTTTAGAAACATGTTGATTAAAAGGCGAAAAGTTTACTCTTTCTTTGAAATTCAATTTAGAGTACTGGATTTAGAATCTTTATTTTCCAAAGCTGAAGCAATCCGTCCTAAGCATTTTGCCTCCGGACATTTCGTCACTGATCTCGAACTGGAAGATACAAGTTATTGTATTGTTCCACGAAATAACAAATGCCGTATTTCATCTATGAGAAAATCGTTCGATTCTTTTTGCCCCACCCTATAAGACATTCATCATTTGCAGGATCTCAGTATCCTGTTACAGATTTATTCCACCCCCTCCGAAGCCTCACCACACCTAAACACTACACACACATTTCTTAGAATTTTGATAGAAGCGTTTAATTTTTTTTCCAAGAACTCATTTAACCATAACCCTAAGATCCATCTACTTCGGAGAGAGGGACGACAGAAAAC
Source organism: Caerostris darwini (assembly GCA_021605075.1). NCBI lineage: Eukaryota > Metazoa > Arthropoda > Arachnida > Araneae > Araneidae > Caerostris > Caerostris darwini. The sequence goes on along the minus strand of BPLQ01010785.1, from coordinate 1,236,297 downwards.
GATGCAAAACAAGTAATATATATAAAAAAAAAATTTTAAATCAATTCCTACTTTTTTTTCACTCTATTGCAGAAAGTCCTTTATAAATAATTTCCATTCATTTTTTTAAAGTTTATCTGGCGCCCTCTATTGGTAGATATATGCAACTTAAATCTAAAAAAAAAACTAAAATTAACTAATTAAATTTAATTGCTGAATTAATATTTGAAAAAACTGTATTAACACCCAGTGTCATCCACTACCAGTTCAAAAAAAAATGCATTTGAACTCGAGTGGATGAATAAAAAGTATTTTACGAACGATTGAAAATATGAACAAGATATAGAGAGGGAGAGTGTGAGCTAATAGAAGGAATTGAAAAATTCGTCTGAGGAAACATAATCATCTGAGAGGGAGGAGGAGATTTCAAAGGGAGGGGGGCGATTAGGGGACTGTGCCTTCCATTCCATGATAAAGTAAACACGCGCGTGATATGGCAGCATTCAAGTCGCTGGTTTTTTAAATGCTGCTCATAATGTGCGATGAGTCACAGTTGGAAATTCCCATCACGTGTCGTGTATGACGATCGTTAGTTTTTTAGGGTGGGGGAGGAAGGTCACAGAGGGACCATGGAGTTGACGGTTACAGTTATTGAACAGACGGTCATGCAAATCATAATATTCATCATAGAGTGCACCTCGTCACCTCCGCAAAAAATGATTTAAAAAGTCATTTGGTGATTTTTTTATTAGAAATCGTTTGGTGAATTATCGTTTGGGGGTTCCCCCCATATTGCTGTATTTGTTTCAGGAAATCTTTGAATTTTTTTTTTTTTTTTTTTTTTTGTTTCTCTCCTTGGTTACAGGTTTTACTATGCAAAGTTTTACACGGTTGATCTGTTTTTATTAAACATTTTATGGTTAATGCATTTTAATTAAATAGATCAAATCAAGCAGAAATTTAAAAAATGTTTTTTATTTTTCTCTCTCTTTTAATATTTTGGGTTTAAGATTTGCCTAAATAAGCATGACAATAATTACTCTTTAAAAAAATTATTCAAGATTATTTTTTTTCGGTTCTGTATCTAAGTTACCATTAACGATGTACACTCATGTCCATAAATTAAGGATAATGAAGTTCAGGCAAAGAAAGAGACAGAAGCAAAACAAATTTGACTTATTTGTAAAGTCTATTTATTAAACAAAAGGTAAAGAGCAAAAAAGATGCTATATGTTTGACATAATTAATAAAAATTGCGATTTTTACTCCCTGGAGCAAATTTCAAAAAAGAACCTATTTACAAAAAACAGTATAACATGGCTAGTATGAGGGTTAATATGGAGTATGTCTCCCGGACGATGCAATACAGGCCTTACAACGAATAGGCATGCTGAGTATCAAATTATCAATCTGATATTGGGGAATATTACACCACTCATCAAGCAATGCCCTCCGAAGTTCCGGTTGCCAGGTGGGAGGGGGTTAACGGGCTGCAATTCGTCGGCCAAGCATATCCCACACATGCTCTATTGGATTCAAGTCCGCTGAGTATGCTGGCCAATCCATACGGGTGATATCCTCCAATTGAAGGCATTCGTCTACAATGTTTGCACGGTGAGGACGGGCGTTGTCATCCATAAACAGAAATTCAGCACCCATGGCACCCCGAAACAAACGTACATGTTGTTCCAGAATGACATCCCGATAGATGTGGCCTGTCATCGTTACACTCTGAACATGCAGATCAGTTCTGGAACCAAGAATAATTCCTCCACAAACGAGCCATCCTGCACCACCGTAACGGTGTCTTTCAATGGTGTTCTCTTGGTGGTAACGGCTACCTGGCGCTCTCCATATGAAAGTCCGGCGAGAATCAGACTGCAAACTAAACCTGGACTCGTCGGAAAACATCACACCAGACCACTGTTGCGGTGTCCACAATGCATGCTCTCTACTCCAGGTTAATCGCAGGCGACAGTGAGTTGCGGTAAGTGAGACACATCTGACAAGCCTACGAGCATATAGACCAATGTGCCCTAAGCGTCTGTACACGGTCTGCCTTGAAACTGTCGTACCGGTAGCTGAAGAGAGCTGACGAGACAGGTCTGATGCTGTGCTCCGTCTGTTTCTTTTGACAGTAACTGCTAAATACCGGTCCTCATTTGGCGTTGTAACTCGGGGGCGACCTGTGCTGTAACATCTACTCACATTACCATCATCTTGGAATCGTTGCCAAAGCCTGGAGAGGACACTCTGGGCGATTCCAAGTTCCTCGGATACTTCCAGCTGGGTACGTCCACATTCCAGTCGTCCGATAATTCTACCACGTAAACAATCATCCAATTGCTTCCTTTGTACCATAACTATGCGGTTATTGCACTGAAAGGCTTTTAAAGCGCTTGTGAACAATTTTACTTCTTTGCCACCATTCCTTATATACCCCTCTCTTACACTCTCGTCATTGTGACGTACTATCCGCGCCATCTGGTGGTTTCCAGTAATTTGCATATTCTTCTTCAAGATGTGTGTGATAATTCTACAGGTGAAATTTTTATTTTAGAGTTCAATTTCTGTGTGATTCTGAATTATCCTTAATTTATGGACATGAGTGTGGTATAAGAATATAGAATATTGAAATAATAAAGAAGAAAGAATATTGAATACTTTTACCCAGTGCAATGGTGAAAATATTCAATATTCTTTTTAATGCATACATTTTACTTTTGACTCACTCTAAATATTGTATAAATCCATAAAGTTATCCAAAACTACTGGAGATCTGTGATTCCTAACCATCACATATCGAAATGAATTATTTTTAAAGCATAATGAAAAAACTTCTATGAATCAAATTAAATTTGCGCTTTTAAAATGTCAATCCATGGTTCTATTTCATTTGTTGCAAATCAAACATCAACTGATATCTAAGCAAATGAAATGACTGGGAAGTAAATACAATGCAAATATCGATATTTAAATCTTAAATGCAGTGAAAATCAATTTCATTACAATAAAAAAATTTTGAAGATAAAAAAACGAGCTGGTGTAATTTTTCTGACAACAAATAAAAGTTCATTAGCTAGTGACATGATGGAACTCCTACATTCATTAAGATGGCAATTGATGTGAGCATTTAATTTTTTCAAAATTCATCATTAATTTAGTACAAACTGCATGCTTGATTATACTTCTAGAAAAATAGTGCCTCACGAGCAACTTCAGTGTATTCATTCGCATGTGAATTTTGTAGTATTACTTTTTGCAGTTCGTTTAGCAAAAAGTTTAGAGTTGTGTTCAGTTGTCAAAAATGTAAATCAATCTAAGCTATAAAAACTTATAGGAAACATAAAAGAAATTTACGCTTTCCTCAAGAAATATTTGTCATGATACTCATAATAATAGCTTACTTTTGAATTTATTCTTAGTTTTATTTACTTAGGATCAGAAATGAATTGTCAAAATAATATCTCACCTGAAATGAAAAAAAACAAAACAGTATTGTGTGTGCCAATAAGGGGGTTAAGGGTTAAGAAATCTGTGTAAATCACAGTTCTTATGCAGAAAAACTAAATTCCTGTTATATAAAACCCTTATTAGACCTATTTGATCTAGGGCTCTGAAACTTGGACTTTAGCAAGATCGGATGAGGCCCATGTGGATCTATTTGAGCGGAAGATCTGAAGGACTATTCTTGGAGGTGTTAGGGAAAAAGATTGCTGAAGAAGACTTATACAACGCAGACAACGCAGGAATTTATAAATGCTATAAAGACCCAGGTATTATAAAATTTATCAAGATCACTAAATTAAACAGGGCTGCTTATCTATTTAGAAGGAAAGATTTAAACCCTGTAAAAAAGACTCGTTTTTTGGCAAAGCCACAGGGGCAAAGAGAAAAAAAGGCGACCCAAGTGGCGATGGATAGATGCAGTTGAGAAGGATTTTGCTGTACTGAAGGTTAAGAATTGGAAGACCCTTGTCACCCAGAGGAATGCTTTAAAATCTTTTCAAAGGAAAGCCTTGGCCCACTCTGGGCTGTCGTGCTATTGATGATGATTCGTACTCACTTAAAAGACTTTCTTGTACTCTAAAATGTGCTTACAAAAATTGCATATATTCTATAAAAAAACAATACTGAATAAATAGGTACTAAAGTATTATAGAATATCTTAAGACAGGTAAAAAAAAATTGTACATTTTAGTGCATTAAATCTTTTTGGTTCTTAATGTCAGAATAGCTTCTAGAAGAAATTCCTTCCTTGTGGTTCCAAGATGGCTTTTTGTAATCCTCAGTACAGAGAATACTTATTTTGTATGCAGCTAAATACATGCATATCACTTATTTTGTATGCATGTCTTTGCTGCTGGTTATATTATGGAAGGATGCTTAATTGAAATTATGTCATTTAATATCTTCAAAAATACTGTTTTCCGATTATAATTTTTTCTTTTTATCTTGGGAATATTAGCAGCCTAATTAGGGTTTTGATAAAAATTGCATTGGCATTCACCATTCGTACGTTTTTTTTTTTTTTTTTTTTTTTTTTTTTCTTTCTAATGCAGCTGGCAAACACAGACAACTTGGTGTTGGATGCCTTAAGGCAAGTGCTGCACAGACGTACTCACTTTGCATTACCCAGGGGGCGCGTGTCACTTGAAGATAAGCCATGGACGCAACGCTCTACGATCTTATTAGACCGGGACCTACTTTTTAAAGTGGATTCCGAACCACTACAAACAACCATGGCACCGCCGGGACTCGAACCCGAAACCTGTGGTACCGAGCGCCAGAGCGCTAGCCACTCAGGCCGTACCATTCGTACGTCAACTCTGGGTTTGACCTCCAGTGCGACCGTTCTTTCATATCGCACAGCAGGAGGGTCTAGGTGGTCGCGTGCCCACCCTTTGTCGCACTCGCAATCACCACCTGTTTCCGCCAGAACAGCTGTTTTCGGAAGCGGGAAGCTGTTTCACCTGGTTCCAGAAGAGCTCGTAGAACGCAGTTCGTGGGTTTTCTCTGAGAAAGTTCAGTTTCGACTCTTCCAGTGGACCCTCACGTTAAGACGTTTTTATCGAAACTTCCTGTTTCTGCAAAAATACTCATATATAAGCAAACATATATATTTTACTAGCATGTGTACTTTTTCCAAGATAAAATTAGTTTTTTTCTTGTTTGATAATTATTTTTTCTATTAGCTCACACTCTCCCTATATATATCTTTTTCCAATTTTCAATCGTTCATAAAATACCTTTTATTCATCCACTCATGTTCAAATACATTTTTTTTTTTTTAACTAGTAGTGGCTGACACTGGATGTGAATACAGTTTTTTCCAAATATTAACTCATTCATTAAATTTAATTCCTTAATTTTAGTTTTTTTTTAGATTTAAGTTGCATGTATCTACCAATAAATGGCGCCAGATAAACTTGAAATAAAAAATGAACAAAAATTATTTATAAAGGACTTTCTGCAATAGAGTGAATAAAAATAGGAATTGACTTTAAAAAAAAATATTTTAATATTACTTGTTTTTATATTTAAATGTATATTTTTCTGGAATACCACAGGGGCGAACCCGGAAATTTTTTAGGTCGGACTTTTGAAAAACCACTGGGTTAGAGAATAAAAAATAAAATTATTAGATGGAAAATGAAGGCATTGGAACAAATAAATGATTTCCTGATTTAATTATGAATTAAATTTTCTTTGTTGACTATGGGTTGTCTCGTATTCTGTTTATGCATGCTGTGATAAGTAGCCAATCGATAATCGGAGAGCATTATCTTTCAAGAAAACTATCAGGGGCAGCTGTCCCGCATTTTGCGTGTTACCTGTGAGACGTTTATACGGCATTTCACAATCTTCAAACTTGGAAATCAATAACAGTATTAGTCAATTTATTAATAGAATATAAATGCCAAATATTTAGAGAAATTAAATTTTTATTTATTTACAGCGAAACAAGCAATATAAATTTTTTTATTTTTTTTAAAAATCAATTCCTACTTTTTTTTCACTCTGCAGAAAGTCCTTTATAAATAATTTTCATTCATTTTTTGAAGTTTATATGGCGCCATCTATGGGTAGATATATGCAACTTAAATCTAAAAAAAAACTAAAATTAATTATTTAAATTTAATTAATGAATTAATATTTGAAAAAAAAAACTGTATTAACATCAAGTGTCATCCACTACAAGTTCAAAAAGAAATGCATTTGAACTCGAGTGGAGGAATAAAAAGTGTTTTATGAACGATTGAAAATGTGAACAAGATATATGTCGGGAGAGTGTGAGCTAGTAGAAGGAATTGAAAAAATGAGCCATCTCTTTTGATAATCGTTAAATGACGTTTTGATAGTAGACCTTTTTCTCCCTCCACGCCAACAGCATACAGTAGTGATGGCCGACAGTAAAGATTGTTGTCAAGCTGTTATCGCCTATGTTAAACTATAAAGAAAAATTAAGTGAGGATTGTGCTTGCCTCCAACTGGCACCCCGATGCGCATTCCATTATATTACTAATCTATGTTTTACATCAGCGAAGTGGTAAGCATATTGTCGATCACATTTGCCTTGAAATATTTTTTTTTGTAGTTTGTAGTTTTCTTATTCATCCACTCAAGTTCAAATACATTTTTTTTTAATGGAGTTATGGAGTTTTTTTCAATTCTTCCTATGCTCACACTCTCCCTATATATATCTTGTTCCAATTTTCAATCGTTCATAAAATACTTCTTATTTCTCCATTCAAGTTCAAATAATTTTTTTTTTTTGAACTTGTAGTGGATGACACTGGATGTGAATACAGTTTTTTCAAATATTAATTCATAAATTAAATTTAATGAATTAATCTTAGTTTTTTTATATATTTAAGTTGCATATAGGTATACCCATAGATGGTGACAGATAAACTTTCAAAAATGCATGAAAATTATTTATAAAGGACTTTCTGCAATAGAGTGAAAAAAAAGTAGGAATTGATTTTAAAAAAAAAAAAATTTTTTTATTACTTGTTTTTCATAATTTTAGGAAAATCTTAAAAAAAAAACTGAAACTTAAAAAACTCAAACAAGTTATGGGTCTGATGGCCAAGTGACTAAAGATCGGGTTTCGGGTTCGAGTCCCAGCGGTGCCATGGATGTTTGTAGTGGTTTAGAATCCACTTTAAACTGTAGGTCCCGATCTAATATGACTGTAGTGCGTTGGGCATGAAGATGGCAACCCGTGGAAATAAAACATCTCTTGTCTCGAAATTTGCCGGTAGGCAGACGGCCTTGGCCCACCATGGGGCTGTTACGCCAATGATGATGATGATGATGAAAACAAGTTATCTTAAAATTTGTTTGCTCAAATCACGAGACAGTTTAGTAGGAATAAATATAATCTGAAGATTGGAATTAAGATTTTTTTTTGTAGTTTTTTTTTTTTCCCAGTTTCATTAAAATTTAATTATTTTATGAATTAAAACACTTACTTAATGGTGAAAAAACAATTTTAAACATTAAACATTTTTTTAAAAATTAACGTGCCAACATTATTGCATAATTCAATGTTTCCCAGATTTATTAAATGAACACGAACATTTCGCAAACTTTACAATATTAAAGGAACACTTTGATTTTTAGAATGGAAAAACAGATTTGGATTTTACTGCTTCAGTGACAAATAACATAGATAAGTATTCCCTTCTTCTTCGTTTGTGCAACAGCAACCTGGCAGATATAGATAAGTATAAATGTCAAAAACAAAATAAACATTTATTCCAAAATTTTTGTTATACAAAATCGAACTCTTGAAAATATTAAATATACAATAACCACGTGAAAAATAATAAATAATCGATAACGTTATGAATGACTTGTAGTTTTATGATCTTCGAATTATACATTTTTATAATGATTTGCAACAGTATATATTAGATTTATATTTATGAGATTACCAACTAAATTGAGAATTTTAGCTAACGCACTATTTTCCAAGGAAAAACAATACACACTATTAAATGCAATATTTAAAAATACAAAATGTCTAATGCAATATTTAAAAATACAAAATGTCTAATGCAATATTTAAAATCTTACAAAAATTCTATTTTATTGGAATTTCAAAATTTTTCAGGGAACACTTTTTGAAATTCTATGGAAGAGCAGGCTTTAGTTCAGGAAACTATGAGCTTATAATGTATACTTTTATTTTGTTCCCCTTAATATGCATTTAATAAATTTATTTGTTTTGGTAAAAAAAAAAAAAGTTTTGTTTAGGTTCTTGTTTACTTATAAATTGACCAAAAGTTAAAATGTATAGATCAACACACATTTATTTTAAAATAATTGGTGATTTCTTCAATTTTATAAAATGTATGTAATTATTGATACGAACTTCAGGAAAACACCAATAAAAGCACATGGCAGTTCTCCCATGTAATATTTTTTTTCTAATGCAGCTGGCAAACACTTAGACACTTGTCTTGGATGCCTTAGGGCAAGCGCTGCACAGACGTTACTCCCTTTGCATTACCCAGGGGGCGCGTGTCACTTGAAGATAAGCCATGGACGCGGAGTAACAATGCCGTTGCAACGCTCTACGGTCCTATTAGACCAGGACCTACGGTTTAAAGTGGATTCCTAACCACTACAAACATCCATGGCACCGAGCGACAGAGCGCTAGTCACTCGGCCATTCAGGTCCCCCCATTTAATACAATCCTACATTTATTTACTTTATGTTTTCATAATCTTTAATTGACATCCAATAGTGTAATTAATATAAAAAGACGAAAAACAAAATCTGAGTTGCGGTAGCATCATTAAATAAAAATTAATTATCAGACGTGATGTGAGGAGTCCCCCCCTTTTCTACACGAATGAGTTTTTAAAAGAAATAAATTTCTTTTTCACTCAACTGACAGTTTGCGAAATTATTTAAATGAAACGGAAGTATTTTTTCTTCTTTGGAATATTCAGCGGAAGTCATTAGAATGTAAATAAAAGAGATTCGGCATCGAAAGTTCAACGCTCAGACGAAGCAAACAAAATTCTTACGCTTAATAAAAATTCCAACTCAAATTTCCGCTTTAAAAAACGGACAAAAAATGCACTCACTGTGCCTTATACAATCTTTTTTAATACATTCTACAATTAATATTAAGATATAATTAAATTTTTGATTATTAGAAAACAATAATTATTTATCATTAATTACCTTTTATAATTATGTTTTTCAACTCAATAGAACAAGAAATTGATTTTTTTTTTCTTGTCAAATATTAATTCAAATGATACCACAGAAATGTAATTCTTTAAATATCATTTTAAAAGCATTTAAAAATAAAGATTAGAGTACAAGCCGGTAATCGAGCATTTTACGCAAATAAAAAGTTGTATAACAACAGATTTATTTCACGAAAAACAAAACTTTTGATTTATAAGACTCTGATAAGGCGGATTGCCAAGTATGCTGGAGAAACGTGGATATTAAACGCTGGGAACTTGGATTACTACAGTGATTTTGAGAGGAAATCTTTGAGAAAATTTGTTGGTCGAAAAGTTAATAATACTGTATGGATTAAAAGACCCACCTAAATAAATACAGAGACCTAAAAAATTGAACACCTAATTAAAAATAGAGGCATTATGAGATACATCAAACCACAAAGAATCCGCTGACTCGGACATTGCAGAGATGAGGTAAACATCATTAAAAGGATTGTGCTATGTAAACGGTTCAACAATAGGAAGACCGAGGGAAAGGTGGATCTTGGACAACTGAAAATGATTCCGGTAATCGAGCATAGTAATGAAAGCCGGTAATCGAGCATTTTACGCAAATAAAAGTTGTATAACAACAGATTTATTTCACGAAACGGTTCAACAATAGGAAGACCGAGGGAAAGGTGGATCTTGGACAACTGAAAATGATTCCGGTAATCGAGCATAGTAATGAAAGCCGGTAATCGAGCATTTTACTGAAATAAAAGTTGTATAACAACAGATTTATTTCACGAAACGGTCAACAATAGGAAGACCGAGGGAAAGGTGGATCTTGGACAACTGAAAATGATTCCGGTAATCGAGCATAGTAATGAAAGCCGGTAATCGAGCATTTTACGCAAATAAAAAGTTGTATAACAACAGATTTATTTCACGAAACGGTCAACAATAGGAAGACCGAGGGAAAGGTGGATCTTGGACAACTGAAAATGATTCCGGTAATCGAGCATTTAATCGAGCATAGTAATGAAAGCCGGTAATCGAGCATTTTACGCAAATAAAAAGTTGTATAACAACAGATTTATTTCACGAAACGGTCAACAATAGGAAGACCGAGGGAAAGGTGGATCTTGGACAACTGAAAATGATTCCGGTAATCGAGCATAGTAATGAAAGCCGGTAATCGAGCATTTTACGCAAATAAAAAGTTGTATAACAACAGATTTATTTCACGAAACGGTCAACAATAGGAAGACCGAGGGAAAGGTGGATCTTGGACAACTGAAAATGATTCCGGTAATCGAGCATTTAATCGAGTATAGTAATGAAAGCCGGTAATCGAGCATTTTACGCAAATAAAAAGTTGTATAACAACAGATTTATTTCACGAAACGGTCAACAATAGGAAGACCGAGGGAAAGGTGGATCTTGGACAACTGAAAATGATTCCGGTAATCGAGCATAGTAATGAAAGCCGGTAATCGAGCATTTTACGCAAAAAAAAAAGTTGTATAACAACAGATTTATTTCACGAAACGGTCAACAATAGGAAGACCGAGGGAAAGGTGGATCTTGGACAACTGAAAATGATTCCGGTAATCGAGCATAGTAATGAAAGCCGGTAATCGAGCATTTTACGCAAATAAAAAGTTGTATAACAACAGATTTATTTCACGAAACGGTCAACAATAGGAAGACCGAGGGAAAGGTGGATCTTGGACAACTGAAAATGATTCCGGTAATCGAGCATTTAATCGAGTATATAGTAATGAAAGCCGGTAATCGAGCATTTTACGCAAATAAAAAGTTGTATAACAAAAAGATTTATTTCACGAAACGGTCAACAATAGGAAGACCGAGGGAAAGGTGGATCTTGGACAACTGAAAATGATTCCGGTAATCGAGCATTTAATCGAGTATAGTAATGAAAGCCGGTAATCGAGCATTTTACGCAAATAAAAAGTTGTATAACAAAAGATTTATTTCACGAAACGGTCAACAATAGGAAGACCGAGGGAAAGGTGGATCTTGGACAACTGAAAATGATTCCGGTAATCGAGCATAGTAATGAAAGCCGGTAATCGAGCATTTTACGCAAATAAAAAGTTGTATAACAAAAGATTTATTTCACGAAACGGTCAACAATAGGAAGACCGAGGGAAAGGTGGATCTTGGACAACTGAAAATGATTCCGGTAATCGAGCATTTAATCGAGTATAGTAATGAAAGCCGGTAATCGAGCATTTTACGCAAATAAAAAGTTGTATAACAACAGATTTATTTCACGAAACGGTCAACAATAGGAAGACCGAGGGAAAGGTGGATCTTGGACAACTGAAAATGATTCCGGTAATCGAGCATTTAATCGAGTATAGTAATGAAAGCCGGTAATCGAGCATTTTACGCAAATAAAAAGTTGTATAACAACAGATTTATTTCACGAAACGGTCAACAATAGGAAGACCGAGGGAAAGGTGGATCTTGGACAACTGAAAATGATTCCGGTAATCGAGCATTTAATCGAGCATAGTAATGAAAGCCGGTAATCGAGCATTTTACGCAAATAAAAAGTTGTATAACAACAGATTTATTTCACGAAACGGTCAACAATAGGAAGACCGAGGGAAAGGTGGATCTTGGACAACTGAAAATGATTCCGGTAATCGAGCATAGTAATGAAAGCCGGTAATCGAGCATTTTACGCAAATAAAAAGTTGTATAACAACAGATTTATTTCACGAAACGGTCAACAATAGGAAGACCGAGGGAAAGGTGGATCTTGGACAACTGAAAATGATTCCGGTAATCGAGCATTTAATCGAGCATAGTAATGAAAGCCGGTAATCGAGCATTTTACGCAAATAAAAAGTTGTATAACAACAGATTTATTTCACGAAACGGTCAACAATAGGAAGACCGAGGGAAAGGTGGATCTTGGACAACTGAAAATGATTCCGGTAATCGAGCATTTAATCGAGCATAGTAATGAAAGCCGGTAATCGAGCATTTTACGCAAATAAAAAGTTGTATAACAACAGATTTATTTCACGAAACGGTCAACAATAGGAAGACCGAGGGAAAGGTGGATCTTGGACAACTGAAAATGATTCCGGTAATCGAGCATTTAATCGAGCATAGTAATGAAAGCCGGTAATCGAGCATTTTACGCAAATAAAAAGTTGTATAACAACAGATTTATTTCACAGAAACGGTCAACAATAGGAAGACCGAGGGAAAGGTGGATCTTGGACAACTGAAAATGATTCCGGTAATCGAGCATTTTACGCAAATAAAAAGTTGTATAACAACAGATTTATTTCACGAAACGGTCAACAATAGGAAGACCGAGGGAAAGGTGGATCTTGGACCACTGAAAATGATTCACTGAAAGAGATCGGCATTGGAGCACGCGGAGAGCTGCTGTGTTGGAGGATCAAGCCTCTACAAGGCTGTAATGAAGAAGAAATAAGAACAATAAGAAAAAAAATGAAAAGCCTATCAGTTGGAAAAAGAAAGAGAAATTATATTTGAAAAAGCGTATCAGTTGGAACTTCTACGAGGCTACAGCTGCTTAGGCTAGAGATGTTGCAAAGGACAATGTGCAAAAAGCATTCATGATGTGAATAGAAGACACCACTTCAAAAGCGGATTCCAACGCATACTAATACAATTATAAATAAGGTGAAGATTTGTGAAAAAGTGGTTGGTTTTATTGTACGCTGAAATAAATAGTTTAATTATGTACATTGTTTGTTTTTGATTTACACGGTTTTACGTATAAAAAACTACGAATTTGATTTACACTGTTTTCTAAGGAATCTATCTTCCGTGTAAATTGAAAAGAAGAAGAAAAAAAGATAATAACAAAGAAGAAAATAAAAAAAAGATAAATTTAATACAGAACAATAAATTTAATATACGATTACTTTTAAGAATACTATTTTAATTAATGTTTAAATCAAGTGTTTAATGTAAGACAGTTTACATTCAAATATCTATCTAAAGCCTATTATTTAAACATTTATCCTAGCAATGAATATCAAAACAGTACATTGCAATCTAAATAAAAAATTTCATTCAAAAAAAACCTCATTTCTCCCATATAAAAACAACAAAACGAAGGCTACATCCTATTAATATGCAATAGGCACCTTCGACTCATGTTAAGTGATAAGTTACCCACAAAACCAGAAAACTAAAAACCAAAAAGCAGAGGTCAGGAGTAAATGTGAGTGTTTCGCTCGCAAAGCATTGTTCTCCTAATGCCTTCCCTAATGGACCATTCATCCAAGGAGTCAGCAAGGGCTGTTTACGCCTCTGTTTGTGGAAAGAAACAATGGGAGAAAACGCCCGGTAGCAGGACACGCCTCGCTCATTGGATAACTTCACACACAACAATGAGAACACGATCACTCAAGAAGTTATGAATAATCACACCTGCGGCATAAAAAGTTTAACGAAAACCCGTAATATCTGTCATGAAATAAATACATTTTCTTGCTCTTAACTCGCTTGAAAGGTCATCGTCGATGACGATGAAAAATATCAACACAGTTAACTTAAATTTTAAATGTCTGTCACTGGATTAGTCTTCGTAGGTAAATAAATAAGTCATTGTATAGTGACATTCATTTTGTGACTAGAAAAGATAATTTTAATGCTTATATAAGCAAACAATATTCAATTAATTGATCTTTGTAATTGCAATGTAGGTGGAGTACATGATACAGAACTACTACTACACCACACCACATCAGTGTGCCTAGAGCTGAGCTGAGCTAGAGCTGAGTTGCCCATTTACAGTTTGGGAATGATGTGTGTAAGAAAAATCTGACTGTGTTCTGTGATGCTCTACGATTCTGTTAGACCAGGACCTACGGTTTAAAGTGGATTCCGAACCACTATAATGGCACCGCCGGGATTCTAATCCGAAACGTGTGGTACCGAGTGCCAGAGCGCTAACCACTTGGCCATCAGGCCCCTAGTAATATCAGACCGGGAACTACGGTTTAAAGTGCATTTCGAACCACTACAAACATCCATGGCACCCAGCACCAGTATGCTAGTTACTCGGCCATCAGGCACTACATATACCTTTTACTTCGGTAAATTTAATTAATAATTATAGATCGCTTCGTCATAATTTCGCACAACAATGAGAACACGACCACTCAAGAAGTAGGAATAATCACACCTGCGGCATAAAAGGTTTAACGGAACCCGTAATATCTGTCATGAAACAAATACATTTTCTTACTCTTAACTCTTTTCAAAGATCATTGTCGATGACAATGAAAATATCAACACGGTTAACTTTAAATTTCTGTTACTGAAAAAGTCTTTGTAGGTAAATAAATTGATAGGGACACTCATATTTTGTGACAGGGCAAAGGCAAAGGTTGTTTATTTGAGGAGTACCTGGGATGGAAATTCTTCCCGCACCTCCTATTACTTAATTTGTTATAATAAAGTTTTATTTAAAAAGGAAGTAAAACTTAAAGAGAAGTCATGGTAATTTTAATTCTTATATGAACAAACAATATGGGCCTGAATGGCTGAGTGTCTAGCGCTCTAGCTCTCGGTGCCCCAGGTCTCGGTTTCGAGTCCTGACGGTGCCATGAACGTTTGTGAGTGGTTCCGAATCCACTTTAAAACTGTAGGTCCCGGTCTCATAGGACCGTAGAGCGTTGTCTTGAGGTTGAGTCAGTCTTCCGCCTTCTTCGTTCCTCGCTAAAAGTGAAGCTGCCTGTTACCCTTAGCCATGGGCATCGCCTGCGACGGGGTCTTCTGGACGTAGTGTAAACTTTCTTGCATCAAGGGAATTAGTAATAACAAACAATATTCAATTGATTGGTATTTGCAATTGCAATGTAGGTGGAGTACATGATATAGATCACGTTCTTGTTAGCTGCTCCAGGCTTGAATACCCTAGAATTTTTTTTTAAAGAAATAACTAACATTCCGTCATTGGTCAAATTAGGCGCCAAAGTTTTGCCATTTTTCTGGTAAGAAGCCTTCTTTTACAACATTTCATAAATTCTTATTTTGATGTTTTTTAAATCCCTTCTCTGTCTCTCTTTAGTATATGTCTCTTTTGTAATTCATGTGTTCTTTTCATCGTCATCATTAGAAGCTCAACATCGCCATGGTGGGCCAATGACGTCTGCCTACTGGCAGATTCCGAAACATGAGATGTCTTCTTTTTACGGGATAGGATTGTCATTCCTACGCGCAAAGCTCTACAGTCATATTAGTCCGGGACCTACGATCTAAAGTGGATTCCGAACCACTACAAACATCCATGGCACCGCCGTGACTCGAAACCTCTGGTACCGAGCGCCATAGCGCTAGTCCCTCAGCCATCCTGTGTCCTTTTACACTTTTATTTATTTCATGGTTTTATTATTTTATTATTGATTTGTTTGCGATGTATCGTCTTTACTGTATATTTTTCGAAACTTTTTTTAAGTAATTCTATTTTACTTCAGTAATAGCATTTAATTGATAAATTTTATTTTCTATTTAAATATATAAAAAATTATATATCTATTAAAACTATATACATACAAAATTATATGCATGCATAGTGCACCATTGTTTGAAACAACATAATATATAATGTTGTTTATATACAAACAACCTATTTTTCAGCACGCGCCTTGGGGTTAGTCCCTGTCACATGGTTCACGTCACAGCATCGATTTCCGGGGGGTGGGGGGAAGGAGGGAGGAGAGGAAAATAAAACGCATGACGTCACACTCTCCCGTAATTATTTCTCGACCGTGGAAATTCCGAATGCGTTTCAGGCATCCTAAATCAAACGTCTTGAGAAAATAACGGCTTCCCAGGGTCAACAACACCCCTGCGTCAGATGCTATCGTCTGCTCGGCCGCGAAACAATACCAAAAAAATCGTTTGTTGCTCTTTCTCTCTGTCTTGATTGAATGAAACTACGGAGAGATGCAAATGAGGAGACGAAAAAATTCATTTTCGGAATTCGGGTTAGCAGATCGCATTGTCTCTTCTTCTTATTCAGTGAAGATTAAGGTAATTTTATTTGTTTTAAAAAATATTCTCTTCGATCGAACGGCTCGAAAATGAGATAATACCGTCCGTGGAAGGCATTGTGGTGATCATTACCATCCTGTGCAAGTCTGAAAGCATCTGGTCAGCTCGATGACTGGTTATTATGCTAAAATTTGGACTGATTTCGGATTAGTCCAAATTTTTGCATAATAACCAGTCACTTGGATTAGTCACTTTGTTTGTCTTTTGCATTATTTTACACATAAACAATGAACTCTGCAAAAATCTAATAAAATAAAAAGAAAAAATTTTTTTTCCTAATGCAGCTGGCAATACAAAGATAGTTATGTCATAAGCAAGGGCTGCACTGACGTTACTCATTGAGCATAACTCAGGGGGCACGCGTAGCTTGAAGATAGGCTACGGACGCGAGTCACACCACCCCCACAACGCTCTACGATCCTATCATTCTGAACCACTGCACACATCCATGGCATCGCCGGGACTCGAACCCGAAACCTGTGGTACCGAGCGCCAGAGCGCTAGCCGTTCAGCCATCAGCCCAAAAAATAAATGTAAAAAATCTAATATAACCAATTTTTGTTCTAAATAATTTTCTTTGCATTTGTACCAAGTTTTCTTCAGTTCTTCTCTTTCTAAACTTCTTACATTTAAAAAAAAATCCATTAATATTTATTTATACAACTGATGGTTTAATGAAGTACTATATTAATTTGTGAATCAATATTCATTTCGAAAATTTTGTAATTTCTCTGTAGTATTGTTAATAATAAAATAATTTAAGGATACGGAAAAAAATATATATAATTGGTAATAAAAATTTGTGATGATTTTCTATAAATATTTCAGATATAATTTCATTTAAATTGTCTGAAATATGTATGATCTCAGATAAAATAAAAGCAGCAATATTAATGCGTTAAATACTATTAAAATTATAAATCTACACTTGCTAGCTAACTAATTTCCGACCAATTAAAACCCATTTAATTTTGAACACATAAGTAAGGTTAGGAAAAAGATCCAATAAGTATTCTTGTGCAAAAGGGGAAAAAATATAAGTTAATATCTCTTTGTAAAAAAAACATAGAATTTAGCAAGTAAGAATGCAGAAAGAAGTGATATTATGATTTCATATTTTTGGCAGCTGCCAGTCAGATGAATTATTTGGAAATTCCGAGCAATTTGGAAGTCCGGCAGAATCAGGGGCAGCGACCTCAACTTGTCTGGACTTTTCAAAACATCACCAGAACCGTGAGTGAGGAATAACATAAACATCATGGGATCATTTCATACGCTAATGAGTACAAACTCCACTTTATATTGCATATGTATGCCAAAAAAGAACAAAAAACCAGTTTATTATAAAATACAACCTGGCTACGATAGCTAAGATTTATAATGGACTAATGTTCTACAGACTATATGTACCAGCTTACTTCGAATACTTAAAATAGACATTCGAAAAAAATAATAAAATATATTTTGAATTAAATCTGAGGTAAATTATTTAAATTAATGAGCTCATTAATTATTGTATAAACTGGTTATTTGTTCTTCATGTAGCACACACAATGTGTATATAAATAATTACGTTCATAAATAACAAAAAAAGAAAACGCTGATTAAATATAAATAAAATTACACTCCATACTTTTGAGTAAAAATCCACTCAATATCAAAACATAAATTTGTAACTTTTGTCATCAGTGAAGCAACATCCCCATGGTAGACCAAGGCTGTCTGCCAATCAGCATATTCCGAAGCGAGATGTTTTTCTTTTACGGGGTAGGGTTGTCAATCCTACGCCCAACACTCTACAGTCATATTAGACCGGGACCCATGGTTTAAGGTAGATTCCGAACCACTACTAACGTTCATGGCCCCTCCGGGACTCGAACCCAAAACCTGTGGTACCGAGCGCCAGAGAGCGAAAATTGTAACAAAAGAATGATAAAATATTTGTATCTAAATTTCCATTTAATGTCAAATTTTCAAATTCTGTCATTCTGCAATGTGGCTTGTTCTGTGGCCATTTTTTTCAGTACAAATTCATAGCACTTTCTTCGTTTCCACGTTGACTTCTGAAATATAGATTAGATTTTAAAATCACCAAGAATAATGATGTTTGTTGAACTTGACGTCTAATAATCTCCTCTGCCATTTTCACACACTTCATAAATTGGAATGAAAAATAAAGCAACAATGGCCTTTGTTCTCTTTGGGATAAATGAGTTATTCTTCTTGGAAGTCATTAGTAGGTTATTAGAGCACACACAATTTACAAGAGCGAGGATTCACCTGAAAATGTCTGATTCGGTTTTAATCCTCAACGAAGACATTCGTAACTTTTAATCCATTTCATTAAAAGTGTCAGCTCACTCGCTATTGCTTTTTAGTTGCATTTCGATATATATGTAATACGCTGTGAATAAGAATTGTTAGCGATTAGCCATTTATTCCAGATTCTTACTTTGAATTTTGTAATCATAATAACAAGAAATACTAAAAATTAACCACATCAAATATTTTAGAACAATAATATTGCTTTTAATTGCGTTTTGAGGTGAACAATAACTTGATGCAAAACAATTTTCTGCAGGTGAAATGGAATTAAAGTAAATAATGTATTTTTATTCATTTTCTCTCTAATGTATTTTTTATTATTTGTATTTATTTATTATTTTTATATTTTTTATTTTTCATTTTATTATTTTTCTTCTCTAATGTATTTTTTATTCATTTTTCAAATGATCTTTAACGAAAAGTATAATAGAATTTACTGAAATAGATTGCATAAACCTAGCAATTCTATATATAGTTAACCATTACATTTTTGATACGTTTATATAAAAAATATAAAAATTTTATATAATTATATATATATATATATATATATATATTTAAATGGAAATTCTCTGGATTTAATATAACTTACCAGGAAAAAAAGAAATGAGAATTAAGTGTAATTAAATCTACGAAGAAGAGAAAAATCACAGTTTGAAAACACATCGGGTTCAAATGCTAAGTGCAATATTTCATTCATTTAAAACTGCTTTTATGACCTACATTACATCGCGAAAAGGGTATCACTTTAAAAATTATCAATTAAGCAAAAAATGCTACATTATTAAATAAAAATGACCTTAATAAAACCCAAGTAGATTTATTTTTTATTGAAGCTACGCAAATAACGGTTTCATTTTTATGCTAATAATCTAGATACAATTTTTACACAAATAAGTACATCCACTGCACAGAAATTTCCAAGAAATATTTTAATTGCTGGAAAAATAATTAAGAAACATGTTTCACTGGAAAATTAATAGTTAATCTTATCCCTTTCTAATGAATTATTTAAATTTTTTTTACTGAAAATATATATAATATAGCTTTTGTTAAAAAAAAAAAAAGGTATTCTATCACATACGCCTTTACAAACGCCTTTTTTTTCACGCCTTTACAAAATCCTACTTACTAGTATTTAACAGAAAATTCATAAGCCCCGAAGAATCCAGGAGATAAAACGAGAACTAAAAGTCCTTCAGAAAGGATATTCAATAGTTTTGCTCCAGCATCAGGAGAATCTGAATGTTATAGAGAAAAAATTCCTCGAAATCTTTCAACAAGCTAATCCAATGCGATGTGAGAAGTACATATGTCAATTGATAGCAAGCTGACACGGTTTCAAAATACATCGGTATACGTCCGCTTTGGAATATGTCCAAATTCATATACGTCCGTTTTGCAAATAGATATATGGAATAAGACCGGTTTGGAATGAGTACAAATCGATATGTCACCATTTTGTAACAAGTACAAATTTCGTATGTCAAATAACGGTCCGTAATAATACATACGACAAATAGATACGAGAGCTTTGGAATGCGTACAAATTGATATACGTTCGTTTTGGAATGAGTACAAAATGATATACATCCGCTTTGGAATAAATACAAATCGATATAAGACCACTAGGGGAATAAGACAGGTTTGGAATGAGTACAAATTGATATGCCTCCATTTTGGAATAAGTACACATTGATATGTGAGCTATTGATATATGTCCACTTTAGAATTAGTTCAAAATGATATACATCCTTTTTGGAATAAATACTAATCGATATGCGTTCGTTTCAGAATAAATGCTATAAGCTAGCTATGTAATAAGTACAAATTAATATACGTACGCCTTGGAAGAAATATAAATTGATATACCATCACTTTGGTATAAGTACAAATTGATAAAAACGGCTTTGGACTAGAAAATATTTGACATACGACCTTTGTTTGGAATACGACTCTGCGTCAAAAACTTTGCTAAATCGACGGATGTCAAACACTTTACAAAGAAGTACCACACCAACAAAGCGCAAGCAAGCCGTAACAGCAGTATCTGAATAATCAGACAATTTCTGAAACATTCTGAGAAGTCAGAAGCAAATTTTCACTCATGTAAATATATCATTTAACTGTGTTCGTATTGACGTATTTTAGTATTAAACAGTATTAAAATTATTTTATACAACCTCATCCAAGTATAATATGCTAAAAGCAAAAGGATTTTTTTAATGGAAATAGCATATAACATTCCCCTTATATTCCCCCCTGGAAAAATTCAATTGGTATACGTCCAAAGATAGGACGAGGTATCACTGCAATAACTACCGCAATACATGCTACCAACAAAAATCAAACTTAAATGAACTTGCACATCTCTAAATCTTAATCAATTCTCAATTCGGTAACGAGGTACCAACCGGTAACGAGCACATCTCACATGTAGGACACACAATTGTATCGATAGTCACTGTTTCAGAAACGACGAGATGTGATGACGATAATGACAGTGACTGCAAGTATATGTGGCATCGACGAGATGTCTGGTGGTAATTTGCTTTTCATTCGAAAGAAAAACCAGAAAATGTGGAAACCATTTGCCCCTGAAAGTTCTCCGGGAAGACATCTCTTTTATATCTGTTGGTGGTACTACTAGCGATAGGCATAAGTTCAATACGAGTTCCCCGATATACGAAAAAAATTCATAATACTATTAATAGAAGAAGAAAAAATTCGCAAGACTTTTAAATAAATTGGGCGAGAAGTTTTTTTTGCAAAAAAAGCGCAATGGAGGATTTTTATCTTCGTATATATGAAATTTATCTGATGCAAATGATTCCCAAATGATGAAATAATGAAAATGCAATAAATTTCATTGAACTGTTTTCAGTGAACTGAAAATGTTGTTTCTTAATTTCTAATGAGTTTAACCTTTCAGTTGATTATTATATAATTCATTTTCATTTTAAGGAATATGTAACAGACCTTGACTGTCATTAAATTTCCTTATAAAAATCCGATTTCCAATTTATGCCCGAAATTATGCTATAAGTAGAAAACCTAAAAAATTTTCAAAGGAATCTAAGGTGTTTAAAAGGAATTATTCCGTTTCATATACTTTCAAGAACAACTTCTTAAAAAAAAAAAAAAAAAATTATATTTTTTTGAAGGAGTGTTTTTAACAAAATTATTGTTACAAATTTTTTATCTAACATTATTGTTAAATCAACCACTAATTAATGTTAGATAACATATTTACACTCAATGCTAGACAGAAAATAATACAAAAAAAAATTATGAAATATTCATATAACATAATCGAACTTATTTATTGAAAAAAAAAAAAAAAACAGATAACTATTTTAGAGTACAAACAGTTTAATTTTTCTGATTCTATCTAGTAATAATAACAAATTTATCAACAACATTATTCTGTACTTCAATTGCAACACAGTATAAAATAGAAGGGAAGAGGTATATTCCATATCAACATTTGGAGAACATACTGTATTTAAGTACATTTTTGAGAACTAAATATTTAAACATACTGTAAGTTTTTGGATTAACTTCTATACTGAAGATTATGATCGCTAAAGGATAATTATCGTTATACGGATACCGCCAACTACCGGTAACCATATCGTTCCGTGCGAGTGCCTCTCTTCGACCACCCCGGTCCTTCCCCGAAGCCCATGCCGCGTGGGGGGGGAGAGGCGTCAGAGGATGCTCACCATATTTATTCATCGAACGTTCGAAGGAAAGCAAATAAATTCGATTCGGCTTACCTGGTCGGCAGCGGTGCAACGGAAGGAGGTATTCCAAGAGGAGGTCTCGATGGAGAGCACAACAGCTGTGCGGAAATAGAAAAGGTGGAAGTGAAGAAACTCTGGTGGTGATCTTCCAGCGGCGAGTTCACGCATCAGACTCTCTTCCTTTTCCGCGGGCATCGCATCTCTCCCGGGCAGATGGAAGTTCCAGAAATAGGAGTACACGTGGCGCCATCTGTGGGAGACAGGGAGAACGAGGCACTGTGCAAAGACTGGTTTGGGACAGAAATAGGCAAATAATGAGAACGAAGTCCTTCACAAAAAAAAGAAAAAATTTATTATATACAGTAGAACCTCTGTAAGTCGAACTTCAAGGGAGACGCCAAATAATTCGAGTTATAGAGTTTTCGACTTACGGAGGATTTTGTAAGGAAATATTCGACTTGTAGAGGTTTAGATTCTTTCTAACTTACTTTGAGTCAGAGCGGTAAAATAAATAAAAATTCAAGTTACAGAGGTAACAAACACGTTTATTTGCAACTTAAAAGTTATATTATGTACAACAATGAAAAATCAAAATAATTCCGAAACAACCTGAAAATTAAAAATATTATGTATTTAAAAAATCAATTATTATTATTATTAATTTTTATTTTGCTTTAGACAATTCGATCGTTCTCTATCTATAGTATTATCTAAGCTGTAAAGAGAAGAAAATTCCTTTTCTTCCGAATTGCTATTTCATAGAATTGGTTATTCTATGAAATAGCAATTCAAGTTGCTATTTCATAGAATTAGTTATTCTATGTACTATAACTCATACATTGTTTTGTGAGAAACAATGACGTGCACTGTCGGCAAATCCTTAAAGTCGGTAACTTATTTTTCTTCGAGCTATAGAGGTAATTAGTTGTAAGATCAAACATTGCTAATGTTCGAGATACAGAGGTCCAATTTATTTTTCTAGTTACGTAGGGAAAATATATACCAAAATGGATTGTGGGAATTGACTCATTATTTCGACTTATAGAGGGTTGAAATTTCGAGTAATGGAGGTTTTGGGGCTTGAAGGGAAGGGAACAAAAAAAAATTTCGAGTTGTGGAGGTTTTCGACTTTTTCGAGGTTCGACTTAAAGAGGTTCTACAGTACATGAAACAAAAAAAAATTGTTGTTTTTTATTACTGGAATGGAAATTTTTCAAAACATTGAAATTATAGAATAATAAATACTGGCTAACGAATTCTTTTGCACGTAATTCAATTCCTATCAAAAAGACCTTTATCCAAATGATAATAAATCAATCCGCTTAAAAG
Organism: Caerostris darwini; assembly: GCA_021605075.1. Classification (NCBI taxonomy): domain Eukaryota; kingdom Metazoa; phylum Arthropoda; class Arachnida; order Araneae; family Araneidae; genus Caerostris; species Caerostris darwini. Next base: position 1,212,637 of record BPLQ01010785.1, on the reverse strand, counting down.
TAATGGCAAATAGAGGGACATTTTTAACGTAATGTTTTCAATGTAATCCATTTTTTGTGCCATTTCAAAAAGTTTAGCTTTATATAAATCATATATCCTGTTATGACATTAAATCTCAAATGTGGAGGATAAAAAAAAGATATAGACTTTATTTATTGTTTAAATAAATTCCAAATGTACAAAAAAAAAAAATTAAATGAAATGAATAAAAATTATATTAGAATATTAAATACAAGCTATGGGGCTATTATAATGTGATATATATTGTTACAATGTAGTCAAACCTTTTATAATAATATTATTATTATAATTATTGCTCTATCAGAAACCGTGTTAAGCGAAACAACAACAATATATGGGGAATTTGTATTTATAAAATTACAACGCAGTAGTAATTACGTTTAAAGGATACCAATGATAATTATATTTATGTTAAGGGATTTCTTGAAACATTTTATTTTTTCCCTTATGTTGAGGTTCATACATAAGGGTACCTCTTCCCTCTTTACCTTATGTTGGAGTACATACAGAGCTGCCAATACAATTTTTTTTTGCAAAACCCAAGATTAGATCTTAAAATAAAAAAAATAAAAAAAAGTAAATAAATAAAAAAAACCAAGAACGAATAATATTCTTTTAAAGTTATTCATTTAAATAATTACTTATTTTTAGTAAATATTACTCTAATAGTTCTAGTTTTAGCTAATTTCGTCAAAATTTCTTTCGTTCATCATAGAATTGTTGTTTTGATAACGTGGATTTACTCGAAGGTCACTTTGCAACATTTACAATAACTGGGGTTCCTATCCTTTTTGTCCTGTCGTAGCCAGTCCTTAAATTCTGTTTCAGTATTCCGCTTTGAAACACTGAGAAGATGATTCCCTTTTCTTTGTCAATGTATTTAGTTCACTCACCTTGAATTAAAATGCATTCACCCATTATAGCTAGTGTAGAATTTATCATCACGATTTAAGATGACTCGAAACAATGTAAGTAAATGAAAGTAAGTTGACGTAGGCGCTCTAGATACCATCAGGATTGCCAGGTGAATATATTTATTGAAAGTAAAAATCAAAAGCTCCTACTTTTCAGAAAATCGGCATTAACAGTATCACTCTACACGGCTTTAGAGAATATATACGTTTATCACATTATAGTAACTATTTAATGTATCTATAACCTTGGTAAGGCTCAAAACCCGAGGTTTTCTATCATTGTCGAAATTAAAATCACTTACCGAAGACTTGATAAAAGTTAAGTTCTTGGAGAAAAGCCCAAACATTGCCATCTCTGCTTAGGGTATTATGGATATTTGTGGTATTTTTATTGGATGGATTTGTAGTATTTCAATGAATTTATGGTACCTTTTCCTTGTGTAAATACGGTAGCTTTTGTTTCACTTTCGTTGTTCGAGTTTCGAGCTCTGCTGTCTTATACGGAAACTAAATGTACTAACAATTATGATACATTGGAAACCCAGCTTAAAAATTATGAATTTGAAGCCCAGATTAAGAACAAAAATACATTAGAAATTCAACATAAAACTTACAATGCATTAGAATCTCATCTTAAAAGTTACAATACATTGGAAACTCAATTTAAGAATTATAATACCTTAGAGACCCCCGATTAAGAGTTATAATGCATTGGAAAGTAATTAATCGTAATATATTTCTTTATTTTATGACTTCATCATCAATAGTTTGTCACTCCGTGTGAAATAATTCCCAGCATCTGCCGTCGTCTCATGAAGACATCCAATTTCCACGATGCAACAGGACTATCTGATTTGCATCCTACAAGACGAACGTGATGCGATCGGGCAATCCAGATAAGGCCGGAGAAGCCAATGCACGGGGAATAAGAATTTCCTCCCTTATCTGAGCAGTATGTTAATTAATAAAATCTAAATGCTTTCATTACCGGCCTATCTTTCCCACTCATCTATTATTTGAAACGGACACATTTTGTTTTGTCATTTAATCAGACGCGCACGGAATGAATTAGAATGCGCGGTCATTTATTTTTCTGCACAAAAAAGATACATGTGAGAAAACTTTTTTGAACGTGATTGAAGTCTTTAATACTTGTGAAACGTCGTCGCTTCAAATAAGAAGCATCTTCATTAATAATCTGGTCACCGCAATTATATTTAAATTAGATCCATGCAAGATGGGATTGAGATTTTCTGAAAAGGTAACATTTCGACAAGGACACATGAAATCAGCATCGCTTTGTTAATTGCATTAACTCGTTTTACTAATTAATTTATGAATGATTTTGTTGGTATTAAATCATTTGAACGTATGTTTTCGATGTGTTCATGTTTATATTTAATGCATCATCGATTAATTTCGACACATTTTTTTTTCCACTTTGTACTTCATATATTGGCCTGAATGGCGCTCTGGCGCTCGGTGCCACAGGTTTCGGGTTCGAGACCCGGCAGTGCCATGGATGTTTGTAGTGGTTCCGCATCCACTTTAAACCGTAGGTCCCGGTCTCCTATGACTGTAAGAGCATCACGGAGCAGAAGTCAGACTTCTACCTACGGGTGCTCCATCAGAACAGAAGCTGCACCCCTCTTCCCTCCTTCCATGAGGGATACGACAACAACAACAACTTCATATATTCTAATCATCGTTTAACTGTTAAAATGTTATGATCTATTTCATCTGTAGTTTTATCCATTTCTTCCGTTTTTTTTTCAAATGTACCCCTCTTATTTATATTCTTTTGGTTGCTATAAAGTGCAAGCAACGTTTCTTGTATTTTAAAAGGAATTTTGAAGCCGTCATAGGCAAGGATTTCTAGAATTTCGAGTTTTAGAGTGCTTCCTTTATGGGGGTTTCATTCTCACTTCTGCCAAATTGTTTTGTGTGTTGTATTTAAAAATAATAATAATAAATAAATAAATAAAGTACAAACTACGAAGATACACAAGAGAAGAATTTTAATGAAAAAAATCTCTACGTAATAACATCAGCATTTTATGATTCGAAAACTTGAAAGGCCTTGAAAAACTTGAAAGGTCTTTGAAAACCGAACATGCGTTTGGCGACATTTCAATATCATCAGTGAGCGGAATCAAAACTAAGTCCTAGATGAGCATGAGGTCCTAGATTTAACAACTAAAAATAAACATTTTGGTTTAATTAAAAAAACTAATTCGAGTTTTTTCTCTATTTTTTTTTCTATGCACCAGATAAAAAGAAGCCTAAAAAATTCAATTTTAAATGTTATAGTTTCAAGTTATGCCGGACCCTATACACATACGTGCATTCATTTTTAATTACATAGATAACTGCAAAGATATCATAATTTGGAAATAAGACTCGAAAAATGTAATTTGAATTATTAACAATGAAATGAAAGAATACAAAAATGTAGTTTTTGTTATTTCCTTGCAATCTTATTTAATTGTTGCAAGGAATTAACAACTAGGCAATTTTATAACCTGGCTGTTTGGAAGTAAAGAAGCAGACACGATCCTCAGAATGTCCAACCCATCTCCCCTCTACAAAGGACCTTCTTCGCACGTGTCAAGTCTCTTTGAAGCTGTGTCAACAATAGGTGTACCAGGAATCTTTCGAGGGGACTGAAGAAAGGTGAGTCCTTCCCTTTTCTTCCATTTTCCTTTTCAATCCCCTCTCCCTACCCCAAAACAGTTGTAAAGTGATCTTTCAGATGCATCTAAGGCTCACAGGTTAGTCATAAAATAGAGCAGGAATAGACGTTATCAATTTGAAATCAGGATGTTCTTGATAGGGTGGTTGCAGAGTAGTAATGAAACAGAGCACGGACCGGCGTTCCTAACATGGGACAAACATGATCCCCGTCACTTTTGCAATCACTGTCCATTGTCAAGAGCGACTTGATGACTGGCCACTTTCATGGTCACTCTGTCATTCATTTGTACTCTACTAGTCACTCTGTTTACATGCGCTACTCAGGGAAAAATGAGCTGCTATTGCACTGTGGGATAGTTTGCAATCATTTAGAATGAGTTTTAGGCACGTTTGAGTACCATTTAATTGAAATTTAAAAACTTTATCGTGTTATTCTTTATTTACTAACATTAAAGCAGCCAATTAAAATTAAAATCCTATTTAGGAATTAAGATGAGGAGTAATCGGTACGCCAGTTGCCAGTTAGGCACGTGTTTCAGGGTTTTGTATCTTAACAAATGAGATGATAGCTTGGCAATTTTTGCCAACAATCTGGACTGTTAGTCATTGATACTCTATGATGGTGGCGCGAAGGGAGAAAAAGAGTTACTATCATAAAAGAATTTACAAAAAAGTGCTTTGATGCATTTTACAAAAATAATCAGTGTTGTAAACAAAATAACATTTCTCATATAACGTCTTTAAAATAAAATTTAAAAAAAAATGCTTAACTTTTTTAAACTTTAAATAACGACGAAACAAGCAAGCGCTATAAACAATTTCGAAAATAAAACAACTCATTTTCATATTCATAAAACGAATAACACATTTCATTTAAAATTAATTTTTTTATAAACTTAAGAAATATAAGATTTAAAAACACAAACAGTGCTCTATTTAGCGATATCTCGCGAAATATCATTTGCTCCAGGCTGATGGAACAGCACCTACTTTTTTTTGCTAGATCAGCAGATACGTACATAAGTAACCCCTGTGACTTAGCTTTAAAAAGAATTCTAAAATTTCTCGTCTTATACACGAAAAAATACGGTACTTTTTTTCACAGTAATAAGAAAATCCTTGAAGTTATTCCATCCTGAAAAATGGAGTGATGCCATCGATCAGAAATCTGAACATTAATCAGAGAGAATGGCTGAATAAACATCGGTCATAGATTTCTCATTTCAACAACAAGAAGCCTGTTGACGCAAGGCAGCAGCTGATTGACGCAAACATGGATTACCCACGAAAAGAAAAAAAAAGCCTAAGAAATGATAATTCTTCACTAGTGTCAATAACAACTATAATAATAATGATTCAGAATTTTTAAAATCATGCATATCACTAACCCTGAATTTTTTTTAAAATATTTTCAACACTTTTTTTACTGATCTCGCGCTAGCGCTTGATTGTGGCGCCAACGATCATGATGCAATCACGCGCCAGAAAGTGGTTTGGAGTGGTGTATCAGTGGCCAGTCACGCAGTTGCGTGTGAAGAACTGCGCCTCAACATTTCATCTGCCCTTCAACAGAATATAAGTTGCCCTTCAACAGAATATTTGTTGGTATTGGTGTGAAGGCCTGAATGGTCGAGTGTCTAGCGCTCGGTGTCATAGGTTTCGGGTTCGAATCCCTGTTTTGCCGTGGATGTTATAGTGGTTCGGAATCCACTTTAGGCCGTAGATCTCGGTCTCCTATGACCGCAAAGCATCACAGAGACCAATCAGACTTCACACCCACATCATACCCAAACTGTATAAGAGGCAACCTAGCTCTAGGCACAGTGATGTGGTGTAGTGTAGTAGCAGTAGTAGTACTGTAGTGGAATGAAGGTTAGAAGTTGGTCGTAAAGGTGCGTGATTTCAAATTTATAGTTTTATTATTTATTAGAAAAAATCTTGCACTATGGGTTGTAGGGTTGATAGTTCTGCAGGGGACGAGAAATCCCTCAGAAAAGAAGGAAATGCTGTCTAATAAGCCTCTAATAGATGATGAAATTGCAAAAGTGTTGGTTGAGCTTTCGGACGAATATCCGCGCGATGTTAGTTATGAGAGCGACGAAGAATTCATTCCTCTCCAAGGGTTGCAGTCATAATATCATTGTAACCAACTTATAATAATCCGTTCATATTAAATATTTGTTAGTGATAAAGTATACAAAAATAATTCATTTTTTGTCACTTATTTTCATTATTTTATTTCCATTTTTACACATCACGCGGCAGCGCGAAATGTGGCATTTAAGTAATGATGTTTTTCTGTATTGCCTGTCACGCCTTGGCTTGTAGTTAAGTATATATACATACAATGGTCGAACGATATAACAGTGGATAGACTGCAGCATCCTTTGATGGCGATTTACAACAAAGTGGGTAGCCTAAAAACATTCTCCATGTTTCATCAAACACACACACACAAAATTTTTATCAAAATCAGTCTAGCCGTTTAGAAGGAGGTAAACACATGTACAGAAAAATTATATATCTATATAATTTTTTTCGTTAACACAATGTCATTTTATTTCTTTTCTTTCGAAACTTAGATCTTACTTTACTGCTTCGTATATGATGTTCAATTCACTCAATGATGTTCACTAGACTCAATTTCATTTCATGAAAGACAATCAGCAAAATTCATGGTACTTAATTTTGACGTCTGTGGTTCAACTCGCGGAAGAAAATCATCCAATCTTCTTGCATTGATTCAATGTCATTTGTTGAAGTAATATTGACACTTTATTTTTATGGCATGGCAAGATTTCATCACCGAGAATTCAGCGCAGTTATAAAAAAAATAAATCTCCTCCATTGAGGTTCTGCAACCCAACAAAGCGAAAGAGATTGCCCGTAATTGCTTATTCAGAATCCGCCAGAAACACACCATTGCGAATCATTGAATCACTGCGGGCTCCACGAGAAAGATCGACAGCTTCTCCCACACGAAAGTCGTGATGGATTCTTCGGTTGATGGAAAAAGTCAACCTGGAGGTAATGAAACGCGACTTTTTGTTTCTTGCCCCCGGAGGGTGCTTTCTTTTTTTCAGGGGTCTGGCGTGAGAAGCATCTCCTCGGAAATCGTTCAGGCTGAAAAGTGCTCAAGGAAAAAAGTAAATAAATAAATAAAAAAAGGGCAAACGTTTAGTGAGAGATACTTTTTAACGTAGGGTGCTACAAGGAGACTGGGGCTAGGTCTCGCTACTGGAATTGCATATTTTATAATTATTTTTTCTGTCAGAAAATCATCAGAAGAAAGAAAAAAAATGTTTCGAAACTCAATCCGCCATGTTTAATTGCTGCTGTTACGCTTCAAATTTGAATTCATTTTTTTGCAATTTCATTGATTTTTGTTTTACCTTAATTGATGAAATTAGCTTTATAATGAATACTATTACTTCAGTACATGTTTATTCCTTAGAATAAGTAGACAAGGGTTTCTTAGAAGACTCTCGAGAATAAATGACCAGCATGTGTGTCTTATCCCTATTCAAATAGTGTTATAATATACTCCAAATCTACTCGTTCCCAAAACACTTTCTAATTCATGCTTAAGTGATGGTTTAAAAATTAAAGTTTTGAAGAGGCAGTAAAATTAAAGTGAAAAAAAAAATAATAATAAATCCATACATTCGGTTTCTCTTGTTATTAGTCTCATCATAATTTTTTAAGATATCCTGAAAGTTTATTTCTATTTTGCATCAAGAATTGTACATCCTTCAGGGCAAACTTTTCTAAATAATGATCGTTTTTTTTTTTTTTGTCTTTTCAACGCAAGATGTGATACCAACCTATTAACCTTAATGAGTTCCGCATCAAGTGAAAATTTTCATTTGCTGTCATCTATTAACATCAGCGCATAAACCGTGTGAGAACATTGGAATTCGTTACCTTGCACCGAAAACAATCATTTTTTTTCTTTTGAAGAGAAAATTAATACGAATAAATATCAATCTACAGATGAGTGTCAAGTCCTAATAGAAGCATAAGCCAAGCATTAAATCAGACTTCGAGCTCAGTTCGGTATTTTTTTCCCCCCGAGACACGTTCAAGCTTTGATGATCAAGTGACAAATGAAGTTACTGACAAACAAGAAACTGATTACTTCCTGAAATTGAAGAGTACGACTTTTGCCTCTAGGAAAAAAAAATATATATACATTATTCAGTTTCAAAACGGAAGGTCATTCATATCATTATAGAAAAAAAAATTGTTAATCAGCAAGCGGATTGGATTATGCAGTATTCATAAAAAATAAATCAAAACAAATACTTCCTCTGTCCCATAATAATAGTAAAAGTTCATGAATTTAATGTGTTTTATAATAATAATCGCAAAAGTAAATATACAGGGTGATTATAATTAAAGTTCCACTTTCAAAATGCTGTAAAAAAAAAAAAAAAAAAAACACTCGTCACAATGAGTTCAAATTTGAATTGAAGATACTCGAAGAAGGAGGAAACGATATGGCATCAAAAAAAAAAAAAAAAAAAGTTACGCAAATTTCTCCTATCGAATTGGGTATGGCCTTGCCGCGGTGTATGGGCTTTCCACTCACAGTGTCACAACTGTTGAATGACTTGGGAGTCATTTTTCCCGTTAAAAAACAGAAACAGTCAAGCACATTGAACACTACAGTGGGTTGAATATGCAACTCATGCCCCATACGTTGGCATTTCAATTCAAACTATCCCTGGCAGCCAAATTCACTTTCTTTAGGCCGCTTACAGCGCCATCTATTCATATACTTTGGAACTTTTGTTACCGTACTATTTCCCTCATCTTCAAGTATCTTCAGTTCAAATTTGAACTCATTGTGACGGTTGGTTTTTTGACAGCATTTTGAATGTGGGACATTCATTATAATCGCCCTGTATATATAAAATACAACATTTATTATTAAAAAAAATCAAATTAAATTTTAAAATAAAATAAAATAAGTACTCCTAATTTTTATTTTGAATGTTCAGATCAGTTTTTATCAATGTGAATAGAATTCGTATAATTTTTTCGTCAAGCAACTCTTTTGTCAAAAGAAAATTCTACGCGATCTTTCGTGTTCTTTTATGTAAGAAATGGTTTGATGGTGCTTGAAACACACCTTTTTTTTTTTTTTTTTTTTTTTTTTTTCCCCCAAAATCCTTTCTTTTTATTTTTTCAAAATTAGGAATATTGTAAATTTAGGAACTTCAATGGCACGAGCTGCCTCTTCTGCTATGAAGTACATGGCTAAGTTTTTCAAGTTTTTCTTCATAATCTTTGTATTTAAGTCCACAGTACTGTTTTTTCAGAAAATCAACATTGCCATAAGATTCCCATTAACAATTATTATTGGAATGACGCTTGCAAATTCTTGATTCTGTCGCACTTAAATTGTTTTGCAGCTAACATATTTTGCACCTTTCTGCAACTTTTCATTTTTCTTTGGATGCATAAAGTACAGGACAATCGCAACTCGATCTTTAATTGAAAACTCTTTATACATCTTATTTTTATAGCGGGTTGACATTCAACTGGAATAAGATAAATGGTTTCGTTTATTGGAGGAGTTGAAATCAGAAAAATAGTCGTAATTCGTAGTGATTTGGTTCACCTAAGAATTGAAAGAGGTGTCAAATCAAATGCCAGTCGTCTTGAGACATTGATTTTGATGGAAAGCTTCGCAATTTTGCTCTACTACATAAATTACAGCTGTATTCGCCAATAATTCCCGTTTAAAATATTCACTTGCTACTATTATTATTATGGAACAGAGAAAGAGAGCAGATTAATAATTGAAAATTCTTCGCGGTATTCTTTGAAGAAAATTGGAAGGGGGAAAAGAGAGAGAGAGAGAGATTTCAGATTTACCTGCCGTAAAGTTTGTTGAATATAAAAACTATTGTTGCTGCATATATTAAAAGTATTTATCTCTATTAAAGATATCTCTTAATCTTTGCCGACGAGATTACCGCTTTCCACTAACTATAACTTATGAGATTTTTTTGCAAAGGTCTTTTGCGCTTGCTATAGTTTAGTAATAAGATTTTAAGAGAATTAATGTAAATACCTACCAGTGTTTAATAATGCCACCCATTATAATGTCCATTCATCAACATTATTCCTTATATCTTTATTATTAACTTTATTCACAATCTTTTTTTCCTTTAAAAAATATCTATTCATCAAAAATAACTCAATAATCATAATCAGAAAAATTTTCTAAAAAAAAAAAAACTAATTTTGAAAGGGGTTAAATAGGAGGGGCATGACATATTTAACATATTTGTAATATGAACATGTAACATATTTATTTGATATTTAATTACATACGGACAAACATCAAAAAGTTAACTATAAAATAAAAGGAGAAGACGTGACAGGTCTTAGACACTCCTGAGAAAGTTCAGTTCTTATAAAGAGGGCGCTACTGATGCCCTGCAGTAGGTGCTGCCAGATATACTACAGGAGCAGTTATAAAACAGATTTGTAAACTGTTTTTGAATATTTAACAATGTGTTTACTATTTGAATAATAAATATTCCTAGTCATTTCTTAAATTATTATAGAATCAATAAAAAATAACATACTTTGATATATAAGGGATGCATCCTAAAATATTAAACGAACATCTGTTGTTGTTCTAATGCAGCTGACAATACATAGACAGTTATCTTTATGCCATAAGCAAAGGCTCATTGAGCACTACCCAGGCAGCACGTGTAGCTTGAAGTTAGGCTACGGACGCGAGTAACACTACCCCCATAACGCTCTACGATCCTATTAGGCCGGGACCTACGGTTTAAGGTGGATTCCGAACCACTCCAAACATCCATGGCACCGCCGGGACTCGAACCCGAAATCTGTAGTACCGAGCGCCAGCCACTAGGCCATCAGACCCCTACTAAACAAACATCTATATTCACAGAATCAGCTACTTTTTAAGATGTTCGCAAAAATTAATGTTTGAATTTGTATTTTTCTACTACAGCAGCATCGCGTATTTAACTTGTACACATTTCATTATATATATGTTATATGTTAAGATATATACAGTTATAGTTTTCCAATTCAGCTCTGACGACCACCAACTACAATAATATCCAACAATCCATCTGCCTGTTCTGTTGAAAGTCATTCGAGAGTCAGAATCCTGAAGAAACGCCGTGGAAGTATTTCAATAAAAAGATTCCCTACGTGAAAAAAATGAAACTTTTTTGGGTGGTCCCAAAATATCAGTCTCAATTACAGGGGGGAAAAAAAAGAGAAGAAAAAAAAACGGCATTTCTATCGTGGCAAGCGAAGTAGGACAGTTTTCTAGGAATCACTGTAATCGTTCACTTAAGTTCAACCATCATGTGATGGAGACTTGGAATGATGTATTACATAACATAAACCTAAACAAGTAACCCATAAAAAAATCCACATAAAGAACAAGCGCATCACAGCAACGGCTAGTAAGTGGAAAATCAACCAAAACATTTCCCACTCCTGATTTGGTTTTTATGCCGAATCTTTTCAGGTATTTTATGCATTATAATCTTTACTAAAGAATTTTTTTTTTTTTAAATTGTGAAATAAATTCAGTATATTTTATTGAACTCATATATCTGTAAAAACCGCAATTGCCCTAGGAAGCTGACATCGGTTATTAGCAGACTCAGAACTAATCATTACAGAGGGATGAAGATTCTCCCAGACAAGACTAGGGAATACATCCCCTGCAGAAATTGCCCTAACGCTTTCCTAACACCTAAGCACGTTCTAGAGTGCCCAGCACTCACTCCCCATGTTTTGCAATTGGGTAGGGTGTCAATCGAGGCCAACTTAAGAGAAGTCCTGTAGAGTGAAGCGGCGCCATTGCTAGAGGCCGCTATCGTGAGGACTTTTGACTTGATCTGACTTTGATAATAATATTTTAAATCCATGGACACGATAACAACAACAGTTTTTGCTTAACAATGTACTTCATCTGACCCATAATACATAATAGTAGCACGGGAATATTTAGACGGAATTATTAACGAAGCCAGCTGTAAGTTATGTTGTAGCTTAACATTGCGAAGCCTTCCAATAAAATCAATGCTTCATGACATCTGCCATTTGTTTTGACACATCTTTCGATTTTTATGTCAACCTAATCACTACGAATTATAACTTTTCTAATTTTGTCCGTTGATCAAAATCATGTGTTTTATTTCAATTGAATATCGACCCATTGTAAATGTAAGACAAAAAAAAAAAAAGTTTATAAATATCGAATTGCAGTTTCCATTTCTTGATGCATCGACAAAAAAATTAAAATTTGCAAAAATGTGCAAATTACGTTAGTTTCAAAACAATTTCAGTGAAACAGAATCAATAGTTTGGAACGTGCTTTCGAATAATAAATAATTCTCAAGTGAATAATTTTTTGATTCTCTGAGAAAAAAAACTGTGAAAGTAAATGCAAGAAAGAAAGACACGTTTTATGAAAGAAAATTCATAAAACGTGTTTCAAGCGCCATCAAGCCATCTCAAAATAAAAATTAGGAGTCATATTTTTAATTTATCATTTAATTTAATCTAGTTGGGGTTTTTTATAAAAATGTTGCTTTCTATATTTATTTCCTTTTGCTACTATTATTATGGGACAAGAGGAGTATTTTTCCTAACTTTAAAATTGTAGTATTTTCATTCACTTAAAATACATTGCAGTGCTCTAAATGTGTTTTATGAAAATAATAGTACCCAATGAACAAGTAGCAAAATATTGAAGAATTGATGAAGACAAGCAAAAGAAAAGGGTACATTTTAAGAACAAAAATGCGCTATTCGCAATACAACAAATCGAATTGTTTTCTTAATGATCGAATAGCTTCTGTAAGATCTCCTTTCATTGTTGATCCATGATCATTTGATCGAATCGCAGAACAGTTCGTTTCGTTCGCATTCGTTTGAAAAGCGGAAACGAATGATTCGAGGATTCGTTAGGGGTACAGAAACGGACAGCGCATAGCAATTTTAAAAGAAAAAAGTTCAGTAACTGTTGGCGGAAATTCTTTTTTCTAATTTTTCTTTCGATGCTGCGTAATTTAGAATTTTAATTATTAATAATTAAAATGATTTCATTGTAAATAAAAACCTTCCGAAATTATATTTCTCTGCCTGTTTACACATTTGCGTTTGAAATTGTCCAACTTGGCCTCTTGCGAATTTTCCTTGCGATAGATGTCCAATGTATTCTAAAGCGTGCTAACGCGGTAAATGTTCAATCTGTTTTAAATTGTGTCACCATCTCCCAAATCTGAACAGTAGATCTAGTATCTGGTCGAAAAGTTGTATCCATAGTTGCACTCCAGTTAGTTGTATTCATTTAATACATCGATGAGTCCATTTATTTGACAAATTTGGTCATTCCTGGCTCTCACTTCTTTGTTATTCATTTGAAAGCTATTCGAACTTTTAAACAACAGCACAAATATATGTAATTTAATGTGCATCTTATTATTTATAATAATCAATGACCTACATAATTACGAAATCAATTTTTAAACCCATCCATTTTTTTCTCGAACTCAAATATTTAAAAATATTTTACTTAATGAGTTTTAATTCATGTATTTAAATAAAATAAATAACTTAGCATTTGTTTTTCCTTCTAGGATTTATCATATTTTTAAGAATTATAAAAATCGTCCTATATGAATCTTTTCTCGGTCATATTTCACTTTTTGATTGAAATCATGCAAATACAATTAATTTTGAATTTATACCTGTAGCAATTATAGAAAGCATTAGTGAAACGATTAACGAAAAAATGTTGTTATAATTCATTTTAGAAAACTGAATAATTTCTAAATCGATTCAAATATTGCGACGAATCATAATTTTATTCCATGTAATTAAAACAAAATTTAACCAACATGCAATATAATTTAACAAAATTACAGATTCAGAAATAGTATATTTTTTCCATATAGATGAGGAGAAAAAAAAACTGCTAAATTACTGAATCACTTAAAATATATATATATATATGCGTGACACATTCACTATAAACTTTTTCTAAATTTCTAAATAATTCTTTTAATTGCCGCATCTAAAAATTAATGGCAATTAAGATCACTTGTTTGCTAGATGATGCGTTGCAGCCGATAGACTACCGACGGGGGCGTAGCTCAGATGGTAGAGCGCTCGCTTAGCATGCGAGAGGTACCGGGATCGATACCCGGCGCCTCCATTTTTTTACTTCTCCATTTTGAATGAATAATCATTAAACAATTTTTTTTTCAACTTGAGAAAAAGTTTTATTATTATTATACTTATTTAATTTTCTTTAAATAGGTATGTATTTAAATTCTTTTTATTTTCTTCAATTGATAGATCAATGGGACTATAAATCCATTTTGTGAAATTTCAATGATATGAAAATAAAAAAAGTAATGTTTTTTTTCTTGTTTCACAAGATCGTAAAAAACTGAAAAAAAAAAATACATATTTGCACATACACTTTTATAAAAGTACGATAAAAAAAATTTATACCTTTTTTTTTTTTTTTTTTTTTTTTTTAAATGAAGAATTTGTAATAAAATTTGTTTTGATTTTTTTTATCCTTTTGTAAAATAAAAACAATTAATATACAACTGTAATATTTAGTACATCAAGATAAAAGAAAATTTTGGCAGTAGTGTTTTTATGAATTTCCTTATATTTTAATAATTAAGGGAAAACATTAATAATATTTAATAATACTGATAAAATACTGCAATCCTCGCTGTCCTTAAATTACGCTTTATTTCATCGTTGAATATAATTCCATTTACAAATATTCCATTCCATGTATATTTTGAGATTCCATTTTCTATATATTGACTATAAAATTATTTGTTTAAAAAAATGATTTTTAATATAGAAAGATAATATTTATTTGTTAATTACATTTTAGAATTTTATATTCGTGCAGTTAAAAAAAATTTTTAAAAATTTTATGTGCTTTCTGAAACGTATCTAATAGATGGCGCCAGGTGTCTATAAAAATATATGACGCAATACATCGAAGCATAATTTTCTTTTTTTTCCACAGATATTCTTTTCAGGCCAAGTCAGAAAATCCAATGGTTTCAGAAACGCATGAACAAAATTTCAGATTAATCAATAAATATTTCCCGATTGCCTTTTAAGTTCTAAATATGCTAAATTAGATGAAAATTACTTTAATTTTCAGTGATTTTTCCCCTCTTTATGAACCCCATGAGCAAATATATAAAAAAAACATATGTGAAAAAAATTTAGAGTAGCCAATAAATATCTTCTAGTTCAGCTTTTAAATCTTAAAATACATAACAGCGCAATATAATTTTTAAAAGCATTGTAACATAATCGGTTTGTATAGAAATAATTAACTCTCAATACCTAAAAATATGAAACTTCATTCTTAACCAAACAAATCTGAATACCCATATACATATATATTATACTTATATTCTGTACATCTATCTGATTAATAGGCTAGAATTTGTTTCAACTACTTGTAATACTTTACAAAAATACATAACTGTTGCTTCTGCTAAATGCTTGTGCTATTCACATAACATTCAAAAAGTTCTTGAAAATTGGTACAATAATTCCTACAATTGTTTACATGAATTTACAACATCTGTTCCTGAACTGGACAGAAAATGCTAATGTATCCTTCACATACAAATAGCTATTTTAGTGGTGTGGTTTGTCGCTCTACGATCATCTTGTACACACAAGGGCTAAACAGTTTAGTTAAACAGATCTACAGTTTGACGTGGATTCCGAACCACTCACAAACATCTACCCCACAACCAGGATTCAAACCTGAAGCCTGTGGTACCAAAGGCCAGAGCGCTAGCCAATTGGCCACCAGGCCGTCCATTTTAGTGGTTCAGGATTCTAAATTATCTAGGAATAATAGGAAGAGCTGGATAAATTGTATTACATCTTTTAAGCATCATTAACCACTATATTTAAATTATGAACAAACACTGCATTTGGTGCAATATTCTTCTTCACTATAAATATCTTCCCCGATATTAGCACCACCATGTCTTTGATCGCAACATTTACTAAGGAGAATATTATTGTTACTTATGTTTTATAATCTGATTCAACACTGCTAAAGAAGTCTGAACTGCTTAGAAAACTTTTTAATAACGAATTTTTGTTTTTCCATTTTCAACTTTTGCAATCAAACAGTAATGACAATTGGTCTGTTTTTTATATAACTTGAGTTGTATCAAACATAATTGTATAAAATGGTGCATTTACTATTTCCTTTATTATGATTGATTTAAATTTTGTGATATAAGAACAATGAGCTCATTGTATTTTTTTTACGTCAATATTTTATCGGACTTTTTAGTTTAATAACTCTTGTAAAACGGGATCATACTTCACTAACTAAATAATTAGATGATGCAAAGCAAATCTTTTTTTTTTTCCTTCATTCTTACTGAATTTGGCATGTAAATGTATTGACTACTTAAAATGTAATATAAAATAATATTTAACATTTACAGAAAATTTATTTTAACACGCAAGTTTATGTTAATGGAAGATTTTTTTTTTTGTATATACATAATTAATAGAAAAATTGAAAATAGTCAAATATTTCTATATATATAAATAACAAATATCAATTATATGAAAGATTTTCCATACTTTTTGTGTATTGAAAATGATATATATTTGTACTTGGCAATAAGTCAAACATATCACTGTTGTTCATCTCTAACTTTACCTAGAAATCAGTATGGGCTATGCAGCTCATGTCTTTGTCCATAATGTTATGCACACTCCTACTTTTCCCACACACAAAAAAAACATGCTAATTCCAATTAGAGGTATACTATATAGGTAATAAAGAGTTTTAATCCCAATTAAGTTTGAGTTTAATAGAAGGAAAGTAATATTGAGCTTAGTAATACCATTTTCATCTTTTGCAATCAAACAGTAATGACAGTTAGTCTGTTTTTTTATATAACTTGAAATCAAATATAATTGAATAAAATGGTGCATTTACTATTCCCTTTTTTAAGATTGATTTAATTTTTGTGATAGAGGAGCAATGAAATCACTATATTTTTATCAACATAGTATCTCATCTGTACCTACATAGAGCCAATAACTGGCAGTCATCAAGGACCAGGATCAAAGTAGCCAGTATTTATATAAACTAAATGCCACATGGAGAAACCTCATGGTTTTATACATCACAAATAAATAGAAAGCCAAAATGGCATATAAGTATTTGATACAAATGAATTCTTAGTATTTTTCCAACAAATTTATTTTAAAAAATCTTATCACTTGGCAAGGCACTCATGGCCCCTTGTCAACAATACAATCGTAATGCATTGTGGAAAAAAAATGCATTGAGATGGGCATCTATATTTAAAAAAAGTGTTAAGTTTCTATTTCTATCAATTTTTTATGGCGAAAAAACTAAAATTTCTGATATTACCTTTTTTGTACAATACTAATCAAATATTTTATTTTAGGAATTATTTTTTATATATAGGTATGTAAGACAATTTTGAAAACAATATTGTGAAATATATGTTTTTAGATAAATTAATTTCTGAAACATTAATGGTTTGTTTGATTGTACAGAATTTAATAAAATATGGTTCCTTAATGGAAGGGAAGGTGTCCTTTCCTTTTCTAATAATTAAAATAATAACTAAAAGTACCTTATTTTGAGATATTTATTCAATTTTGAAAAAAAAAAAGTTAGTTATCAATCATAACTAACGACACTGTTATATTTAACAGAACTTCTGAGGTAAGGCAACTCATTTTAAAACCCAACAAGGGAATTCAACAGGAACTTCCTGTATCTATACTAAGTACAATCCAACCACAAATGCTTTGGAAGCAGCAAAAAGAGAAGAGCGTCATATGGGAGGAATTTAATTGCATTAAATTTTTTTTAATAATTCATGTTATAGATGACAAGATATTAAAAGAAAAATTAAATAACACTGAGATGGATTCTATTATATATCCCCTTAGATCGACTCCATTATTCGCTCCACACTGTAGAGATTCAAGTTTACCGATAATTTAAAGCGAGTTAAAATGGCATTTTCATATTTTAACATTATTTACTCTGCTGATTTTAAGAACATTTTGCCTAAATTTTTTTATTGATACTTTTTGTTCCTGAAAACAGAAATTATACTAAGATGACACACAAAAACACTGTATTAGGAATTCTGTACAATTTTTTTAATACACAAATAAAGTCTACAGAATATGAAGCTTTTCAATTTATTTATAATTTTTTGTTCTTTTTAACAAGTTACAAAATAAGTAGGGTCTATAAAAAGTGATGATTGTATAAAAATGACTTTATTTATATAAATAAATTGAACATTTTCTCTTAAAATATCTGATAAAAATAACAAAAGTATATCTTCAAAGTACATAATTAAATTACACTAAACTTTAGAACTTTGAAGAAATAGTCACAGAAATCAATAACAAAAATAAATAAGTAAATGATATAATTTGTCTTAAGAAATAATAAGGATTCTATAATATCAATTGCAACATTGTGAAACTGCATTTAAGTAATTGATATCATACTGAACTTTGAATTTCCATATATTAAATTAATGTAATAATAATATAAAAATAAATAATAAATTTTAAATTTTTACAACCAACAATTTACATATTTAAAATAGTTTACCAAGCAAGAGAAAAAAAAAATCTAAAATTATATATATAAGTAAAAAGCATATTCTATAATTAAAAAATTAATAAATGCATTGTGAAAAGGTAAAATAAATTTCAATAAAATGCACATTCATTAACTAGTTTTCGAGAGATAATAAGAAAATGAAAAAAAAATTTGAAGCATATTTTTTCCCCTCATATGCTATATTTCAATAATATATAATACAAAATACTTTTCATTATGAACCCATTTGTACTAAAAATTCTTTGTTATAAATATTTGTTTAATCCAGTACTAGTTTTATCTTTATATTTTCGCCTTAATTCTCTTTACTTTACTGCCACATTCCAATATAACATTTGCTAATAAAATTTAGAAATAATTTTTTATATATATCAAAATATCAAATTACTTAAACAAGTTTGAAAATGTCCGAAGCTTTTATGGAAAAAATAATATTGTACTTATTATTTTAACTGTAATAACTAATAAACATTAATTTGCTGTATTGCACTTAGACCACCCATGATATTTACACGTCTATTTTTATATCGCTTGGATATGTCCTGTTCAACCTGAAAGAAAATAATCAATGTTTATTAAAATTTTTTACAATGTTGAACATTGACATAAACATTATTTAAAATAAATGTGCACTTTTCCATACCTCAGAAAGAAGAATTTTGGTTTTTTCCACAATCAATCTAATTTTAGGGTCTAAGGTTTTCTCTTCTTTGACAGCTTCATGATATTTCAGTTTTACAGCTTTTTGACAATCAACCATTCTTTCAGCAGTTTCCAATTTACTCTTTAGAGAATCGACAAGTCTGTCAACATACCTTAAAGAAAAATATTAACATTTTATAAACACAGAAATTTTTTAAAAAAATTAATGAATTAAGAATCTTGACTAATTAATAAATATGTACTTTCTAAATTTGATAATTTTTAAAAAAATTATTTATGCCGTATTTTCAAATGCTGTGATTAGAAAACTAAAAGAATAAAAAATCTGAGATAAAGAAAGATGAAAAAGTGTAATGTTATAAGAACAAGGAATTAATATATTCATAATTTTAATTTCCTCTATAATAATTAATTTAAAAATTTTATACAAATATATAATTAAACTCTTCTGAAGTGCACAAATCAATCAGCTGAACAATTCATTTTCTTTCTATGATTATATACAATATTCAATAACATTATCTATGTTTAGACCACGAGTTCTCAACCCGTAGATATCTTCTCAACATGATCCCTCTCAACAAAACCTTTTACAAATTTCAATGAAACGAATTAAAATTGTGTTTCTTCATCGACACAGTAATTAATAATAAACTACATAATGAAATGAAGATTTGAAACATCCATAACTTGTTTCATGTAAAAAATTTTCTAGGTATAGCAACTAGGTTATGAAAAAAAAAAACCTAATAAGTTATTTTAATTGCCGATTGCAGATACAAATCAACAGTAATGTAATTTATTATATGAAAATTATTTGTTGACCCATGCAAAATATTATGATTTTCAAATTAAAATAATCATAAGAATCAATTGCAATTTAAAAAGTAACAAAACTGTCTACCTCGGTGAACTTTTTATGAGGTAAAGGTGCTTAAGTTTAGTTGTCATCAACTGCATAGATAAAGATTTCACGACATTTAACATGTCCTTTAAGCCATCTGTTGATTGCATTTGTAGGATGGAGGGAGCATTGTGAAACAAACTAGAAGATAAAACATCGCTACCAGCTGTTTCAGCTTCTAAAAGTCGCTGTTCAAGAAATGTTGTTAACTATAAAAGGGGGGGAAAAAATGAAGATAATAAATTAAGAACAGATTCACTAAATATTTAATTATATAAATAAATCACTAAATATAGGAAATATTTTTAAAAAAAACTTTTTTACAAAATGTAACATTGTTGTATGATTCGGGTTTTTTTTCAATCAACAAATTAAATAAAATGTGTATTAATGAAACTACTTTTTTAAATTGTTAATAATTATTTAATTACCGTGAAATCTAATGAAGAATAATAGCAGAATAGTAGCTTTTGGAATTATCTTATATTTCATACATACAAGAATCATCAAGAATGCATTCTTTTGAGAATTTTAGAAAGTGCATGAAAAAATAAATATTTAAAAATAAAAAATTGCTGATAAAATTAATAATTCTGATTTTAATGGTTAATAAGCTGTATACTAAAATATGCACACACCTCTAACAAATCATTATAAAATGAATTGCGAGTTGATTCATTTTCCAACACAGATAAAGCATCAAAACCACGAGCCACTTTCCCTCCTGCAAAATGTCACAGATTTTTTTTAAAAACATAAATAGGAAAATTGCAAATTTTGTACAAAATTAATATTCATTTATATCAAATATTCTATGCAGTGCAATAATATATTATATACATAAATAAACTTCACTTATGGGTTGCACACAGGGCACATATTTCACAATAAACTGAAACTAATATGACATTTATAAAAATATATATCATTTAAAAGATTTATGATACAACAACATCAAAAATAATTTATGAACAAAAAAATATATATATTACATAAATGTACATATTGTAATGAAGATTATGAATTTGGTTTTTAAATTTGACAGCATACTTTTTATACCAATAATTTAATTTTTTTTTTAAATTTGATATTTATATAATTTAAGATTACAAAAAAATAAAAAGAGTTTAAGGTGAATAAGTGAATTTACAGAAAAAGCATGGACATAATTATTTTTTGAAATGAACACCCAAAAATTAAAAGTTAACTCACCTTCACCATCATCAAGAACCTGAAATGGAGCGGTATTATTTGTGCCCGATGTTTCAACCGAAATATCCCAATTGATATCAGAATCTCCAAAATCAATTTGATCGCCATTATCTGGCTTACATTCATCCTAAATGAGTTAAATCATTGTTAGGTCCACTCTACAATTAATTATTATAAACTATATTATATACTGAAATAAATATTAAACATATAAAATAAAATACAAAATCTTTGCATATCTAATGTATGACTCGAATTAATCCTTATATATATAGAAGATTAAAGTATGATATAATATTATCTATATAAATTAGAATTTTAAAAGAAGAAATCTACAGCTGTGTTTCGATCATTTTTAAATTCTTCAAATAAAACAAAGCAATAATATTGTTCAAATACAAAATCCTAACTTGCATTATCAAATTCACATCTTTAAAGATAAATATCCATTGATATGTTTAAAAGTAAATTTAACAATATTTATTTTTAAATTAAATGAAGTAATCATCGAATGATAAAACCAAAATTAAATTGATAGTTTATTTTTAAGAAATTGGTCCATGGTAAAGCAACATGTTCTCCTTTAGTAAGAGATTTTTTTGCAAATAAAAAGACTGCCAAATCATAAAATCAAAACATTGTTAATCACAAAAACAATAAGAATGAATGTTTAATATATTAAAAATATACATTTAATATAAATGAAATCTAAAATTAGTAGAAACCCCTAACAAAAATAAAAATAACAATAATAGAAATACCAAATAAAAAAAATTTACAATTTTACAAAATACAATTTTATGTACATACTATCACAAAAGAAAACCTAAACAGTAGGCATGAAATTATCAAATTGTTTTAGAATTGTTAAAATTTTTTATAATTTTGAGTATAAATGGTATTATATAGACATAAAATATGAAATAATAGTTGGATGTTACTTATTACAATGTTAACATAAATTGCTTTAACTGTTTACAATACAAATTGCTTTTTAAATATTTTTTTGTATAAGTATTGGCTTTTTCCATACCCCGTAAATAATCCAAACATTTTTTTAATACCATAACTATGGAGAATCTGTACCTATACTATAATAAAATTAAGTATATATATATATTTTTTAATTAACAGAACAATATGAAATATGCAGGAGAGTTGATGAAGTTTTATGCTAATATAGCTATTCATGAAATAATAGTAAAATATTTTTGGGAATTTTTGCATCTTTCATATTTCTGGACATATAATCCAGGTTGAAATGTGTCAAATTAAAAATAGAAATAAGTCATAAATAATGATTTATAGTTACACAAAACATTCTTGACCAAAAATGTAAATTTAAAATATATACATATATACATAAACTTAGTTTTTTTTCAATTCTTAAAAACTTCTAAGCAATAACAAACAAATTAAATGAGTAAAATATAATCTTTTTATTTAAATAAAAGGAGAATTATTTTATATTTTATTTCTTTTAATTTAATATAAGGGATTTTAAAAGAATATTCTTAGAATCATATAAAAGTACACAAATTGGCTTTTAATAACTACAGAAATAGCAGTGATTTCTGTGACATAAACATTGTATATAATGTTTGCAAAATAAAAATTTCACAATATAAAATTTAAATCTTCAATTTTTTTACTCTGTCAACATGAACAAAATCCCCATTTGGTGAGCTGGAACTCCTGTCATCTCCAGATTCTGAATTAGTTACAAAATCTCCAAAATCAATCTATAATAAAAAAAATATATAAAATGAACATTTGCAAATAATTTTAGAAAAATTACAACACATCGCAAACACTAAGATTTAGAAGTAAAAAAAAAAAAAAAGGAATGAAATATTTAACAGATACAGTATGCTTATCTCTCTCTCTCTTTTTTTAAATGATATTTGTTAAACATAACTTAACACACTTTATATTGTTTAATGCTATTAACACACTTGCATTGTTTATGATGTATTAATGTAATTACTTAAGCTTAACCTCTAAATTTTAGAACAAATTTTAAATGAACTTTAAAATGTAGAGTTTTAAATAAGAAGAGTTCATTTTAGATTAACTCTATGCATCAAGTGGGAATAACACTGATAAAAGATTCAGATGTAAGGAAATTACCATTGATCTGATTAAAATGCTAGTGTAAATCAATATTCTCTTTTACAGAGTACCTTATCGTTTAAAAAAATTGCTGAAAAATATTTTCATTACAATGAATAATTTTAAGTTTCTGAAATCTGACAAATAATAATCAAACATACCTGATCTTCAGCAGCTTCTGTACTTGCACAATCAACGTCTAAAGGCAGAACAGGAGTCGTTACTTCAACAACTTCTGGTGGTTCACCAGTTCGCCATTCAAAGGTTGTTGTATTTCCTTTTTCAATGATATGCTTTAGAAGAAGGAGGCAATCTCCTTCCATATTCCTAAATAAATATGAACAAATTATTCATACTATTTAAAATGTTTTGCAAATTTTAGTCTGTATAAATTATATATGATGCTATAAAGAAGAAAAAAACAAACAATTCCAGAAATCTATCAAATGATGCTTGATACCATTTCTTATTATAAATTCATTTGTTTTTACTGAAATATCTGTATAGGGAAAGACATTAATTTGAAGCTAATTGCTTTTATCCAACCAACATCTGTAGTTAGAAATTTAAAAACAGAACAATCAGCAATTTATCAAATTTTGTAAATGCCGGACAATAATCCTGGTTTTCATTTAACAAATGTGGGTTGCAGATGAAACCTAATGCTTTACTTATGATTTGGAACAAAATGTCAATCATTGATTGAAGTAAAAAGCTTCACTATAAATACAAAATTTGATTTCTGAAATCATGTAGACAAATTTGATGGAAAGAAGAATTAGGATCAAGGAAGGTTCAGCAAATATTTTCTTTCCTCAAAATTTTGATTTTATTAATATTCAACCAAAAAAGTTTGTAAAAATACTGTGTATTTACAATTTACCCTAGTGTTAATTTAAAAAGTATCGCTTCTATAAAAATTTAATAGTTTTTGAAATTTAATAATTTTTTCTTCTTAATATTTGCTTTTATAAAACATTATAATAAGAAACAAAGCCTTTTATTTATATATATATATATTTTAATGATTAGATCAGTAGAAAATTAAAAAATAAAGAAAAACATTTTTTATAAAAATATTTTCAATACTCACTTTTTTAATGTGAAATTTAAAAAAGACACATAATAATTTCGAATTGATGATAAATCCTTTGCAGAAGCTGCAATAGCATTCAAAGCACCAGGAAGTTCATCCAACAAAGACAGTAGTTCCTTTTTTATATTTTTTCCCTTAAAATAGTATTCAAAGATAATTTTGATAAAGAAATTAACATTCAGATATTATATATAAACAATAAGAATAAAATAGTTTAAAATATAATTTTTCTTGAGCAATGGATTCAAGAAAAATTAAAGCTTGCATAATTTTGTCTATTAAATTCAATTTTGCTTAAAAATGGCAGAAAATAAGGTAGTCAAATGAACTTTAGTTCATATAACAGGTTTATATTTAATAAAAATTCTTAAAGTTCAAGGGGAATGCAGGACATGTTTTTTAAATACAATTAGTAAAACTATTACAATTGGCCTATTTTTAATTAAAAAGGCAAATGTAAAATCACAGACTACAATAAAAATATATCAATAGTTCAATGTATTTCCTTATATAATGGAAAATACTTCTAGTTGAATAAAAAAGTAATAATGCAGTAAAATAATCAAGAATTTTATTTTCTTTCACATTTATTATTATTCATATAAAAATAAATCCAAATGAATTTGTTTCAACACCATACTTTAAGTACATTACAGATTTAAAATCATTGCTTACCTCAATTCCAATATTTTGACAAGAAGAAAGATAATTTTCTCTCATAGCATTTTCATTTTTAGCATAATCTGCTTCCTTCTTTGTACTTTCCTAAAATGTAAAAAAATAGTATGGGCTTAATTATAAATTATATTACCATTACAATAAATTCATTCAAATGATAAATATATGAAAAATTATTTATCTACCATAACGAAAATAATATTGAATAAGTTTCATTCATTGATTTTTTCTATTACCCACATTGACAAATAATTAAAAATTTAAAGCCAATCACCTTCATTTATAGTCAAATTAAAACTAAGGAAGTTGTTTATAATATGAAATTTTTAAAAGTGGGCTATTTTTAATTCTATCACAAAAGAAGTGATTCTAATAAATTTTAGTTTTCACACTAGTTGTTACATATTAAAAATTTCAAGAGACTCTTTCATTCACAGAAGAAAATAAAAATATGTGCTCTTGTTAATGCTGAGGAGAAGAAAAAAAAAGTTTATTCATGAGGGAAAAAAATAGTTTTCAGTATAACACATTGTTCAACATTCAACTGATATTACCATCATTTACTGAAGCACATAATAAAGTGAAAATCAAAAGAAGTGAGTAAGCAGAATAGAAGGTATGAACCTTGTCTAGTGATTCAATAATATAATATCAGCTTATGACTTTAATTTTTTAAGTTGCTTTTTTTATATAATTATTTATTACAAAATTCTAAAGCATAATTTTTAAAAATATGAACATTACATGACTTACTTCTTGAATTTGTTTGCATTTCATAAGTTGCCTTTTCAGTGAAGGAAGTTCATACACAATATTACGGAGTAACAACTGTGCTGCTTCAGCTGTAGTAAAACACAAACTTTAGTTATTATTAAGGAAGAAATGACAGACACAAAATTTAATATTGCAAACATAAAACATATCCTTTCCTTCTACTATTCAGTTATAAAAACAAAAATTTTACACATTGATTTTTAAAATTTGAAAACAATATTTATAATACAAATAAACTTAAAGTTTATTGAAAGTTATTTTAACACAGAAAATACTAAAACCATTTACTAAAATCAGCTTTTATAATTTTTTTATATTTATTATATTTTCTTCTACCTAGTAAAATATATTTTCATAAAATTTTTAAATATTCTTTTCAGATTCCTTATTATTTTTCTAAGTTTGAGAGCAAGAAAAATGTTTGCTTCATTATTACTTTTTTTTTATATTATAAATTAAAATTTTGTATCAAACATTTTAATATCATAACAGACAATTATAATTTTAATGGAATATTTTTCATCAAAATTAATAATACAAAAACATTTATTGATTTACTTATAATATTATAATCATTAGTATTTATTTAGATCAAATGAAGTGAGAAATATGTTCTTTTCTAATTAAACTTATGTTTCTTGTTACTAACTATTATTTTCATTATATACATTTGTAATTTTTAATGTTTGTGATAAAAAAAAAATGCATGGAACAATTTTACCTAGATAAATATTATCTTTTTCATATAACTTCAATATTTCTAACCAGTCTTTCATTCTTTGAGATGAATACTTCCCAAATATATTTTTAGAAGAAGATTCTGTTTCTTTCAACAGTTCAACAATGCGTTGACAATGGAAGAAATTAATGTCTGAAATTAGAAATATCATTATTGAATAAGCATGATTAATAGTTTTAATTTTTTCAAGATTTTTTTTTATAAATAGTACTAAATAATTTTTAAGAACTAGATTAATATATACAGTGAATTAAAATTTGAACCAAACACATTTAAAAATAATGGTAATTTTATATTTTTAAAATATTTACTTAGTGACGCACTTAATATATCCACAATCCTTGTCATAATAACATTGAAAATGCTGCCTTGTTCCACAAATTAATGAAACATCACTCCTGACTGCATGAGAACAGGGTCTATTAACCAACTGCATGCTAAACAAAATTCACCATAAAATTCAATGCCATCTTTTCCACAAGCTACTGATACAAATAATATATTTCTGGAAAACTTATTACTGACAAACACAAATGAGCTAATAAATTGAAACATTTGATTATAATCACATTACATCAGCTTATAACATTCCTCATAATTAATTTTAAAATAATAAATAACTCAAGATATTTACACATAAAATTTATTCAGTATAGATGTGGTAGTAAAAAAAAGTCAAGTCAATTGTTTAGTTAATATCTTAGATATTTATTTTGCCAATATATTAAACATCTAGTTTTGCCAAAATCACTATAACTCTTAGATTTCTAAATAAAAAAAAAATAATAATAAAAATAAATAAATTTCTAAATTTATTTTTTACACATATTTATTTTAAAATATATTAAACCGTATAAAAATTCAAAATGGAATTGATTTAGACAAAAGTCAATAAATTCATTATAATTATATGTCAAGTTATACATTTTAATTACAAACAAACTTATTCATTTTAATTGAGCTCAATTGCATATATGTTCTTTGGTTGTTAACATTGATTGCAATTAAATAAAAAGACTGCTGTCAACTAATAAATCATTAACTTTCAAACAAATGTTATTTTACTACCTAGGAACAAATTTTCCCTTAGAATACTTGTAAAATCTTTACATCTTTAAGAAATCCCAAATGATATTGCAATTTATAACATTGCCAAATAATCAACTAATTAGGTTGAATTATAATGATTTAGTACAAAATAAATTAATAGAGTTTTCGAGATAAGTATAAAACTCAGAAGTAAAGTAGTACTTACAAGTGCCAGCTAATAAATTTGCAATTTCATCAACAGCAGGCATATCTTGAATTGCATTATTTATATTTTTTCTCACAGCAATAACATTTTTTTGCCAATCACGAGGGCAGATTCTACGACTAATGAGCCAATCTAAAATTTGATAAAATAAAATAAAAAAAGACAATAAGGAAATTATATGAAAACAGATATCATTAAGCATTAAATAATATGTACAATATGTATAGCCTTTTTTTTTTTTTTTTTTTTGTATTTTTAAAATTGTAATATAAGTTTTAAAAATTATTAATCTAAAATTGCAAGCTCAAGAATATATTTGGGCTAAGAGATTGAAAGTATGTTATGTACCATGCCACACATAAGAGTTAGCTACTAAACAATTAACCAAAATAGCTTAATACTGATGATGCAGCACACAGATATAGGTCAATATATAAACTGCACACATAAAATTTATCACAATTGACAAATTTTAAATAATTTAATTAATCAGACTACATCAAAATCCCAATAAAAGGTAAATTTTATCATAGTTAAATTTTTGATAATTTTTCATAATATCTGTTAATCTTAATAATTAATTCTTAAAGGAATTTTTACAAAGCCCTTTTTAATTTTAGAAGTCAGGAAAGATCATCATTTTATTCTATAAATCCATAGAACTTGATATTTTATTAGATAAATATATATTAAATCTAGTTTTATTATACAGATATAAATTATAAATTTGTAATGAATTTACCAAGTAGCTTGTTCAGGTGGATATCGATAGGAATATCTTGTTCATTCTAAAATTTAAAAAGAAAACTTTTAAAGAAAATAACATAAATTAAAACAAATGGAAAAACTGAATTCAAACAAATTAGCAAGATTCAAAATTAATAAATGACAAGATTTTTTTTACCATATTGATGCTTTAAAATTTTTTCCAAGTAAATTTTCTTACTACCTTGATGATGTCTAATGAGACAAAATAATTTCAAGAAAGGATAGAAGAACAGGGAAATATTATTTCATCTCAAATATCAACAGACTAATTTGACACGAGTTTATTTTTAACAGTACACGTGAACGTTCAAATGTTTTTGTTTCTGTTTCACACATCGAAGTAAAGTGAAATACTGTCATTTAAAAAGAAACTTTTGTCACCTTTTTTCTTCTTCTTAAATGTTATGTTGAAAATAATAATTCTTTTAAAAAAAGCCCACTGTTTGAAAATTGATTTAATTTTAATATCTTTAATTTGCTCATTAAGATTTAAATTCAATCACTGAAGGCTAATATACTAGAAATAAAAAAGATTGAATTGAACTAAATGACTGTTAAAGTTATATTTAATTTTATTTTAAAAAATACCTTTCTAGATATAAACACTTTCAATGAAAAAAAAATTATTAATTACTGGAAGCTTTCGAAGCCAACAATATAAGCTTAACATAGCTACATTAAGTCCCCGCTTAATGCTGTTTCACTATAAAGTTACATTCACACGAATTTCAGTCAATCAGTAGCCTGTTTTCATTCGTTCCTTCCCACGTTGTTACTTTCAAGTTTAATTTAAATTCAATTAATAAATTACAAAATTTTATATCTGAAAATAAACCTCATGTAATTGCTCACCAAGAAATACAACTTCGGCCAGGCGATTCCTTCAAATTTCCAAACTATATCATATATCGCTCCGATCGTCTTACCATCATTGTTGAAGCATCCTGCATGGAATAATGGACGCAGCAACATAAATGGTTCTATTCTCTTCGATTGGACAAATCTTAATGCATTCAATGTTATTGCTCCTAATGATCCCACATATTTCTGCCTTCACAATCCTCACAATCCTTGACATCGCACTTCTTAAAAATGAATCCAGTGATCTTCTTCTTTCCAGTGATCATAACCCTGTGATAGTTGAAGTCTCTCATAATTCATTTACGCCCTTCCTCAATAGCATAATCACAACTACCAATTGGAATATTTTTACTAAAATTCTCTCTCAAAGCATTCCTGGTAATCCAGTCATCTCCAATATTCAAGATATTGACAAATTAATTGATAAATTTAACTAGGCTGTTACTTCTGCTATCAACCTTGCTAGCAAATCTAAAGAACTCAGTACACCACACCAAAAACTTCCGACTGAAATCACCTCTAAAATTGCGGAAAAAAACAGAATTCGAAAATTATGGCAAGATACCAGGTTTCCTCCGTTCAAGCAATCCGTCAACAAGCTTCAAAAAGAAATAAAGCAAATGATTCACAAATTAAAAAATGACAGATGGAATGAATTTTTATTAGGCCTAAATCCAGAAGATAATTCTCTCTTCAAAATTAACAAACATTTTACCAAAAATATCCCAAAATTCCTCCACTGGTTGGATACTCAGGTCTTATATTCTCATCTTCTGATAAAGCGAACTCTTTTGCTGAAAACCTTGAACTCTACTTTCAAGAAAACACTGAACCTTGCGATTACTCACAAATTGAGCATGTTGAAGTTACAGTAACTTCCTTTCTAGCTGATCATCAAAATTATCATAACAATATTTTTTTTTCTCCATCTGACATAATTAACTTAATCAAGAATCTCAACATTCGGAAATCTTCTGGACCTGACAACATTCCAAATAAAGCCTTAATGTGTCTCCCCCTTTATGCCATTACTCATCTTGCAAAAATTTACAACAGCTGTACTAAATATCACTACTTCCCTCCTATCTGGAAAAAAGCAAATATCATCATGTTCCCTAAACCTGGCCAAGATAGGAAATTTCCTCAAAATTATCGGCCAATCAGTCTCCTTAGCTGTGTAGGAAAACTTTACGAAAAACTCTTAGTGAAACATATTACTTCTTTTTGCTATAAAAATTCCATAATTCCTGCAGAACAATTTGGATTCCGTCAACATCACTCAACTTGTCATCAACTTCTACGTGTCACCAATATCATCACTGAAGGATATAACTATAAATTTTTTACAGGAGGTGTCTTTCTAGATGTTAAAAAAGCTTTCGATCGAGTGTGGCACAATGGACTGATCTACAAAATGATCAAACTTCAATTTCCAACTTGGATAACACTTATCATTACAAATTATCTTAAAAATAGAACCTTTCAAGTTCGACTTCATAATGAATTCTCCAAAATCGGTCGTATTTGTGCTGGTACACCTCAAGGAAGCGTGCTAAGTCCTATTCTCTACAATATCTTTACCTACGACTTTCCTCAGTGCACTAACATTTCCACTTGCCTATTTGCTGACGATTCTGCTGCTCTTGCCCAAGGTGCTTCTATTCTTTATGTCATCAATACTCTTCAAAATTTTCTGAATATCCTAGAGGATTGGCTAACTAAATGGCGCATCGCAATTAATGTCTCTAAATCTCAAGCTATCCTTTTTCGAAAAGGACACGCCAGACAACCATATATTAATCTCTCCCTTTTTGATCAACAAATTGAATGGGCAACTAATATTAAATATCTCGGCTTAATTATAGACAATAAACTTACGTTTCAAGCTCATATTCAAAATATCAAAGAAAAATGTTGGAAAAAATTTTATCTCACTCTACCACTCATTAATAAATTTTCTAAATTAACTTTGTCAAACAAACTTCTTCTCTACAAATAAGTTCTTAGGCCTATCCTTACCTATGCTCCCCCAATCTGGGGTCTAGCTGTACAATCTAACAAGAAATCTGTACAAATTATTCAAAACAAACTTCTTCGTATTATCACTGGTGCACCCTGGTTTGTCCGCAACTCTACAATTCATCAAGATTTAAAAATTGATTCTATTGACAACTATATTACTAAACTTTCTAGAAATTTCTTCAATACCATTACTACTCACGAAAACCCTCTCCTCAAGGCAAAAACTATGTTTACGCAATTGAATGGAAAATACAAGTATCCTTTCTGTACTTCTAAATGGAGTCGAAGCCTCAAACCCCCAAAATTTCCTGCTCACTTATCGCTTTTTAGGTATTTTACTTCAACGCATATTTACTGATAATAAATTTCTTGTTACGTTTCCATCACCGATGATTTACATTTTTCTTACTTTCTTCTTTTTTTTTTCTCTCAAATCATACGATTACTATTATCTATTTATCATGACTTTTCTTTCCTACTGCCTTCACATACCATTGAGTAGATGAACGCTTCGTGTTCAGGCACTCGACATCTTTATGGAACAATGATGACTTAAATTCAGGTTAACGTTTCGCCGCAAAAATCTGAATGATAATAATTCAACTAATAGGAAATCAAATATAAACAAATGTGTTTTTTCTTTGGTCATGTCATTTTATTCTTTGCTCCTTACGATATGCGGATTACCTTTTGTGTTCTAATTTTTTTTAACGTAAGCAGATACTCGAAAGGCGAACTTTTATTAATAGAAATAAAAAAAAATATTCTCATCTATATGACATTAATGACAAACGGCACAAAAATAAAGTTCTTAGGGACAATGCTTGAAACAAGATAGGAAATGCATTTAGATTAGAAGGTATGATTTTTTTAAATTTGTTTTTGTACTATATTTTTATAATTTATCAATTCCCATTCTATGAAACTTAAATTTGTTTTACAATACTTTATGATGGTCTCGTAAGAAACATAATGTTTCACTTTAGGACTATTTTTATTATATATCAACAAATCGTAGATTAAATTAACCTTTCAGAATTGAATTTACTAGTTAATG
The DNA here is from genome assembly GCA_021605075.1 of Caerostris darwini. Lineage (NCBI taxonomy): Eukaryota > Metazoa > Arthropoda > Arachnida > Araneae > Araneidae > Caerostris > Caerostris darwini. The sequence continues at coordinate 1,180,139 of BPLQ01010785.1, read as the reverse complement.
TTCTGCAGGCAAGTTTTATATAATTTTAAAGATGCATTTATTCGTTACTTTTTAAATTATAATTCATTTTATATTAATTTACAAATAACTACATAAGTTGCATTTACAAATTAAATAATGAAGGATTGTTAATAGTTTTTTTGGGGGGAGGGGGATATTTATGATTATCTTGTGTTTTCTATAACTTTTCTGCACTTTTCTGATTTTTTCATTAGCGAAATTATTATTCAATGTTCTAATTTTGTTTCTCTTAACAATTTTTTTTTCTATTGCCCTCAACGTCAAACTATTTAAGACGTCAAACAAATTAATTAAGAAGTACAATACTTTCTTGAAGTATTGTACTTCTTAATTAATTTTTTTTATCTTTTCAATTTGGAAAAAGAACGTTCCCCACTGCATTTAATGGCCATAATAGATAAAATATTCTAGGCTGTTTCTATGTTTAGAAATATATCTTCGATATGGTTTTCTTTCAGAAAATGATAAAATTCTGTAAATGTTATATCGTTGTTTGCATTAAAGTAGATTCTATTCTATTAATTATTCTCTACATTAAAATTTTTGTGATAAAATTTTGCAAATTGTTTGCATCTATGTCTTAGCTTCTCTGTCCAACCCACGTACTATCACGTTTATCGAAAAATATTTTGAAAATTTGTCTTTAGTTACAACTTTAAATAGGACATGCTTTTCAATTGTCGATAAACTCATTGAAAATATTCTCTGATAAATAATAAATGTGTCCTTTTCTTAGATTACCAAATTCTTTTAAGTAATCTGCGAGAAAAGGATCAAATTGATTTCATACATTCCAAATAATTTATGTTATTAGGAGACTCAAGTATTTCATTGTCACTTCGAAAGGGTACTCCTTTGGATGAAAGGAATTTTACAACTTTCACAATACTTTTAAGTGCTTTTTACCAGTAATCCTCTTCTCTTGTAAAATGAGAAAGTAAGCCTGTATCTACTTTACCAGTAGTTTATTTAGTGTCATATAAGTCATCATAGTTTACATATATGTTAAGTTAATTTCGGGCTCTAAAATATTGTCACTAACACGTTTAAAATCATTGCATTCTCTTAGTAATTAGAGATTTGTATTAGAAGACCTAAATAAATAGTACGGAAAACATAGAGCGCCTATGTAACAATTTACAAGCCAAAGGCACCAAATATTACATACTGATTAATAATTTTGAATGCTTTGAAAACCCTCATACACCTTATTGCCAACAATAAACTAATGAAATCAATCAACATTCAACAACATGAGTTAAAAATTATTTTTATTCACAATAAATACAAAATGACTATTACGTCTACATACAAATTTAAGTACAAAAAGTAATGATTTAAAGTGCAGAAATGCAATTCACTGCTCTTTATTAGAAGTATATATATATATATATTTCACATAAAATACTATAAATTAAAAACTAGATTCTGTAGAGTTATTTTTTTTCTTTTTGTGAAGTGAATTTGTTTTATAAAATATAGATATGTTTTTACAAGTAAGAAATAAACTTGTTGGTAACTGTTCGAATTTTCTTTGTTCTCACAAGGGAATATTTTGTTTTACAAATATGTTAGATAAAATCATAGAATAGTAATATAGTAGAGGGCACATCGGCCTTGCTAGTTAGCATATCAGTACAAACATAATGCTCACGTGATCAAACTACTTACGTGACTTTTACTTTGTAATTTAACCTATGCAATGATAGCTTGGCGATCTTTGGCAACACGCTTTACTGTTCGCTATTACTGTTTTATGTTGTTGGTGTGGAGGGAGAAAAAGTTTACTATTATATAATGATTTTCAACAGAAATGGTTCATTTTTATTAGCTGTAATAAAATGTAAATTTAATTTTTCTAAATATTTGATATCTGTATTCTATTAATAAATTTTCTGGCGTAATATTTTCCCTCCAAAATAATTCAAAAATAAAACATTCACTTATATAAACATTTCGTATTGCTTCATTATGTTTCATACAAAATGATCAGAGTTTTAATCAAAATAACTTTTCCTGTATCTATATGTCTTTAGAAAGCACATAGTTAAAATTCTTGTATGACTTCAGTAGAAGAATTTCTTGGAATTTTCAGAATCGCTTCGTAACATATTTACGTTTTCTAAACAAATGGGTGCAGGGAAAAAAAGCCAAAAGGCGATACAACGCCAACTGTAGAATGGAAAACATGAAAGATTTTAGTCACAACTATCTGTTCCTTTAGAATAGAGGAACGAGCTCTATTTTATTACTATTCTATGGAGGAAACAACTCTTGTTCTGAAGAGGGGAAAAAATGCTTTCTATGAGCACTTTTTACAGAAAAGGTTCTTATGACTTCTTTAGCACTCTGGAAAGAGAATAGATAAAATTAATAAAAAAATATATATATTTCGCAAAGTATACCATGAAAAATATGAAATGAGGAGAAATAAAAAATTATCCGCATTTCTACCTTTACTTCCTTTAAGTTGATCACACTGTCTTATGGGCTTTGCTATTTTTGACTTATTAGTTCATTTGTTGTAACTTTAAGATGTTTTGTCGAACGGTGTCAAACTTAGTTATTTTTAATAAAAATTTGTTATTGTCAAATTTATATTGCCCCTGCACTGCCAAATGTTTTGATGTAGGTTGCCAACAAACGAATCAAATCCTGCGCATTTTCTCTCCAATATTTTAATTTCTTTTACTCTCATTATAATTAACACAAAAATTAAAAGTGAGTTCATAATAAGTGCGTTTCTAATAGAAATATTGAAAAAATTATACTTATTTGTTGCTAATATACATACATATATGTATATATATATATATATATATATATATATAGGATATAAGTCAGAAACACATCCAGGTACGTATTCCGATAACATGGAATAAACGAAATACCCTTCTGTTTAAAGTATCTAAAGTATGGACTATAGCATAGTTCGATAATGTAGTTTGTCTATAGAAAAAAATCGAGTCCCGTGATAGAACCTGGAGACTGTTTATAACGATATAGACGAGTAATTAGGGAGCAGATTACTGTCAACGTTTAATGTAGTGGAGTATGATGACCCCTGCTAATTATATACTAGTAAACAATTTATGAATATAATGAATTATCGTAAGTAGAAAAATGATTTTTCCAGAATTTTGTGTCGAACACGAACGTCGAGCCTATTTATTAATAGAAATTTTTGAGTATATTGACTGAGAAATAAACTTATGAAAATTGTTCTTTTTATTTTTCGTTTTTCACTGAAGTTACAGATTCATCAACTTTCTCATTTGATATTTTTATGCTTCTTAACACATTTTTCTTTATTTTTTTTACTCATGCAATTTTCGCTTATCAGTTCTGCAATTCCTTGCAAGTTAATCGCTCCAAAGGTAATTCCAATTTAATTTTCTGACTGACAATTCGTGACCTCTCCTTATAAGATCTGATCTTAATTGTTTCAGGTTACTTTGTTTCGTTACAAGTTAACATGGTAGTGTGCAAACAAAAAAAGAATAGGGTGCAGATATTTAAAATAATAAGTCATTTAAGATAATTAAGACAGGATAAATCCAAATTTCATTACAATTTGGGAGAAAAAAATGATTATTTTGCTTACTATGTACCTTTTTTATTATTATGAAACAGCTTTGATGAAGATGATGTCTAGATTCTCCTGTAGACGCCGAGCATGGCTCCGCACCTTGGGCAGAAATGATGAACGTCTTTGCATTCCTTGGAGCACAGCGGAATCAGCACGCACGGGCAGCTGAAAAGTATACTAAATAATCCTGGAGAGTATGCTAAATAAATCCAATTAAAAAAAATATGCAGAGTTAACTAAATAGCAGTTTAAAGTAGGGAAAACAAATACCTTTCGTGTTCAAAATTAAAACATTTGCAGACTTTCTGGAAAATTGTCGAATGAAAAGTTAAAATTAATGCTTCCAAACATTCTCTAGTACCGTTTACTTGTCGTATGTCTCTATTAAACAGTCCCTCTTTCTCTATTTAGAGCTGCACGTTGGGAAACACCGTTTTAAATGATATGCAGTTTTTATCAATTAAAACCCTTGTTTGCCAGCGGTTTTTTTTTTATGTTACCACCGGAAAAATTTCTTTCTTATCTTACCAGCAAACGGAAAAATAATTAATAATTCATTCAAAATAATTAATTAAGAATAATAATTCTTCTATTAGTCAAAACCCTTGTGGTCAAAGATGATGCTTCCGATTCAGCCAAAATCGCATGCTTTTTCTGTGAGGTCACTTCCATCTCTTATAAACTGTCGTATATTATACTCGAGATTAAATTGATGTTGGGTGTATTTAAGAATGAGTTCAGTTGCATAGCGATTGAATCATGCATTTCCCCGGAAATTATACGACAGACAAAAGGGTATATCACTGGGAAAAGCAAGGCTTTTTTCTAAAGAGACCAAAGTCAACTAGTCAATTTTGCAAAACAGATTTCATGGGGGACTTTCTGTGGGATTGGTTTTCGTATATATAGAAAGATTCAAAAACCATGAGATTAGAATGGGAGTCTACAGTCCAGAATTGCTGAAAGAGAATTTAATTCTTAAGAGAAATTGCTTAGCATGAATTTGTAGATTTATTGAGTGTGTTTATTTTTATGAGTAATACATATGAAGTATTTTGTGTTGTCTTTTCAAAATTCGATAAATTAGGTGACAGCAAAATGTTTCATTTGATCGTTTTAAAGAAAATCTGAGTTTCCAACTACAGAACCATTAACTTGATCAAGACGATTATTTTCCTACCCCTAATCGTTATTGTGAAATTCTTCATGTAAGGCTTGTCTCAACAAACGTAATTTTGTCACGAGTCTAATCCAAGGGGAGGCATTTACGAAGAATAGTACCTACCATCTTCTCGAATCCAACAGAAGTTGAGATAACAAAGATTGTAATACTTTAATTACTTACAGATAAGATGGTTTTTATGCATATTTTGTCCAAGTCTTTTCGTTGATTGAAAACCTCTATATAAATACTGCACAAGATCCCATGTTTAAAGCTTGCATTACAAGAAGAAATTGCAGTTTGCATACTTACAAGACAATGCACACAATGTAAGCTACGAGATAGGTGCAGAATCCTCTTGCTGTCTTTGTTTTGGTGACAATTGTCCGACAGCAGTTACCGCAAGTCACTTGTACCGGATACTGTCCGAATAACATGGGACTGATCACTGTCACATTCCGCGTTGTTATGGAGTCATAAGCTAGGCGAATATATATATATATATATATATATATATGAATTAGGATTTATGTACAACTGACACATAATTATTTTCATGTGCAATTCTTTCCTTTTATGTAAAAAAGAAAGAATTCCACATGAAAATGATTATTATGAGACATTTCTACTTAAATCCTAACTCATATATAAATAAATGAATAATTAATTAATGAAAATCATTTTAAAGTAAATTGCTTCTGAGCTTTTCTTTGAATCATTTTTTCAATTCTTTTAACAATTATCGAAGATTAAAAAGCAACGATATCTGTTAACAAATTACGAGAGAAAAGCAATTTATATATATATATATTTATTTGTTTTTATCGACGGAAGAATCTTTTGCAATTTTATGTATGCGAATCAGCTAAATGGAAACCTTAAATAACACCTTTTCAGAAATAATTTATTGAGCCAACGCGAGACTTATGTGAATCGGTTTATCTACGCAATCTCTCCTATGCTCAAAACAAATTCTGATGATGTTGAAGATTATTGGAGCTCACTGGCCCCGTCAGTGGCCTCATCTCCGGCGGTGACAAACATAAAAGAATGAAAACATTGGCAATGCCCAGAGATTAAAGGAAATCGTGAGAATTGAAAAAGTTCAACACTTTAAGATTGAATTTAGGTAGGAGGTTAGAGCAGAATATTCCTAGGTCTTTTAAAATTACAGTGCAATTCATAGTGTTCGATCTCTTGAATGGCCAGATGTTGGTGGTTGTCAATATTATAGAAGAATATTTCTGAAAGTTTTTTCCAGTACTTTTTGCGAGGTAATAGGGAGATGGATCTTTGAATACCATCGTTTCTCATGAACCAGTTGGCATTCGTTATTTGTCTAAAAAAACAAATTCTTCACTGGTGCTCCAAATTTAACTGGGAAAAGAAATCCTCTTGATTGGCTGAATCATGCCTGTCACCAACTAGATGTACTTCTTCGAAATGCACATTTGGGGCTATTTCGTCCACAGTCATTCTGCGTAAGAAATCTTGAAAGGAAATAACTCAATTTAGCCCCCTTTTTTCACTTTCGTTTATCAAATTTTTTTTAGCAAAACATTCTCTAAGATGAAAATATTGAACGAAATTCTAAATTTTCAAGTATTTCAAAAATCGAGAAATTCTCTGCGTACCGATGAAAATGCACTGATATTGAACGAACTACTAAATTTTTTAAGCACAAACACAACGAAAAAAAAAAAAAAAACTATTAATTATTCTACACGCAGAAAAAAGAAGCAAACAAAAAAGATAAAAATTAGACACAGATGAAGAAAGTAATGGAGAAATGGAAAATTACTCTGATGTTAACAACATCATGAAAATATGACTTCATTTTTTACAATGACATAAATAAATTTTTTACAAAAAAAAAAATTGTAATTAAAATATAAGAATGCTGTACAATTTAGGCATTTTGAAGAAAATCTTATTTAATATGCATTTATGTGGCCAATTAGAAGTAATATTTTCCATTTAATGCGAAACGAAAGTAAATCATCGACTTACATGGTGGATCCGGATTCATGGTTTTTCTGGTTCAAAATCTGCAAGGAAATAGAAATTTCATTCATTTACATTCGCAACAACACACTTATAGAAACTTACCTAAAATCTTTTTAAAAGTATAAGAATAGTAAAAAAAAAAATTGCTAGACTTAGTAATAAGAATAATTTAAACAAAATTTTTTTTAAAAGTCCATATAAGGTTGACTTTACCTTTTAAAAATAATTAATTACGTATAAAGTTTTCCTCCTTATACATCGAAAAGGACATAAAAAACAGGACATATAAAAGATTGGAAAGCCCAACTCATGGCCCAGTGACAACGTGCACAGTTGGCGTGCGAGACAACTCAGGTTCAAATCCATTCGTATCGTTGTTGTCACTGCTTCCAGAAACGAGGAGGCAGTAAAAAGAGTCTCACATGGTCTAGTGGGAGTTTTCCAGGTTTTTCCAGTACTACACGCAAATGCAAGTCACTTACTCCTCTTACGCCTAAAAGTCATCCAGGAAGGCCAGGTGGGCTGTTCGTGGGATACATAAGTGGTACATGAGGCTCATAGATGTTATACACATAAGAAGTTTTGATACAAATGCAAAACAGATAAAAAAAAAACTTATGCGACCTGGTAGCCAATTGGTTAGTGCTCTGGTCTTTGGTACCACAGGCTTCAAATTCGAATCATGTCGGTGGCATGGATGGCGGTTGTGAGTGGTTCGGAGTCCGCTTTAAACTGTAGGTCTCGGTCTAGTTAGCCCAAAGTGTGCACAAAATAACCGCAGAACGACAAACCAAACCAAGTAATGATTTTAGAATGCTAGCGTCTGGATTCAAAATAAAAAAATGAAATTTCAAAGTTGAAAATGTAATTTCAGGCCTGGTTGAATCAGGGCTGGGCAAAGGTTAAGCAAATCAGATCTCCATATACGTTCCTTATTTCTTCTAGGCACCAAGTCATGTTTTTAATAAAATTAGATACAACAATAATATCTATTTCACTTTATTAAAAAAAAGTGACAATATGAGTTAAAAATATAGGCAAAAATTTTGTCTTTATTTTATAACATTAAAAAACAATTAACAAAAAAAATTATTATTATAAATTTAGTCGATTTTCCTCTGATAATTTTTAAAAATATGGTGATTAATTTGGACAATTGTTTAAGATGCTGATTAATGTATATTTAGTGATATTTTGGCTTTAACAAGTTTCATAGGTGAGCATAAGCATTCCCAGGAATATGTTGTACCAAAAATTGAAATTAACTGTCAACATGCTTTCTTTAAATTAGGATATTTTGTTTTTGGAAGCAATTCCCAAGATTTGTTTTGTATTTGCACTGTCTGGTACTTTTTCATTTCTAGTACTTTTATTTCTCTACAGTATTATATGAGAATAGAATGAAGTATAATTTATACATACATATAGAAACGGCACATTATTTTGTTCACTGTATGTAGGCATGCATTAATATAAAGTAGTTATTGCTTTTAAATTTTATTTTCTGTACAAAAAAAAAAAATGTAGATTTTTTGCAATGTAATTCATATTTTAGTTAATTTTTGTAAGACAATTTTGAAAAGAATATCTTAATTTAAATGAAGTATAATTGAAAATTTTTTTTAATAAATAATCTTTCTTAGCTTCTTTTTCGAAATAAACAGGATACATTTTTGAAAGATCCCAACATCGCAGTTTTAAATAACTTGTTCATAAACCTGATAACTCTTAAAAATTACCCTTAAATATTAAAAATATGACTTTCTGAAATCTGTTTCCTAATTTTTGCATTTATTAATACTTTAATATCAGAACGTATTCAAAAAATTCTTGACTGATTTTTATTTCTTAATTATTCGAAAGTATTGTCAGTATACAAAACACTAAATAACATATTTAAATGTTTAATTTATTTTTAACTCGAACAATTATTTTATAATCTTTTATAGAAGCGTTTTATCATGATTAAACTATGAAGAAATCTATTCAAATTAATTTCCTTCTATAAATGCTTCATACTTTCTACAATATTCTACAAATGCTTCATATTTTCATTCTACAAATACTTCATATATATATGCGGCGAATAAATTAATTAAACCTCAGAATTATTATATTATATAAAATAGCACATAGTATAGTATGTGCTTACAAAACATTAAAGGAAATATTTAATTGTTTAATTTATTTTTAATTCGAACAAATGTTTTATAATCTTTTACAGCAGAATTTTATCATTAGTAAACTATGAAGAAATTTATCCAAATTAATTTCATTCTACAAATGCTTCATATTGTAATATATATATATATATAACCTCTGAATTATTATATTAAATAAAATCTCACAAAAATGAACCAAAATTGAGAAAATGAGTACTCACTTACGCATCCAGTTGTATAAACAAATGATGCAGCTAAATTTACCTGTGTTCCGTGTTAATTGATATGTCAAGATACGAAAACGGAAGATAAGATTACATAAATTTCTAATGATTACATCAACTTACAAATAGTAGATAAAGGGTTCACAGTAGGAACAAAAAGTATCGAAAGGGTTACCTTTGCAATTCTTTTGTGTCATATTCTCGATTGTTGTACAAACTTTAAAATTAAATGACATTTTTTCATAAACCTTATTCTAACATAGAAACTGTCTTCCTTTTATTTTAAATTCGGGGATATTGAATAAAATTGCTACCATTTATGGGTTTAATTAAAAATCAAAAATGGAAGTTAAGGATCCGTTACGATATTTCATCCAGGAGTAGAAAAAAAAGATGATGTCAGAAAAACTGTTACGTAAGCTAAATTTATATTGCAAAAAATAAAAAATAAACTATTTTTATGATTATAATTAAAAAACAAAAATAGAATAATGTATTCAACTAATATACCTCGCTAAATAGTATATTGATATATACAGGGTGGTTATAATTAAAGTTCCACTTTCAAAATGCGTTAAAAAAAAGAACCACTCGTCACAATGAGTTCAAATTCGAACTGAAGATACGTGGAAAAGCGGGAAACGGTACGGCATACAAAAAAAAAAAAAAAAAAAAAAAAAAAAAAAAAAAAAAAAAAAAAACTGTTACACCGATTTTTTCCATCCCATTGGGTATGATAGCCTTGCCGTGGTGGATGGGCATTCCACTCACAGTGTCACAACTGTTGAATGACTTGGAAGGCATTTTTTCCTCCAAAAAACCCTAAAAAATTAAGCACACGGAACACTACAATTGGTTGAATGTGCAACTCATACCAAATACGTTGTCATTTCGATTCAAACACTCACTGGCAGCCGAATTCACCTTCTTTATGCCTCTTGAAGCGCCATCTATTCATACACTTTGGAACTGTTTTTTGATGCCGTACCATTTCATCTTTCTTCCAATATCTTCAGTTCAAATTTGAATTCATTGTGTTGAGTGATTCTTTTTTTAAAGGGGGACTATAATTATAACATGTACATTTAATAATTTTTGTAATGTTTTATATTATTTCATACAAAATGCTCAGAACGCTAGCCAATTGACCATCAGGCCGCTCTTTAGAGCAGGAGGACGAGCTCTATTTTAGTACTACTCTGTGGTTGCATTGCGTCCTTGTCTTCAAAAAATTTTTTTACTATCATTGAATCTTTATTATTTTAATAATATTAATAAACTGGAAATTTTGAGATTAATTATCAGGAGATTAATTAATAATGGACAGAAATATTTGTTTGAATAAAATATGCCAGTCAACTGTAATTGCGTGCAACTCTATTAACCTACAATTCGACAACAAAAATTTGGTAATTAAGTATCGAGCGACTAAAATTCCAAAAGCCTATTTTAGATTTATTTATTTATTTTTTGGATTCTTGTCGTCAGAAAAATCTTTATAGTTATTGAATATTTACTATTATTATTTTTTAAGAGCGTCAATTAAATGAAAATTTTAATAAATACTTATTCAAAAAGCTGTCTTCGAAAGCTTATTTTCCAATAGTTTTCAATTAATTTTTTTTTCCTCTCCTCGAATCCTGAAAAGGAATACGAGATCAATTATATTTACATAAAGAACTGTTTATTTTACAAAAGAAAAAATCCATATAAATAAGAAATCTAATAGAAATCAAAGAGCAGTATATTCTGCGTGCATTAATAATTTGCACTCAAAATCGATCTGTCTGTTTCACTTTCTTTATGATAAATTCAATAAAATTTTATGATTTAACAAGAAGAAACGGAAGGCATTATATTCTTGGCTAATGTATGCTGGATGAGTGCAAGTGTCTTGGCTTAATGGATAGTTGGCTAATGGATACAATGTATTTAATAAGAATCGCATATTATTTTTAGAGCATCAAGTTTCTGAAGAGAAATTTTGGTTTTCAAGAAAATAAAATGCAGAAACCTGAGCGCTCACATTTTGAAGAATTTTCAAAGCCAAAAGATTCATTTCAATGAAATGTTCCTTTATATAGTACATATTACTCTGTGTGGTATGAAAATATTTCGATAGAATTTTTGTATTAATTCTGAGACACTTAAATTTTCGAAAAAAAAAAATTAAGCAATTAAATGTTAATTATTAACTAAAATATTAATTGTTAATTTTATATGTTAGTTGATCGATTCCATGGTAAACAAAACAAGATTAATATTAAAAGGTTGCATTTAAATTATTCAAATTTTTATTCTAGTTCTTTTTAAGTTGATCAAAATATAAATTTTAACAAAATGTAGATGATTATAAATTATTAAAGACTGTCTGAATAAGGAGGAATATAACTAAAAAGTGGATTGAATGATTCCTGGTATTTTAAAAATAATTTTATTAAAATGTGTTAGACGAAAAAAAAAAAAATTTATTTCTGAAATATCAGTTAAATGCGAATGAAAATATTTAGCATGATTTTAACATAAAGTAATCAATATCTTGAGTATCACTGATTACAATGAAATTCTTTCTTTTGATTTTTTTTAATCGAATGGCAATTTTATTTGAGCTGAAGAACTTTGGATTCTTTTTTAAAATTTCTGAGATCTGAATATGTTATAATTTGTAGAAAAAGAAACGAAATAATAATAACAGAATGTGATGAAAGTCAAAAAGTGAACAGAATATGAAGAACGTGAATGGAATATGAAGAAAATGTGCAAAAAAGTGCATAGAACGCAAAGAAAATGTACTAAATGTAAAGTGAAAGAAGAACGCAGAAAGTGAAGAAAGTGTACAGAATGCAAAGAAAATATACTAATGTGAAGTGTACAGATTATGGAGTGTATTGAATATGAAAGAAATGCGCAGAAAGCAATGAAATGAACAGAATATGATGAAAATGAATAGAATATAAAGGAAATGAACAAAATGTAAATAAAGTAACCCAATGTCAAAAATACAGATTTGAAAAAAGTAAAAAAAAAAAAAAAAAAAAAAGAATTCTACGACGTTCAGTACAACATTTGTTGAATTTCATCGATAATTTACATTGAAGAGCAAATTTAATAAGATCCGAGAAACAAACATTATACAAAATGTAAACAAAATTATAAATGCAAATGAAAATGTTTTGACTGATATGTCTTCTTTCTAATAAAGAACGAAGACAGTGCTGAGATATAATTTTGAAATTGTTGGGTTTGAAACGTTTTAAATGAAATTTTTCTGAAAAACAACTTGGTTGGTTTTGAACAAATATAAATAACAACATATAAATTTTCATTAACTTTCAAAATTTAAAAAAAATATTTTTTCAAACAAAATATTGCTTTTATTATCGAAATCTAAAATTTCAATTAAAAATGAGGCCTCTAAATGAACCGAGTAATAAAAAGAAATTTCGAAATCACAAGCTTTTATCAGACACCTTTTCTAATTCTAAATGGTACCTGAAATACAACAGCAAACGAAGTTTTCTGCTGAGTCTCCTATACTGGGCCGGACTCCTGGAAGATTCTGACAAAAATCTTCGAAGGAAAATCACAATGTATGTTTGCCTCATCATTCTTATTTTGTTAAATGTGGATAACTTTTTGTCTGTTTATTTTGCGATGGGTGGTTTCATATCGAGACTGGTTATATTCCACTTTTACAGTTATTTCTTGAGCCTGATAATATGGTGTGCAATGAGAAAAAGGCGAAAATTATTGTCGAAACTCCTAAGCAACTTACGAGGGAATAATTACTTTTCTGGAAGTAAAATAAAAATTTTCCTGTTGTGGCTTATTTGCAGCGTACCTGTTATTATTGCCTTCTTGGACGTTATTAGGTCCTATCGAAGGGAGGCTGATTCCCGCTACACCTACGGATTTGAAGTCGATGACGATATCAGAAATACTGTTGTATTTATAAGATCACTGGTCAGATCGTTTACATATCCGACATTCATTAACTTGATAGTTTTCCTGTATTGTTTATTGTGCCAGCGTCTTTGCAAATTAACATCCCATCTTACGACTGAAATCAGAACCTATTCACCTCATGAATTTACATTGTCCAAACAAGCAGGTATTGTAAGGCACCAATCCATAATCATTTCTGCAGTGCGTGTAATGCAAAAATTGTTTTCCATACCTTCCTTCCTCATATCAGCTGCACACTTCTTGGACTGTATTACTGTTTGTTTTAGGACTGATTGCTATGGAGAGTGATACTTTCATAGCTCATCCCATTACGTTTATACAGTTGGTTTTACTTATAGTTAATTCTTTTGGTGGTCTTTTGTCTTGTTTGTGGATGGCAGGAGGACTTCCAATGGAAGCAGACAAATTGCGTGAAGCTTTCTGTGAAAAGCTACAGCAGCGACTGCTTTTTGTTGGCAAAGTTGATAAAATTCGAATCGAAAAACAGCTTACAGAAAAATCGGCATTTGTATTGTCCGGCTGTGATATTGTGTATTTCAGGAGGAGTTCTATTCTTGCATTGGCAGGTACTATTCTTACTTACACCGTTCTTTTAATTAGCAGGGAATAAATTTTGATATTATATGTGATAACCACATTGAAGATCTTCACCGAGTTTATAGATTATTTGAAATTTAAGTGACTGAGGCCAGACTGTAGCATGTTCCAGACCATCAAGTCCCTTCAGACTCTGTCAGCAAGTCCTCATCGTGCGAGAGTACATCCAGCCTAAGACACCCTGTCCCCTAGATACATTCAGCTTTAACGCAAGGCTAATTGGAAACACTTATTTTGTAAAAAAATTATAAATAGTACCAAAGAATTAAAAATAAAATTTAAATAGTATATCCTCTATGAAGTATTGTGTTGTAAATAATGTTATGTATTGTTTACTGCAAATCACATTGAGTGTTCTTTAATAGATTATATTTGATATGTCTCCATATGTTTTCGATCGCGTAACTCTACGAAAGTAATTAAAAGTTTACCCTACATATATACAAAGTAAATCAACGATGAAAGATCATGGGGAAAACTTGAAGGGATCGTCTAGCTTACTAAAATATAAATTTTTTTTTAATGGGAATATAAGGTCGGATGTTATTTGAAGAACGAACACACACACAAAAAAAAAAGACAGGTAAAGAAAAACGTTGTTTATTGGCAGCATCATTGCAAAATGATTCAATGTCCACAAGAAATGTTCAAAATTGTGATCGCCAATAGTAATACATGCTCGGTAGCGTTGAAGGGGTGATTGGCGAACAGTACCAAAGATGCTAAGCTTTTCGAGCACGCTTGCAGCAGCAATATACAGTGGAGCGATGAGGTCCTTAGTCTCTTTGTCGTCTTAGTAAATGAAAACACAGTTGCAAACACAAAGTGCGTACCGGGGCTGCAAACCAGAGAAATAACGTATATCAGTTGGACATTGTTCTGTGGTGTTAAGAGAAATTCGATTGAAAATGTGTTTGTACGTCAACACGTCCCTTCCGACCCTATATTCCTATGCAAAAACTATATATATGTGTAAATAAACTGTACCAAAGTTTGTCTTATGACAAACACATCCCATGACATAATCATGCTGTACACATAAATGTGTATGTAGTCAAAAATCAAATAATTTATTGTTTAAACATTAAATACATATTTAAATTAAATGAAAAATTTACACTTTTCATTTGAATTTAATGTGAGCTATGAGAGTGCATTTGGATAATAGTATCGGAAAGTTCTGGCTGGATGCCCATTGTTAATGCAATTCCAATATAACTATAATTTATTTCTGCATTTGATTGTTGCGAAAAACATTACTTTAAACGGATATGTCGAACCAAATGGCTAGATTACATGTCGTTGGCGTGCTTACTCAATCTGGATATTTGATTTTCAATCCCATCCACTCATTAAGAAGAGATTTTTCTTTAAATTCTATAACGTTGTTCTTTTTCTCACGGGAGCCTACGTCTTTGGCGTACCTCCAAGTATCCCTTTGCGTATCTCACTTTGGGGATCACTGCTCTAAAAGACCTATGATTATCCGATTTACTCTTCTGGCTAATTCACTTCGTTGAGGTTATCCCATTCACTACTGCCAATCTTTCAACGAGGGGATCATGCTTCTTTTCCATTTCCCATGTAAATGGCTGTTTCGTATCATGTTCCATCCCTTAACGAAGACACCCTAGTTTTCATGTCACACATTTTATTTACACGTTTTCAAATATACAAATATATTAACCTACTGTTTGCATTATTAAAAATCAATATATATTTCAGAACACAGTCGCAACATTCTCAACATGTTTTGAACAAAGCACTTGCAAGTCATGATTTGATTTTATCGCTCTCTGATATATATTCTAATTGTTTCCTTGTGTTTTATGAGGTAATGAGAGACCACGAATTTAATAAATGGATTTCCCTTCGACAGATAAACGGGTAGCTATCTCGCATTTGCGTGTTACACAGTAGGATAACCATAAAATAATCAACAGATAGCCTTATTGTGAATATGAAAAGTTTATACATGGTGTAAGGATTTCTAATCATTTTTTTGAAAACAGGGACTGCAACGAACATTACAATCAAATTCAAACATGCGCCCTTCTGCTCTTTTGCTGTGTACTTTTCCAGAGATCCACATGCCAGGCAATCAGCATAAGTTAGTGGCTTTTTATATTGAATGATTCGGAAATTACTCTGTCCCTCTTTCAACAGATTCAGATATTTTTCTTCAAAGAGATATTAATAATCATAATGAGGTTACTCAAATTGTTACTCTTCCAAAAGCTTAAAAAAATAATAAATAAATAAATAAAATATTTTTGCTTTATCGTTTGTAAGGGTCTTGTAGTATATGAAATTTCTTAAATTTATTTTCAAGAATGTTTAGTTTATTGTGAGCAGGTTGCAGCTTGTGACGTAACAATGATGCCGTTGTGACGTGACAAAAAAGTATTACACAATCATTTTCATCAAAATAATAAAAAACATATTTATTTAGAAGATTATTTTCACTTGTAATAAAAAATAAAGTATCAATATATCATAACTATGATATTTAAATATAACAAGTAATATAAAATTTTTTTTTTTTAAGTCAATTCCTACTTTTTTTTCCGTCTATTGCAGAAAGTCCTTTATAAATAATTTTCATTCATTTTTTTAAGTTAACTGGCGCCATATATTGGTAGATATATGCAACTTAAGTCTACAAAAAACCTCAAATTAATGAATTAAATTTAATTGCTGAATTAATATTTGAAAAAACTGTATTCACATCCAGTGTCATCCACTACAAGTTTAAAAAAAAATGCATTTGAACTTGAGTGGATGAATAAAAAGTATTTAATGAACGATTGAAAATTTGAACAAGATATATATATATAGGGAGAGTGTGAGCTAATAGAAGGAATTGAAAAAAGTAATGCAAAGCTATCATATCAATATAAAATAAAGGCAGCTGTAATAAAGTAGTGAACATTGATACTTTTATTCTTCGGCATTGACAGCTGCACCACCGACTAATAACGATAACAAATTCGATAAGCAGTGAATAGGATTTAATTAAATTGATTTATGCCAAAATTTTTAATTTCATATCCATGTCAAAAATAACAATAAAGCATTGGGCTCTCAATTTTTGTTGTTGTTGTTGTTGTTGTTGTTGTTGTAGCTGAGAAGTATTGAAATCTTTTCGCTAATATCAAAGGAGACATTTTTTTCCCTTCGAAGAAGTCATTTTCTATGTTTAGATGTTAAGAAAATCGATTCACTTCAGAAGAAAACAATCCATACCATAATTCTTATATTATTCTCTGTATGTATCTAAAGTATCTTTAAATCAATTAAAAGTGTTTTGATTTTCGATACTGCATTCATTAAAACAATAATTTTTTCCATCATAAAAAGCAAAAGGAGTCATTTTAAAGACAAAGCGTGAATAGAACAGGGTTTACTCTAATGCATTAGTTTTGTGCTATAAAACTAAAAGTTATTAATAGACTTTGTTTTAAATATTTTTGAATTCAATATTCAATACATAATGTTGGAAAAAAATATTTAGAGTAACTTTTTTTTTATCGAAAGGACAAATTTCACCAATAATTGTTGCCATAGGTTAGTTCAAATTGTATTAACATTCAATCCATAAATTTAATAAAATATCAGATGCATTTCTCTGATTTTGTATAAAATATCAGGTAGCCAGATATTTCAACCTTTTATGCTTTTCAAATATAAATAATATCGTGAAAGAATATTTTTTATTTTGTAATGGCATTTTATTCAAGGAAATAAAAGAATAGTAGTAATTTCCAGTATTATTATTAATAAAATAAGTTAGAATTGCTTTTAATGTTACTTTCCCTTTGGGACTTTCAAAAGGATGCGAATGAATATCGTTATTGCTGAGGATATTTAAAATATAAAAAAATGCTTTTTTTCGTTAAAAAAATTGAAAAATATGTCAATTGTAAGTGGGGAAAAGGCTGTAAATATTCTCTACAAAATAAAAATAAATTATCAGTTACCGAACAGGAGGTATCATTCAGGGATTCCCGAAATGCTTTCAAGGAAATAATCCTTATGGACTCCGTTGTTACTAAACCGATTCGCATTGTGCTTCTCGCTTCGTTGTCCTACCACCGTCATGGTTTTTGTTAAATCGAATGCTTCACTCCTCGTCCAGGCGAAAGTGAATGAGGGACGACCGGTTTTTCAACCCGGTTTGCCGCAGTATGGAGAGAACGTGGTGAACAAGCATGAAAGCGTAGAGTAGTAATAAAATAGGACGTATTCATTTATTCCAAAGGAACAAAAAGTTTGGGCAATCATCTCAGGTCCTTTTCATACTAGAATTGGCTTTATGACACCTCTTGTCTTCTTTTCTCTGAGCGCATTTACTTAGAAAAAGTAAACATGCTGCGCAGCGATTCTTCTGAAGTCATACATTTATTGAACAATGTGCTTACTAAAGATAAATAGAGGAAATATTATTTTGTTTATAACTCAGATTATTTTGTATAAAATAGAATAAAATATTTTAAAAGTATTTTATTTAGGAATATTTTATTTTTTAATCATTTTGGAAGGAAAATATTACATACGAAACTTTATTAATGGAATATAAAGACGAAATATTTAGAAAAAGTTAATTTACTGTTAATAAATGAACTATTTCGATTAAGTTACTTAAAATTTTAATCGTGTTAGAAATTGCATGTGCAAGTGCAAGTGACTTGGTTTTAAAGTTTTTAATATACAGCAATAAGCTAAAAAACTTGAGGCAATGTTGATCCACAATGATATTTTTCACTAATTCAAATGGGTGATATAGAACAAAGTTTTATAGTATTATGTGACTGTGTGCGCTTAAAAGACAAAAAGGGATTGGGGGGGCTGCAGATGTTTTTCCATAATAGAGGGCAAGGTTTCAGCTCAAGAGAAAATGATCAAAGATTTGAATCTCGTAGTATTGCTCTGAACTCTAAACAGTTTTTAAAATATAAATGCAATTACAGTTTGCTCCTGCATCTTTTGAATTGGACAGATATCTTTGATAGTGAAAGAAGCCTTGAACAAAATAGTCATGAGGAATGTTCCTTGTGATGATATTCATTTTAGTGAATGCTAATAGATTTATCATGGCTTTTCTCAGTACAGATAGTATTGACTATTTGATGGCTATTATTCACTTAATCTGTCATACACTTTCATGTAGTATTCCATGAGACAAAGAAAAAACTTTTGATTGTCTTAATGAGGACTTTGAAAGGGACTGGCTTATACAGCCCGACGAAATTGCGATTGTTTTTCTTATTGCTTACTTGCAGTACGCCACAGTTTTGGAAGTAACTATTGGAGTAAATTGGAGTTGGATTTTATTAATAAGATAACCTGCTACTTTTTGTCAACAGGGTTTTAATGTCGATCATGTTAAGAGTTTGATCTTAAACTCTTAATATGATCGACATTAAAACCCTGTTGCCATATTTAAAAAAATACATTATAAAATCATCGCTAAGAGTTTTCGTGCATCCTGCATGGACTGACTTAGCGATTCTGTTATTTTGTTCGCTTTGTCAGAGCATTTGCGAGCGAACAAGCAATCTGCAATTTAAATTCAAGGATGTTCTTTTCAAGATTTCAATGTCATCATACAAACAAGTATTCTACAACATGAATCAAATATCGCTCACGCTAAGCAATCCCCAAACCTTTCCGATTTGTAGCAAAATTTACGATAATAACAAACTAAAAAATTAAGATTGCACAAAACTCGTCATAAGTCGAGGACAAATGTATACATTTCACTTTCTTACTTTTCTATTGCTCTGCGTTCTTAAGAAATTTTTTTTAAATTTCTCTTCTGATAGATAAGTGATCAAGAGATCTTTGATCTTTGGTACCGCAGACTTCAGATTCGAATCCTTGCGGTGGAACAGATGTTTGTTAGTGATTTAGAATCGTTTTTAAGCTGTAGGTTCCGGTTTAATTAGTCATCTTGTGCGATAAATGACCGTAGAGTCACAAATCAAACCACTGTAACTGCAACTGCGGATATTTTCATTTTGACGGGTGGTGTCTGTTTTGATATTGAGATAAAATTGCATTTCATACATGAGGAATCGTTTATTTACTATGAATTTTTTTAGAGTTGAATAACAGAACTAATATAAAAATCGACTGTAAGCAATTGAGTGAGTACTGTCTGTTTAATTTTTCATATAAAATTTTCCTTTTGAGATAATAATTATAAAAGTGAAGTTATGGATTTAATGTATAACGATTGTTTTTGGGTTTTTTGTATAAAATACTTGAAAAAAAAGAAAACGCAAAATTTTCTTAGCTTTTCACGTCGGCTAATTAAAAAAATGAACGTTAGTGTACCTAATTTTAAAAAATCTTTTTTGTAAGATTGGCAATATATTTTAGTTTAATTTCGTTGTAGTTTATTATTATTGCTATTATTTTTTATATTAGATTTTTTTTTAGAATAAAAAAATAGTTGTTGCTTAAAGATATTTTCTAAAATTGTCAATTTATAATTATTATTTTGTTATATCTGTTAGAAATTAATTTACGCTTCATATTTGTTTTAGAACTGATGCTTAAGAATTGTATACTTAACTTAAAAGCGATTTTTAAATTTTATTTATTTAAAAAAATGATTTTAAATTTCGTAAATTAGTAAATAAAAATGAATTTTGAATAAAAGAAAAGAAAATTTAAATCGGGGATTAATGTGTTTAACGCTTGGAACTTGGATTTCATAATATTCAACATTTTAAAAAGAGATTCAATAATATTGATATAATATATTGAATAATATTCATATCATATGCATTGCTTTATTTCTTTTTTGTTTTTTATGAATATATATGTTAAATGTTCCATTAAAGTAGTAATAATATGAATTTTGTGGCAAATTGTAATAAATTATTCTTATAGATGTGAAAGCATATATTTAATACAAGATCAACAATAAAGAAAATGCAGATTGTTGCTCAAAAATATTTTCTAAAATTGTCAATTTATAATTATTTTGTTTTATTCGTTAGAAATTAATTTAAGCCTTATATTTGCTAACTGGGGGTTAAGAATTGTATACTTAAGTTAAAATCGATTTTTAAATTTTATTTGCTTAAAAAAATTATTAACAATAAATTTAAATTTCAAAAATTGCTTATTAATTTTTTTGAGTATTTATCTAAATTAGTAAAAAGAAATACATTTTGAATAAAAGAAAAGATTTAAATCAACGGTTTATGCGTTTAAAGCTTTAAACTTGGATTTCATAATATTAGACATTTTTAAAAGAGGTTCAATAATAGTAATAGGTACTTACGTATGAACGGTACCTTGGCGGTTTTTAAGTGTCGCCAATCTAACAACTACTAAGGTTAGCAAACCAATAGAATAGATTGGTGCCACTTAAAAACAGCCAAATCTGTAGATGCGATTGGCGCGTGTGCTCTTTATTGGCGCAACTGTCGCCAAGGTACCGTTAATACGTAAGTACCTAGTAATATAAGAAAAGCATGTTTTACAATTGTCAAACCATATATTTAATATAAGTCCAACAATAAAAAAATTCAAGTTGTTGCTCAAAAATATTTTCTAAAATTGTCAATTTATAATTATTATTTGTTAGAAATTAATTTATGTTTAATATTTGTTTCAGAATCGGTGCTTGAGAATTGCATCCTTTACTTAAAATCGATTTTTAAATTATTTATTTAAAAAATTTTTTTAAAAAATTTTCTTCTACTTTTAAAATACATACGTATTTTGACAGTCAGCTATTAGTCATGATTATGCTAGATTATTTTTTAAAAAAAATTCTATTTATTTATTTATCTTGTGTATTAAATATAAAACATTTTCTTGTGCAACAACAAAGTGCTTTAGAATTTTTTAAATTCAAATAATGTAGAAATGTTTAAATTCTTAATATAATATATTTTAAGGAAAAGATATTTCCAAAATTTATTCATTGCAGTTATTGAATTTTGATAAAGCATTGCAGCAATGATCTCGTTTAATCTTTTCTAGTTTAGAGTATTAATATTGTATATTTTTGTTTAATAATAATTTTTTTTCTAAATGTTATTAAAATACTTCTAATTTTTTAATTAATAAAAAAAAAAAAAAAAAAAAAAAAAGATAGTAATAGGCAATACTACCTATAATTTCCACTTCTGTAATACTTTTATTTTCTCTGAAGCAAATAAATTTAAATTTGTCTATTTTTCAGCCTTTAAAATGTGGCGATCAACAGTTGGATATAATGTAAATGAGTCTAAAAATGGAGATGGTGGCGATGATGATTGGGAAACTGATCCTGATTTTATTGTAAGTTTATTGATCATAAATTTATTTGAAATCTAAGTATCTATTTTACATATATATCATTATAAATTATATCTTCTTGAATGACGCTGTATAGTATAATTCAACTAGTTAATTATTCAAAACATTCAATGTCTTTTCTTTTTTTTTCATCAAAAATTTTTTTCATCATGAATAGTTAAAAAAGTATTTTTTGTTTTATGCATCTCAAAAATTTTTTAATAACCATAAATGTCAAAGATATATGTATAAAACTTACTCCAATAACTATTTTATGTCTGAAATAGCATCTTATTTTTCTGACTGATAATCATTTTGAAAGCTATTATAATTCAAAATTGATTATTTGATTGCAAATAGGTAATTCTGATAGTTTGTGAATTCCATGAAATACATTAATGTTTGACATATTTTATACCCTTTGGGAAGAGGGTGTCATTCTAAATTGTGGTAACATATTGGGAGTGTAGTATAGTTATGATCTCTGTGGTTCACTCTAACTGAATCTGCTACATCTCTGTTAAAAGTTTAGTGGACTGGCAGCTAGCAAGAATGCCAGAATTTTAAATATTGAAATTTCAAAAATCTTATACAAACCGATTTTGATTTATGCAGATTTTAAATAGATTGATAATTATTTTAAATTAGATCATGCAAAGAGGAATTAATTCTGTAAATATATCAATAACAAATACCAGATTGATAAAAGAAAAGTTATTAAGTCAATTTCAATTTATTAAATTATCAAAATAACAGAATTAAATTTATATAGTATCATTGATCAATATCACTTTAAAACATAATGAATATTTTTTAACATTTACTATTTGATTAACAATTCTGTACCGACAATGTACCGACCATTTAGATGTTCTTAAGATGATATAAACATAATTCTTTTATATTAAGAGATGTCTGTTATTCTTGAGAATCATATCTTATCATGCAAGTTAAATTAAAATTTTATTGGAAACATTTTTGAAATTAAAATTTCAAATTAAAATATTTGAAATTAAATTTAAAGTTATGATATGAAGTTGTTCATAAGTGTTAAGATTTTTTTTTCAATATGCTTTCACCTTTTAAAATCAGATAATTTTATGAATATATTTA
The DNA here is from genome assembly GCA_021605075.1 of Caerostris darwini. Classification (NCBI taxonomy): domain Eukaryota; kingdom Metazoa; phylum Arthropoda; class Arachnida; order Araneae; family Araneidae; genus Caerostris; species Caerostris darwini. The sequence goes on along the minus strand of BPLQ01010785.1, from coordinate 1,156,997 downwards.
TTATTATATTTAAAGCAATTAAAGATCTTCAGTATTTTTTGACATTTTTGTTGTACTTTAGAATGATGTGACTGAAGAAGAACAAAGATGGGGCTCTAAAACTGTAGAAGGTTCAGGAAGAACATCTGCTGCTATCAAGTATGCAAATTTTAAATATTTCGTCGTAAATAATTTTTGAAATTTGCAGTTATATTAAATTTATACTTGGAACACAATGACTCATATTTGGAGCATAATGACTCATATTTGGAACATAATGACTCATGTACTAAAAATTATAAACAATTTTGTCATTTACACTAAAGATTTACATTTTGTTTTAATTTACATTTTGTTTTAAAGTCATTTACACTTATTTGGCTTTGTTTTTAAATTGCATAAAATTGATCTTTTATCAGCAATGCTTCTGATATTTAAATATAAGTTAATAAGGAATTCTAAGTTTTCACATACTTTTTCTTTTTATATTTTAATACATAGTAAGACAAAAAAAAAAAAAAAAAAAAAAAAAAATCATTTTCGTGTCTTTTAATTTTGTATCTCTTTATTATATCCTTGCATAATTTTCAATAAATTTATTGAAACATTTTCTTTCTACACAATATTTATCTTTTTTTTTTTTAATGTTAATGAAATTTCATTTTGAATGTTTTTCTCTCTAAGAGGATTGTTATATTTTCATAGATAAAAATATTTTTTTTAATAGTATTCAAGAGCTACGAACAAATGTTGTAAAAGATGATGCCGAATTGAAGAAAAAAGTGTTAGATGATAGCATGAAATCTTCCTATGGCTATGGAGGCAAATTTGGAGTTCAAGCTGACAGAATGGATAAAGTATGGGTCATTTAGAATGTATCATAATTTTTATTTTCAGGCAGTTCTATCAGAAAAAAGTTACTAGATAAGGGGAGAAAAAAAAAAAAAAAAAAAAAAGGGAATTAAGTTATATATAATTTTATACCTATCTCTCCATGCACACACACATTAGTTAGAAATTGAATTATTATTGAAATAGAAGCAATAATAAAAAAGTAGACAAATATTTTTTATGACAAAAGTCTTATACTTTTCTCAATGCTATTTTGATGGACATTTATTAAAAGTTAGTTCTTTGGGTTCTTTCCGAGATCTATTTTGAGAAAATTTAGTCAGATTTTCTTGCAAAATGTAAATGAAAATAAACTTTTAACAATATTTTCATCCTTCACCTCTTAAAAAATATTTTTGCATTTTTATTAAAAAAAACAACAACAACAAAAAAAAAATAACCTGCAAATTTTTTTTATTCATCGCAAAAAACTTTATAAATTGTCCTAGGAAATCAAAGAGACAATAGAAAATTCTTCCATATTTTTTTTATCTTTCTGAAAATCAATTCTTAATTTAAACTGAAATTTAAAAAAAAATAATTGAGAATTTAATTAACTATAGAGGAATTCATATCAATGGAACTATAAGTATAAATATTAAATTATTTTTATTGAAGCAAATAATTGTTTATTATGCAAAACATTCAATAAGATTATGAATAAACCTCTAACAAAAACATCTTACTCTCAACAAACCTCTCCTCCAAACTCAAACCTCTTATTTTTCAACAAAACAAAATTTGAACAATCTGAACAAAATTTTCTTCTATTTTTAAAATGCATATGTATTTTTACAGTCAGCTGTTGGTCATGATTATGTTGCTCAAGTTGAAAAGCATGCCTCACAAATAGATTCTGTTAAAGGATTTGGTGGAAAATATGGTGTTCAAGCAGATAGGCAAGACAAAGTAAGTCATCATTTCTCTTTCTGAAGCATACATCCCAATCATAAATTAATTTTGTTTTTGGAAATATGTTTCTCAAAAGCACATTTTAATGTTTGATTTAAAATATACAGTTGGCTCATTATTTTAATTTTCTGATAAAAAAAGTCATTGTAATGTCTATTAGTTTTTCAAATAAATTACCTTAAATTTAAGTTTATTTGGTTTTACTTATTTCTTTAAAAAATAATTTTTTTGCTAATTTTTTTAGTTTTAATAATGACTGGAAATCAGTTTTAAAATTAATACCTAATATTCTAAATATCACTTATATGTCTGTAAAACTTAAAATGTTAAAAACTTTGTATGAATCTCTATTATTATTGAAATGAGATATTATTATAGCAATTTATGATTATTTCGCTACAGAAATTAATGGTTTTCATTACTACTTTTAGTTTAATTTATTAATTTTGTTTTCAGTCTGCTGTAGGATGGGATCATCATGAAAAAGTAGACAAACATGCTTCTCAGAAAGGTATTTATTAAAAAAAAAAATTTGTGAGTTAAAATGTTTTTTTTTATCATAAGTTTTATTTTTTATAAAATATATGTCATTTTTTTATTTTATAGTACTTTCAGCAATTTTTCCAATTCAATGTGTCATTTTTTATGTAATTTTTTAAATATTGTGTTCATTTTATAGGTAATAATATTTTATAGGTGCATAATTTTGTGTAAATAATTTGAAAGAAAATATGCAGCTTTGTAAATCAAAGAGAGATTTAGATTTTATTTTTAAATTCAAAAGTTGAATTGTTCCTGATTCACATGTTTATAAAAATTAGTTTAATAAAGGTTTGATTTATTCTTTTTCACAACACGTTTTATAAAATGTAAATTTCTACATTTTTTTATAATGTTCTTTAGATTTATGTACTTTTTATTTAAAGATTATGCATCTGGATTTGGAGGGAAATTTGGTGTACAAAAAGATCGTGTAGATCGCAATGCAGTTGGTTGGGATTATATTGAAAAAACTGAAAAACACGAATCCCAGAAGGATTATGCTAAAGGATTTGGTGGAAAATTTGGTGTTGATACAGATCGAGTGGATAAATCGGCGGTTGGATGGGATCACCAAGAGAAGGTTGAGAAACATTCTTCTCAAAAAGGTACTGCTGAATGAAGCACTAAGTATTATTTTAATTTATTATATTTAGATTTTTAATCAATAAATAAATTAAAAGTTTACATAAATATATTAACAGATCCCTTTCAGATGTAAATTTATATTAGTGGTGTGAAATGAAAAATTTATTATATATCTATGAAGCATAAGTGTGTAATGCAAAATATATTGCTGAAGTAATTGATTTTCTTAACTGTTAAATATTGTTACCTAAATTTAAATAACTTCAAAGTTTAGTATCAAAATAAAAATACAAAAGTTATTTCAAGACAAATGAAATAACTTTTATTTGCCACCAATCTAGGTTAATATCAATTAGTAAATTCTTTTAGACTTTTTTCCTTTTAAATCATGTGAGTACTGTATTTAGGTATTGAATGCAATAAAAAAAGTTATAAATTTTTTTACCATTGGTATTTTAAAAAATTTCAGCTTTTAAAAAATTTTCAAGTGAAACATCCAGAAATCTGAAGTACAGCAATCAAGTATATAATTATTTTCTATAATTTTCGACAAATAAAAAAAAAAGCTTCTAGTTGAGTTATACTATATATCAAATTGTACAATAAAATAAAAAGGTTCCACATCATAACATTTAATTAGGAAAAATTATTTTAATTATTTTAGCAATAAAAAAGGAAATATAAGAAACTACAAGTTAACATTCCATTACATGTTACATCAAGACAAAAAATGAACAGAATGGCAAAGTTCCATAGTAACAAGTTTAGTTGTTTTTAGCTTGCAACGCAGGAAATATTCGATTAAAAGCTTGTTCACAAGACGTCATGGAGAAACCACAGTAGATACAAATTATTGAATGGTAGTTTTTCAGTTAAGTTTCTGATATGAAAGTTATAATTTTTGTTTTGTATCGTTAATTATGTACAATTGTGCTTCACAGATTATGCAATAGGATTTGGTGGAAAATTTGGTGTTCAAACTGATCGCCAAGACAAGTGTGCTGTGGGGTGGCAACATCGTGAAAAAGTTCCAAAACATGAATCCCAGATTGGTCAGTCCTTTGGATATACTGACTTATCTGACACTTAGTAATCATGTTGCTTGGCTTCTGCCTTGGTTTTTAACCCCAAATAACACTTTGCATGGCTTTCATTTGCAAATAGGCTTTGTATTGCCATCCATTTTAATTTTGTTTAAAATTGAATGACTAATAGTATTTTAATTTCTAACATGGTAGTTATGTTTTAATTGATAAGAACTTAAAGAATTGACATTTCTTTTAAGATAGTTTGTTTATGCATATCTAACACAAATAAAATGTTTGTGTTTTGAAAATACTAAAACAAGTATTCTGGTGCATTTTCTTATTTATATGCAAATTATTATAGTTTGAATACTTAAAAATCTAACTGAAATAATATGTTCTGAAGTATGATGCAAGAATTAAATATTTTTTAATAGTCTATTTAGCATTTCTAACTGTATAAAGTTGTTTATGAATTTCTCAATTCAAATTTTTATTAATAAGTTATGTCAAGAGCACATTATATTTCAAGGAATACAGGAAATAAAATGTTATTATTTGCATTTATTCTTATGTAAATTAATATATAAATGAAAAAAAAAGTGTAACTAATTGATAAGATATGTTTATGAAGTTAGTATGTTTTTCTTTCAATATTTAAAAATAAATTTTTTTTTACTAATACAAATTTTTAACTTGTATGTAAATTCTGTAATGTTGTAAATTTCTAGCAATATTAATTTATTAAAAAAATATTTTGACTTGTTCAGCTTAAATTTCTTTATATTATAAACATGATCAACATCCTTTTTTATGCAAAGCATTACTTAATTTTAATTTTTAATATAGCATATTAATAATGCCATTCTTTATGAACCTGTATTTGTATGATAACTTTAAAACGTTTTTCTTCAACAATCTTTATTTTATTAAACCTATAAAATAGTCTCTATAATTTTAATATCGGAATATGAATAATAATAAAAATATTATGATAAAGTAGCCAAAATGTTTTGTTTTCAATCTTGCTACTCTGTACAATTCAACTTTATAATTATATATAAAACACTAGAATTATTTCTCTTTTAAATAGATTATTCAAAGGGATTTGGTGGCAGATATGGAGTTCAAGAAGATCGCAGGGATAAATCAGCACTTGGTTGGGAAGAAGTTACAAAAGTGGAAGCTCATCCTTCGCAGACTGATATGAAAAAAGGTTTTGGTGGCCAATTTGGAATAGAAAGGGATAGACAGGATAAAGTAAGTTGATAATTTCATATAGTTTCACATGATAGATTTACCATCAAAAATATAATTTGTATTGGGAAAAATAACTAAAACTGTTCTTTTCTATAAAGTAAATAAGTGAAAGTAAAATACATAAATAAATACATAAAGTAAAAATACATAAATAAGTGAAAGCAGATTAGATGATTATTAGTAATTTGGAAGTCCCTGATTTGCAGCAATTTATTCAACTGATTTTTAACACTTTCTCATGGAAATACTTTTGATGAAAAGGGTTTTTCTATAAATTCAATCTGTGGGCTGAGGCAGATTTTCAATTGAGTACAAACAGCTCAAGACATTTTAAACACCAAAATAACGAAAGCAATACTGAGCTATACGAGATCTTGTCATTCCAAGTATGTTGAATCAATGGCAAGAAGAAAATCTGAAACTAGAACAAGTAAAAAATGAATTTGAAAGGAAAAGAGCTGGGCAACATAGGGAATTGCAGATTAAAACACAAATCTGCTTTGGTTGATGTGAAAATTAAACAATGAATGCTTTAAATATAGTTAGAATCTTACTTAACATTTTGGCTTAAGAATTTCCTCACCCTATTTTAGAATTTTACTGTTATGCTGGATCTTGCTTTGGCAGAACTAAATTTATTTTTTGCTAAAACTTTTTTTTTTTTAATTTTTAGGTCTGTTTTGTGCTTTTGGAACATATATTAGGTTAATAAGATTGCTAGAGATTATAAAAGATGGTATAATGCTCTTAAATAGTTTTAATTGGGAAAGTTGTTTGAGTTTTAACTGCTGAAAATATTTTAAAACCATGATTTATATTAAATTTTAGGAGATACTGGATAATCTTCAGATACTGGAACCAGGGATTATATACCGAGATCCCATTATTTATTTTTTTAATTAATATTTTTTTTGGAAGAAATCTTGGTTCTAAGAATAACAAATAAAATTCATTTTTTATGATTTTCCGTTAGATGATTTTGAAAATATTTGTTAAATTCATTATTTTTACAATGTTTTAAACATAAATGTTATTAATCATTAATGTAATAGGGTTTTCATATTCATAGAGTTTTTAAAATAACTTATAGTGTCCTGATTTTATGCAAATTATCTGGAATTTTTCTAAATTTTACTTGGAGAAAGTTAGGGAATGGAAAGTGACCACCTTGTATAATTATGTAAAGTTAATGTAATTTATGTTCTATGTATGTAGCATCAAATTGTGTCATAATATTATAAATATGTTTTGGCCACCAATTTAAGTTATTTTATTATTCAAAGTAAATATTTGGTTAAAAGATTTACATATATATTTTTTAATCAATGTTCATATATAAAATAAGAATGAACTTATTTCAGTCAGCTTATTCCTTTTCTGAAGTCGAAAAACCTCAGTCAAGTTATCAGAAAACACGATCTGAATCAGGTAATAATTCCTTATTTTGAATTGATAGAATGTATGTAAACAAATTAATATTTATCATAATTGATTTGATTAATAAAATTAATATTCTTTTATTCTTGCTTTTTTCATTGATTATAATAAATAAAAGTTCTATTTTTATCTTATTATCTTTTCCCCCTTTTTAAAGTTAAATAATGTAAAAAAAAAAAAAAAAAAAAAAAATTATGTGTTTTCCTGCAAAATTTACATTTTTTCTAAGATTTCCTTCCCTCTCCCAAATTCTGAAAAAAAAAAAAAAAAAATAGAGTCCACAACTGATGCATTTTTATCTTTTCTCTAATTGTGGAGAATAATTTAAGTAAAATCAATGTTTTTTAGCCCCCAGGAAATAATATTAAAAACATTTTCTAAATATGTACAATGGACTATTATATATATATATATATTTATTTCCAATGGCAGATTATGAACAGTTACAGCAAAAAAAGAACAACGAAAAAAAAAACAAAAAACATACAACACACAACTATAACAAAAAATACAACAAAGCATGCCGGAACAGAATTCATTAATCTAACAGTAAAGCCAAGTTGCAGATCTTTTAGCCACTAAAAAGGGTTACCAGGTGCACTACGGGAGGTAGATCTTCTGCGCAAAATATTTTTATTCATAAATGTAAAAAAATAGTTTATGATTATCTAAGGTAAAATTAAAAAAAAAAAATTAATATTTAATCTTCAAAAATGCATGACTTTTACAAATGAAGCAAGACCAGTTGTAAGTATAAATCATTTGGGGCGAGGGGGTAACTCAATTATGTTGAATTTGAATTACAACAAAGTGATATTTTTTATAAATAATGGGGAAAAAACCCAATATAAAAACGTTTTTTAGCTTTTAATTCCCTAAAATTTCTATTAAGATTACAATCACTGTTCAGTTTAAAGTTTTAAGGATGTCCTTTGAAAGTACTTCGATAAGAAGGAATCTAATTTTATCAATTCAGGTATTTTATTTTAATGGCAAAAAATTTTCTTATAATCAATATTTATCACTAACTTGTGCATAGTGAACAACTAATGCAGTGCAACATAAATTTAGAATAGATTTTATAACATAATAAGTATGCATATATTGCACTAAAGTTTGAGTCTGTATACATTTGATGTACTAAAGTAAGAATCCTAAAAAATTGTAAGGTTTTCAAAATTTACATGTTATCAAGTATGCAGTTGGAATGCAATATATGAATGATTTTGGAATGTAAAATATATATCATTTATCATTTAAAATTTCCCCAAAAAGCAATCCTTTCGTTTCACTTTCTCTCATATAATGCAATAAATCCTTATGATGTATCCTAAATAATATTATTATAGTTTCTGCTAATAACATGAGATAGTTGCCTCAGTATTTGGCCATCTTAATATAGTAGGAATTTCTAGAAAACATTAGTGTTTTTACATATTACTTTTTTTTTACTTGCAGAAACATTTTATGTGATTTTCTTATTAATTATCTTAATAAATAAAAAAAAAACACATTATTTTAAAAGTAATCTGCTTATGTAATTTAAATATAATTATAAGCAAATCCTTTTTAGTGGGTTCAGCCAAAGCCAGCAGCTTGAGAGCTCGTTTTGAAAATATGGCCAAAGCAGAGGAAGAAGAAGCTCGCAAACGGGCAGATGAAGAACGAGCAAAACGAATTGCCCGGGAACAAAAAGAGAAAGAGTTTGCGAAGAAAGATGAAGAGGTAATTGGAAATATTTGCTGTATATCTGAATGAATTGAATATATTTCTTTTGAAATTAGGAAGTTTAATAATACTTTTGTTATTAATGCGCTATGTGATGCATGCTTGTTTGAACTCTCTGCATGAAACACTGTGAATTGTTGAAATTTTAACTGTGAAAACACTGTCATATATCTATAATATGTTGAAATCTATTGATATCTTATATATTTTGTTTTAGTTAGTAAATAAAAATTCGTTAATATATAGAATTAAGAAAGGGACAGAGTATTTAGCTAAAAATAAACAATATTTTGACATTAATCGACAGAATATTTAGTTACAAACTAAATATTTATTCTTGTAATGCTTTTAAATAAGATCAAGGAAAAGGGTTAGAAATTATATGTCAGAATAATAAAAAAGTTATCAAGATAAGATCTCACCAAATTCCAAGTTTCAGGGTTCAATATTGTTTCAAAGATTTTTTAAGCATGTGTTCATTATGCACAATAAATAAAAATACAGTTTTAAATTTAACTTTGAACTTACTATATTTCAAGCAATGAATTAAGTACAATATTGATAATTTCAGTGAAAGATGACAAAACATAATGAATATTTTATAACAAAAAATTTCTGTTCAGTCATTTTGAGAAAATCTTAATCTATTCTTTTGTAAAATTAAACCATGTGTAGAATTCTGCTCAACTATTGTGATAATTATATATATCAATAATTTTTCAGGAAAGGCAAAGGAAATTAAGTCTTCGAGAGGATTTTGATGACGTTGAGGAACAGAAGGAGCCAGTCACTGCTCCCACTGTTCGCACGTCTTCTGTGGGTGTGCCTACCCCTCTGTTGCAGGCTGCAACAACTGCTAAGAATGCATCACCTGAACAGACCTTTCAATATACTCCTGCTCAACCACCTCCTGAATTCGAGGTACATCTTTTTATTCTCATAAAAGCACATTTGCAATATCAATAAAGCATCATGAAAAAGGTTTCCATAAACAATATGAAATTTCCCAAAATTTATAAGTAATGAAAGGATAATTTTAAGACTGTGGAATATAAGAATGGCTGGCGTTTGAATAATTCAATTCGTTGAACATCAATTCGTTTCTGTTCTTTATTATTCTGTTGTCCAAATCTGAAAGTTTATTATGTCTAAACATGTTCATTTGACAAAAAGTCTGGGAACCTTGCTGGCTAAGAAAGTGTTTGAACAATCAAGAGACGTGGGCCATATGGGCATAAAAATTTATTGGATAAAGTTTTAGGGCGACATGCTATGAAGAGTAATAGAAATAAGTGCAGGGTGTTCATAACATTTTGAGTTATTAAAGTTTTATGTAAGACTACTATTATTGACTGTTGTGGGAGATGCCATATCACCAAATTAACAACTGTGCGCTTTGCAAAACAAAATCACTTGGAAACACTGGCTCGATCTCCTCACATTGATGCAATGGTCATCTTCTCTTGAGACTGAAGTAGAATTCATTTTTTTTAATGATATTTTCCCTTGTGATATAGTCTGCTGGCAGCTGCGATAATTGAGATTGATACCTTTAAAGACTATTTTGTCCATTAGACAGAGGTCTTGAAAAGCAAAAAGAAGCATAATCCAGCCTCAGCCTATTGGTTTAAAATAGAGGAAGATGGCAGTAGACATGTATGGCAGAATAATGAAAGATGGCAGCTTGGTGTATTGAAATATTGCCATTGGTGCAATTTGGGCTCATCACAATTGGCTGATATTCTCTCGCATTTATATACCTTTGGCTTTCTAGAGTCTTCAATGCATACTTTTGCAACAACTAATGTTACAAGCATCTTTATATTGTCTAACTGTGTAGTGCAAATGACACTGTAGTATTCAATATGATTAGTCCTCTACACACATTCTAATTATTCAACTTTTAGAAGTTGCCTAATTGCTTACAACGATTTCAGATGTATCATGACATTATTATGAATGTCTCCAGGCAACTAAAATAGTGGCAGAAAAATAATATATATGTATCTAGCAACCTGAAAATTTTTTATTTTAAAAGATGTCATCTGCACAATAGAAACTTGCAGCTATGACTAAATGTAATCATTTCAAAAAAATTGTATCAGATATTTCAAGATTACCAGGACAATTTTGTTGCAAAAGAATATACATTTTCAATTTCTCTGTATTTAAGTATTAAACTTTAATTTTAACTCCTATTTATTTTCTTGTTTAATTAGAAAATAATCATGAGTTCAAATTAATTTGATTCATTCATTGAAATTATTTCGCTTCCTTTTTTTTGTTCAATTATCTATCTGAAAAAAAAAATCTATTTATTGTGTATTTTTTTTAATCATTTGGAAAATTCATATTTATACTATAAAAAAAAATTAAGGTTTATACTATTCATTTGTATGTTTATTTAAGAAGAAATAGCAGATTACTTAAAAAATTTATGAATAATATAAAAATATTTTACTTAGGTATATTTATAGATCCAATGAATACATTTCATCAATAATTTTACTTTCTAAATTTTGTAAATTGTTCTAAAATTTATCATGAAGTAAAATTTTTATTGCTAAAGACATGCTATTAATATTTGTGGAACTACAATTGTTTGTATATATGACAGATAAAGAGAAAATAATTTTTGTTATTTTCTTAAATACAATGAAGAATTTAATCATACTAACTCTTTTTATTATAAGGGTATTATTTTTTTCATATATTTTGTTAGTTATCTCCCTAATTCTATTATTAGATACAATTAAAATGTGTTTTTTAATATTATATTATAAGTCCATATTGCATTAAATAATTAGTTATTGGAACCTTATCACTATTTTAAAAGATTTATTTTAATTGCCTATTTTAAGAAAATTATAACTCTTTCTTAATAGGATTAAAAGAATCTTTTGATAAACAATTTTTGTATTATTTGATCAAAATTTTAAATGAAAATAATTATATAATTTAAATCTCTACACAAATAATTTAATATCTATTTTTGATTTTATGTAGAATGAACCTATCATCGAAACAAAACAACCTGTCCAAAAAGGGGAACCGGTTTCATTTCTGGATTCTCCAGATGATGCTGAATCAGAATTATTCAAGCCGCCACAAAATTATGCAGAACCAGGTTTGTAGTTGTTTTCACTTATTTATCATTTTATATCACATAAAATTATTATGTTTTTATGTTCTATAAATTTTTATATTTTGCAATTAAATGCATTCAATTTGGAGTTGGTTCCATTTGTAAATTAATTTAAACAAATTGAGTATTAAATTTTAAGAATAGAGTTTCTGTGCATTGTTAAATGTTCAGCTTTCCCAGTTAATTTTCTAGGGGGATCACATAAAATGTTTTTATGTAACTACTAAATATCCAAATTCTCAATTTTTTATCTAATTCTGATAAGTGCATATTATTGTTACAATTGTTATTAAAAAATAATAGACACTTTCTTCTTCCTGTACTTAGTTAAAAACAATTGCATTTCAAAAAGAAAATTTTAAGGTAGATTTTTTAGATTGCGGTAATCTTACTCTTCACAATTATTATTAGATGAATGAAAGCTTTTTAAAAGATTCTTTGGATATGCATTCTGATAAATATTAATTATGTAATACATTTATATAGTTTACTTGGAAAACTTTATTACTTAATTTATTTTAGTATTCACTTATTGCCATCATAAACAGAACCTTAGAGAATATAATAACAAATTTATGTTGATTAAATCTTAATTTTTCCTTAATTTTATTACTTCATATTTTTAAAAATAAGATATTTTGTAAATACCATGATAACTATATTTTATTCCCTTTTAATCTAAAATATATTTATAAAAATGTTTTATTTCTTCATAACTGAGTTTTATTAGAGATAAAAACTTTTTGGTTACAACTCATATTATTCAGTGTTTAATATTAGAAAACAGATTAATCATTTAAGACAACATTTAAATCTTTTAATGATGTGCTTTAAAACAGCTGTTAGATGCTATTTTTTATAATGCATCAATATAAGTTTTTTTTTTTTTTTTATATCATTTAGCATATGAAACTCTAGAACAAGTTGAAGAAGAATTATATGAAGTGCCTGAAAATTCTGGTATGTCAGCTGTTGCTCTATATGATTATCAAGCTGGTGAGTTTTCATAAAGTTTCCTATCCTTCATTTTTTTTAAAAATATGAAACTAAAAAGTTATATCTGAAACTTTTTGTCCCTTCCTATGCTGTCTCATAGCAAAGAAAACAAATGCATGAAAAATGGGACCAGAAACGTTCATTGTCATATAGTTTTAGAGTAATGAGTATTGGCAGCAAATATTGCTTTTATGAATGTTTCCATCATTAGTGAAGTAAAAGAAATCTCTTAATGTTTCTTCAAAACAAATGATATTGCATTTAAAACAACTTATCTATTGACTGGCGAATCAATGGTGGCAATATTTGGGTTAAATTGATTGTAAGAAAATTGCAAAAATATTAAAAAACATGTCTGAATGCTATTTATTCAATAAATAAATGGAAAGAAAAATCTTGTGTTTAGTACAAAAATGATTTATTAGTCTGATAGAATGTCAATGATATCCCCTTTAATGATTCTTCTTCAAAAGTGAGTTGAATGTCTTGCTTTTTATTGTATAACTTGAAACTACATTAGAACTAAATATATCTATTAGATATTGTTATTTTTTACAAATAATTATACTTAAAAATTGCACTCATAATTATTTCATATTATAATTTTAGAGAATTATTTTTTATGAATTGCTCTGTTTAATAATTCAAAAGAATTTATTTTGAATTTTTTACTTCATTAGTAATCAATAAAAAGTTTATATATTTCATAAGATAAGCTTCGCTCAAAATTATTGCATACATATAAAACAACAATTTAAAATTTCATGGAAATGAAAATTGCAATTCTGTTAACTTTTATTTCTTAACACACTCATATGATCTATTTTTTAAATTTATTAGCTGACAGTGATGAAATATCATTTGATCCAGATGATATTATTACCAACATTGAAATGGTAAGTGTTTTGTTTTATTTTGTAATTTTTTTTTTCTAATCAATGATTTTTACAATTGACAATATATTTTTCTTTTAATTAGTTTACAAAAATAAATAAAATACATAAATCGTTAAAAAACAAAATTAATTAGAAATGCTTTTTTTAAAATAATAAAACTCATTTCTAATTAATTTTGTTTACTTGTTAAATGTATCTTTCTATAAAAGATACATTTAACAAATATAACATTATAAATAATATGAATTTTTTAACTTTAAAGCAAATTATTGATCTTTTATTAGGCTTCAAAATTTGATATTATTCAATTAAATACTATAAAATAGCTCCATAAGTTTTAAAATTAATATTCATAATTTGAATGTTAATTCTATGTTTAATCATATATTTTTAAATTAATTTTCTTGACATTCTGTATAATTTAATTTTGATATTAATTTCTAGTCATTAGATATGATCCAGTCTTAATTGATGTGATTATCAAACTTGAGTCTTAATATTTGATACTACTAAAACTTCACAAAAACAGGAAATCCAAAATACAAACATAATTGCTTTATTAAATTCTTATCCATGTATCTTTTCAGTTTTAATTAAATTATTAATTTCTGTACCAGTTAGTTTTAAGTTGTACATCCACTTACACATGAAGTCATTAAAAGATTTGAAACTTTTAACATGAGAATATACATCCTCAGAATATTAAAATATATAATTTGTTTGACTCACTTGAAGACTAAATAATCAGATGTATCCTATAAAGGTTTCATTAATATCAGGAAACAATTGATATATGGAATTATTATTTGCAATGAAGTCGGAGGGAAAAAAGTCACAGTACTCCGATCTATGTTGTCATCTTATAAAAGCATCTCTGCGTAGGAGCAAGGAGGATAGTAGAGGGGATGAAATAGTGAAACAAAGGAAGAAATGAAAAGTTTGAATATTTTCTCTTAAAATTAACATTTTTAGCCTCTTTTATAGTTAGAATGGGCTCCACATCACTTATATCCATTGATATTTTTTGCAATTGAGCTCTCTAAGTATGAGTCAAATACCCATTAAACTTGAACTCATATTGTTTATTTGCATACGATTTTTTTAATTCATCCAGTTTCATTACCTTCTGCAATGCGTCTCGTCAAATTTTGCTTCTACTTTTTGTTGCCCATAAGTCAACATTATAAAATATCACCTATTTTTGGATTTCATGCACATTTTATTTCATTGTAACCTTTATTGTTGTATTTAGTTAGATCTTGCTGATTTCTTTCAATTAAGTCCATGATCACTCCCATAACACATCTAAATCTGAGCTTGTAGTACCAGATTTTAGGCCATCTCTCACTAGAATCTTTCCTCAACATGATGCTGTATTCTGAATTATGTATAACTTTCAATTTATTAACAATTCAAACTAGACATGAAAATGTAACACACCAATCCTGAACCTTCTACATATACCGATTGTATAACATCAAAATGATGAAACGGTTTGATTTATAATAAAAATATTGTGGTAATAAAATATATTACATGCATTCTAAATTTTTAAAAATTAGATTGATGAAGGATGGTGGCGAGGAGAATGCAGAGGCCAAATAGGACTTTTCCCTTCTAATTACGTCCAACTCCTACAGCAATAACTTACAACAGTTCAATAGACCATCTTTTAATCAAAACAACCGTTTCTTCGTCAACTTCCTTTCACAATACTTTACTTCGTGATGGATGGTTACAGAACTGTTTGTTTAAATACAACATAATCTTTGTGTATGTATACATTTTTATTCAATCAAAAATTGTTTTTCTACTTCATCATGCTTTATGTGAAATATTTTTTTATAAGTATTCCTTCATACCTCGTTTAAACATTTCAGTCTTGACTGCTTTTCAAGTGCTTATTAAATTTATTTAAAAAATTTAGATGGTAAAATCAAAAACATTTTTATATTTAGATTTAAAAGTTAATTTTATAGAAAAGATTAAATTTTTTCTTAAATTTTAAATCTCAGCATAATGACAGCAATAGTCTAACTACTTTTAGATTGTATAATAGACATCAGTAAGATATTGAAGTTTTCATTTTCAATAATACTCGCCTTTATCCTAGTCATTGGAACAAATAAATTTTTGCTATGAATTTTTAATTTCTTCATACTACTCATGTTATTTGTGATAACCTAATTTAATTTGATGACTTCAAATGAATTAGTGCCAAAATTTTGGAGAATTATATATTTTGAAAATTTTCATCGTTTACAAAGCAAAAGGTAAATTAAAACTATTGGCGATTGTTTAATATAAATCTTAAAAAGAATTCTCGATTGATTTCTGAGAACAAGTTGCTTTATTCATTTTTTTTTCATGCCAGACTAATGATTGTAAAATTTAGAAAAAAATTCTTAAATTTGATTCAATATTTAGTAGTTTATATTCTGATCATATAAAGAACAGAAATTTGATATTTTATGTAATCTTGATGCAAATTATTAATCACATTCATGGTTGATACATATCTTTTGCATATAAATGCTAATATTTTAAGTCATTATTTACATCTTAATATTTAAATTATAGCTATCATTTTATGGAGATTATAACATTCCAACTTGAGTACTTAATGCTATGGTACCAAGGTCTTTTGTTAGTATTTATGAACCCTATTGTAACTTTGGTTCACAAAATGCATATGAATTGAACTTTACAAATATTATGTGTGTATGGTAAAGAATCCTCTGTAAAAACATAATTTTTTACTATCATATTACATTTTATAGTTAATTGTATGAATTATCCATGTATTGAAAATACTCAAACAAGAGCTTTATGCAATCAGATAAACCATTAGAAAAGGTTTTCTCAGTGTGAAATAAATTGTACAGAAAATTATTTTCCTAGTGTCAAATAAAATGGATATTTATTGTTGAATGTAGTTAAGTTTATGAAATTTTAATAAATTTGTGTCTTAAAATTTGAAAAATCATTTTGGATATTTATAAAGAAGTGTTCAACAATTATATGAAAGACTAGTATTAAAAGTATATCTTTGGTTTTTTTATAATTTGATAGATAAAATGGTTGTGTAAATTTTGTTCTGTATGATGTTTATGAAAATAAAAGTGTTTAAACTGATGTTGGTGATGGCTGTACTAAATTTTTGTTGATATTGCATGAACAAAAAAGTTTTTTTTTTTAATATTAAAAGCTATAGAATATGTTACAATGTTGTCAACTAGTTTCATCTTTTTTACAAATATGGCTTATGACTTTTTTGTCCCATCCACAAGAAATCAATTCATTGCTTTCGCTCCATGTTAGACCTCGGACAAAATCTTGGTGACTGTCATCTTTGTACCTAAACAAATAAACATGGTTACTTTTCAAAACTATTCTTAGCTAATAAGCTACTTAATAACGTTAGCTAATAATTGCACTTACATTAAAATAGGTTTCTCTCCTTCAACATCTGTTATGCATACATCCGAGTCATCAGCACATGAAGCAAGCCAGGATTGACTTAAAAAAAACAACACATATTTAATTTTTAGAAAATGAAAAAGCTAAACTGTAAAATTTAAAATTGTTGTCAAGTATAAAAATATTTTATTTAAATAACCAAGCCTTATTTGGCTCATAAAAATATGAATAAATAGACCTAAGCAGTAATACTCCTAAAATTTGATTATTAGACCACTAACTTAAACATATTTCTAGTCAGGGAAGGTTTTGAAATGCATCTTATTTCATTACGAACATAGAAAATTGGTAATTAATCTGTTGATATAAAATATCAAACAAATTTTTCAAACCATTGTGAAATAACGAAAATTAAACCTTTTAACTAATTCATATTTTCAAAACGAAGAAATTTAAATGTTTTATAATTACTTTCTGGGGAAAGACAGGCAACAAATGCGTCTTTTGTGTGGCTCCCAAGATGATATGGTACCCATACTTCTGGTATCTTTCATAATCACCAAACCACTTGCATCTCCAACGGCAAAGGCTGTAGAACTTGTTGGTTTCCAAGCTAAGGCTGTAGGTTCATCTTTCAAGGAACTATTATCTGCAAAAGTATAAAACTATTATCAATATAAACAACTAAATGCCGAGAATCTTAAAATAAACCTTTAGTTAATTATATGTCTATTATAACATATAAATACTATTTTACAGCAATGTCATTAAAAGATGATTTTCTGAATTTATCATAAGACTATTTTGTTTAATTTGCATAAGCAAAACAAAATATTTTTATCTGGGTTTTGCAAATTGATGCTGTCTACTTTATAAGTCCAATACTTCAGAATTGTTAAATAGTTTTATCTAACAATTTTAATACAAATCCCTTAGTATGGCAATTATAGACATCTTAGCTATTGTGTCATTAGTTAAATGTATGCTTTTTTTAATTTCAACAGCAATTGCTTTTTAATAATTGAAGGAAAATTACACATGGAAATGCAAATTGTTATAAAACAATATCTTAGCTAATTAAATAATAAATAAGCTATATCTAATATACATTCTAAAACTTACTGAAAGAGATAAAATCTTGCCTGAATTTAAAAACAAAATACATCAGCTAACAATTTTTTTGAAAGCACACTTCCTTATTTACAAATCTGATACTTATATAAACTTTTCTTTAAAATACAATACCCAACAAAAAAAAAAAGTTCTTTTTGAAATATATTGGTTAGTGATCCATGGATTAGATGCCTTAAGGCAAGCGCTGCACAGATCTTACTCACTTTGCATTACCCAGGGGGCGCGTGTAACTTGAAGATAAGCCACGGACGCGGAGTAACAATGCCCCTGCAACGCTCTACGATCCTATTAGGACCGGGACCTACGGTTTAAAGTGGATTCCGAACCACTACAAACATCCATGGCACTGCTGGGACACGAACCCGAAACCTGTGGTACAGAGCACTAGCCACTCGGCCATTCAGGCCCTATATTAAATATATTAAGATCAATAAAATTAACTGGACTTCTTTTATTGTAAGAACGGATGATGGAACCCTTTCAAGACAATTTTTGATACAGAAGTGGATGAGGGAAGAAAGAAGGAAAGACTTCCAACTGAAATTGATCGATTCCATTAAAGCCAATTTCTAGGATACTGGGCAAAAGTTGGCAACCAAGGCCAAAGACGTGATTATATATACTTCTTCAAAGGAAGGCTCTGACCCAATTACGGTGATGGTGAAGAGAATAATGTATTTACCCATATAATTAACATAATTAAATTTAAACTTTTCTGATTATCTTTTATTAATGCTTAATTTATTCCTAAGTACATTATTTTTCATCTTGTTCATATTTGTAAGTTCTTAAAAAAAAATCATCAAAATTTGACTCACCAATGAGAGTTGCTGGCTTGGGTAGACGTAGATCAAATAGTAATATTTTTCCATCCTATGATAGATAAATATGTTTAGATTTTCTCTCAAGGAACTACTTCACACTACATATATTTAGAATTATAAAAATTTTTTACCTGTCCACATGTGAGAAATAGATTAGGATCTCCAGAAGAACATGCAACTTGCCAAATGATGCCTCCATGAACTATAACAAAAGAATTAGTGATGAATAAAATAATTTTTTTTTTATTTGATAACTCTTATTTCCAATATATACATTACTTGGTATTTAACATGTAAACTACTACTATTTAACATGTAAATGTATCAGTAGAAATTATTTAAATCTTAATTTGAATTTGTAATTAATGAAAGAATTTGATAGTTACTAAGGATTATTTCAAATTATCATATAATTATTAATTGATCACATTTTTAAAAGTGACGATGTTTTGATTAAATAAATGAGAGTGAGCATTAATTAAATGAGAAAACACATTATCTTTTTTTTTAAACTAAAAAGTTTCAACTTTAATGTTTTTCAGTTTTCAAAAAGTAAAATAATTTTAATTTTAACATTTTATTGAAATGTATTTGCTAATTTCAAATACAATCAATGGCATCCCTTTTAATCAAATAAGAATAAAGATGGATTTATTTCATGGTAGACAAATAATTTTCCTAAATTATTTAAATATTTTGTAAAACATTAACATACATTAGAACTTTAATAAATTTTTATTAATCATATTTTATTTAGAACTTCTGGAGATATTGCGCTACATTATTTAATAAAAATACAACTGCAATTATAATTAATATTTCAATTATTCTTATATAATTTCTGAAATAAAATCAAGATAATTTATAGTATTAATGTAATATGTATTTGAAGATGTGCATTGTGATGTTTTATAACACCAATAAAGCTTTTTTTTTTTAATGTCATATGATTTAAATTTATAGCTTATTTGGCAATTTTTCATAAAAATATTTCATATTTGATTGAAATCAAATACACTTACTAGTAATACAAACCATCAATGTAAAATAAAAGAAATTAAGTGTCTGTTTGTACTTCATAGACTGATAAGTCCTACCCCCCTTCAACTTTTTATCAGATCTCTACAAAAAAATTCTTATATATTAATTTCATCATGCATCGATTGCATTAAAAATATAGGGTTGGTGGCTAATTTTGTTAATCTGCATTGTGCCATAAATTAGGTCCTTGGAACTTTTTCCAATGATACCACCTATGTGAAGACCTAATGATAATTCTGAAAGTCATTAAGGGTGTTCCATATTTTTGGAGGCTGACTGTACCTCTTAACAATCAAATAATTATTAATATACATAATTTTTTAACAAATTGTATTCATAGACAAACAAAGAGACAAATTAAATCACCAAATAATTGTTTATCAATATTTCAGATACATACTAGATCTGAAGAAGTAAATAAGTAAATTTCGTTTGTGCATACATGCACTCCCTTTTTTTTTTGACATAATTGTAAAAAAAGCCAATGTTTATAATACACAGTATGCTAAAAAAGCATAATTACATTAAAAATAATAATAAAACAAAGAACCATATTTATATGACTATTCCTACCAATGTTATGCATATCTCATAGTGTTTGAACTTCTGCATTAAAAAAAAAAAAGTATTCACCTACCAGATTTTGTGTGATGCAGTAGTGTTTTTCAATTTTGATTTAAGTTACTTTCATTAATTATATATACACACACATATATATATATACATACAGTAGAACCTCTGTAAGTCGAACTTTGGGGGAGACGTCAAATAATTCGAGTTATAGAGTTTGACTTACAGTGATTTTGTAAGGAAATATTCGACTTGTACAGGTGTAGATTCTTAGTTAGTGAGGTAAAATAAATAAAAATTCAGGTTACAGAAGTAATAAACATGTTTATTTGCAACTTAAAAATTATATGTACTACAATAAAAAATCAAAATAATTCCGAAACAACCTTAAAATTAAAAATATTATGTATTAAAAAAGTCAGTTATTATTTATTTTTGTTATTATTTTTGCTTTAGACAATTCAATCATTCTCTAAGCTATAAAGAGGAGAAAATTCTTTTTCCTACGAGTTGCTATTTCATAGAAATGGTTATTCTATTTACTATATACTCGCACATCATTTTCTAAGAAACAATGACGTGCATTGTCAGCAAATCCTTAAAGTCGATAACTTATTTTTCTTCGAGCTATAGACGTTATTAGTTTGAAATGATCGAGTTTGTAAAGGTTGTAAAAAAGATTGTAAAATCAAACATTGCTAATGTTCGAGATACAGAGGTCCAATTTTTTTTTTCGAGTTACGGAGAGAAAATATATACCAAAATGGCTTATGGGGATTAACTCATTATTTCGACTTATAGAGGGTTGAAATTTCGAGTAATGGAGATTTGGGGGCTTGAAGGGAAGGGAACAAAAAATTTTTTCGAGTTGTGGAGGTTTTCAACTTATCGATGTTAGACTATATATGGGCAAAATGAGAAAGCATAAAACAAAAGACTGTCTGAGTGAATATTTCTTTACTATCTTATTGAAACAACTAAATAGTGTGGCAATTGATAGATACAACAACAGTTACTACAGAAATTTGTTTATATATGTTAATTTCTTAGAAACTGTGGTTTTCGAAAAAGAATCCTTCTAACCTTTCTAGCAAAATTAGAAAGAATGCATCATATGGACTTCTAAGCATATTTATTTTAGAGATGCAAAATTAAACATTTTTGGAAAAAATATAGGTATTTTAAATGTACATCATGAAATTTTGGGAACTTTGGATGTTACAAATATTTGAGAATGAGTGGAATAATAAACTGTGAGGAATTTATTTAGTAACTATTATGAATAAATTTGCTTCAAAACACATAAAATTATATGTAGACTTTGACAATGTATATCTAAGCCTTGATAATCTGATTGGAAAAGACATTATTGATTTCTCTGATTTAGTGAAAGAAAGAAAGCAAAGCAAAGTTGTTACACATCAATAAATTACAAAACCTATATTCAGCTTAGTAATACTGAGAATAAAGAAGTAATAATAATAATATTTCAATGAAAATAGAATGACAATACCTTATTGGTAAAAAATGTAATGATTTTAACAATAAACTTTTAGCAACTATGATATTTATCCTTTTCAATTTCTGGATAATACTAAATAGTACAAAAGACATATTTAAAATGAATTTTTTGGTTGAATTTTAGTCTTTTATTATATTCAAAGCAGATGAATTTGAGAAGTGTTAACAATACAGTATTTATGTTTCTTAAAAAAATCTAAGACCGAGTAAACAAAAAGTATTCATTGATACTTTTTTTTGGCTTCTTGAAAAAAATCCGAGTAAGATAATATTAAATTTTAAAAGTTAAATATGCATATCTTTTACAGTATTTTGAACAGACATTAATGAAATAATCTTTTATGAAAATTAAATACTTGTTTCTTTTGCATTGACAGTTTAATTAAAAGCATTTTAGAAAAATTTGTCTTTGTTATGCATATGTTTATTTTGTCCAATAAAAAAATATATATAAATAAAAATTACCAGGTCTGAAAGTAGCAGTTGTTCCCCAAGTTTCTATATTCCAAATTTTTACACTAAAAAGAAGACAAGCACCAATTAAATAAAGCATGCTGCATCCCAAATATAGTTTACATAGTAAAATATTGATAAATGATTTTAATTTATGCCAGCTGGCAGTTTATGGAGAAACTTTATCATTTAAACTTTTATACAACAATCGCAAGTTTTATTTGTTTATATTAAGTAAAAATTTGTATATTCCCCCCCATAACAATAATAAGCCAATTATATATTAAATATGTACATTTGAGTATAGGAAAGAATCCGATTTTAAACATATGAAAATCTTCTGAAACTTGAACATTGTAAACAAGAAAAAATGCTTCTTGCTTTTATTAATTAATTAATATCTGGAAAATCAATTAGAAAATACAAAAAAAATTCATAAATTTGCTCACTCACTTTAGATTACTTGAGTGAATCAGTATAAGAGTTTAATTGCTTTCTTGGAAAACTTTTTAAGAAGGAACTAGTTTATATTATCACTACAAGTTTGGATTCACACTTATATACTAAACACTCTGGGTCAAGGATATCAACCAATTAAGAATCTATTTGCATTTATACATTTAATTGCTTTTCCTTTCAATTTTATCAGACTTCTTCAGAAAGATAGCCTTTGAACAGATACAAAAATTTAATTTGTAATGGAGAGGTAGAAAAGCTTAGTTTTTAGTGAGAACTACATCAATAAAAAATAATTCTTTCAACTAGTCTTCAAATCTCGATGTTAATTCAGTGAGAAACCAAGAGATCCTCTATGAAGTAAAATTGAATGCTAGTCTTTCAGTGATTCAAATTGCAATAATCAAGGAAAGTATAACAATCTAAAACTGTTATTTAAAACAAAGAATTTCAAATGAAATATGTAAGATGTGTCATATTTTGAAAAAATCTTAATACAAGTATTCATATTAACATTAGATTGACTATATACCAACATAAAACTTAAAAAAGGAACTAATATTTTTAACAGCTATGTTTTATGATATTCGAATAGCATAAACTTTCCTACATTTTTTAATATATATATATTCATTAATTAAATATTTCATATTATAAAGAAATGATGATGATTAATTAGTGTCACTTAGCACCAAATATAGAATTGTTGCTAAGTCATCACTTATAATGCAACAAATGCTATTATGATTTGCTGTAAATCTTATTAAATTTACATATATTTGACCTAGTGTTTCAGAATAATTTTTAATAACTAAGAACAATTTTTATAAAAATAAGGTCTTTTTAAAAGTAAAGCTATCAATAAATTTTTTAATATAAAAATTGCACATTTACCATTTATCAGCTCCAACACTAACTAAATTGGTTTTATCAGAATTCACACTTAAAGATGTTATAAAATCATCATGCTCACAAACTCCAAATGTCCATGCAAAATGTGAAGTTTCTCCTTCAGTTTCTAACTTGTATACTTCAAGACCACCTAAAAAAAAAAGAAGGAATCAGAATAGCATATTTGGCAACTCTGCCGATTTATTGGGGAGACTCCAAACTTTTGGCCCTTTCTCCTGAACTATATATAAATTGCTCAAAATGTTATTAAAAATCCAAAAATTCCTTAAAAAAGGGATTTTTACATAAAAATAGGAAGACCGTTAAAGAAAATCCCTAACGATGAAGCTGTAAAATAATTAATCACAAATGAAAAAATAAAAAGCGATCTATAAGCATGAAAATATCTCATCTCAAACCTTAGCATCATGTCTTTGAAATTATGCATGATGGCTTCAAACAGAAGGAAAGAAAATTTTAGAAATAAGTCATGGCTCATATAAGGTAAAAAAGAAAACCGTCAATCATTTTCCTGCCTCAAAACTGAAACAAATGCCTTCCCGAAATTGATCCTTCATTAGGGTGGGTTTTCTTTCGGATCAATTCTTATTCTGCCACCATATCATTTATGATAAACCTATTCATATATTACATTTACTCAAAAAATAAATAAAATAAGAACTGGAAATAACAAAAGATGTATTTAAATATTTATGAAGTATTTTATTTCAGAAAATGCGCCTGTTTTAAATACTCTTCACTCAGAGAAATGCTAATATTTGTATTGTAAGTCCCAAAGCAATTTTTTACTTTTTATAATTTGTTTATTTTGTAAAATCCCTATACCAAAAGTCTCCCGAATTTTCATCTCCCAAAATTAGCAGCTATGGAATAGAAAATAAATACATTTAATATAGAATAAAAATAATATACATTATGAATAAAAACCTTTATGTATCTTCCTATATAAACCGTATATGTATACAACAATAAAACAGTCATTTAATAAATACCTTCAATATCATAAAGTATTAAAATTGACAATTTAATGATATGCAGTCAACCTTCATGGCCTTTTACAGTAGTTTTATATTCAAAGAAAGCTTATGGCTTTCTTTTAAAAGTGACAATTAAATAGTTTTGACTGTGTATGATAAAGCTTTACGATTTTTAAAATTACATTATCAATTTAATTAGTTTTTTAATTGCAGTAAAAATTAATCAATTAACTTATTAAAAAGAACAATTTTAAATTTAGCTATCATAAATTAGATTGTATTTACAAATTGAAATTAAACAATATTATACTAAGCTCTCAGCATATTAATCCTTGCCATTAAAAATGCACTTTATTCAGCTTAATTAAAATCTGTTATATTATTGCCTTTCTAATTAATAGATCGTAGAATACAAATATACAAAGCAAACAACAATCTTTTTCTAAATTTTTATGCTTAATCAAGTGTTATAAATTGAGAAGATACATTAAATTAAAAAATATATATATTCCAAAGATTTTATGCTAATTCAAAAATTGTGATTTCAAAGTCTTATGAATGGCATAGGAATATAAATCAAATGCTCACTGAAAATTAGAAACAAAATATCAAATTATTTAGAAATGAGCAAAATAAAAAATCTAATTAGAATTTTATATTTTTAAGTTGCAAGAAGTGAAAATCTGACAAATAGTAATTCCAGTAAAAAGCAATAATACTATTTAATAAATAATAAAGAGAAAACATAAAATTATTGATTTAACAGGATAGGCAAGATTTTCAAAATACTGTTAGCAGTAAATAGTTCACTAAATAAACAAAGCCCATAACTAGACATATAATTGTGACATGAAGCAACATTTATCAATCTTTATTAGGTATACTTTTTTTTAAAGACTATTTTTATTGAAATTATATATGTAAGTACAGCCCATACAAGGATAATTAAAATAAACCCTGTATTTAAAACCCCAAGGTCATCGCTATAATCAATGGTTAGCAATTGTACATTGAATATTCAAATCAGTAATTAGTGAACCTCATCCAAGTGATGAGGTATGCTTGTATTTCTTTTTTTTAGGATAAAACTTTTATCTTGTGATATCTTACAGGTATTAATTATTGTTTCAGATCTATGACATTTTAGGGTAACAGAAACTGGCCACTTACCCTATCATACATTTTCATTTGGCAAAAAAGTCTATTGATTTTGCTGGACATGATATAACCTGATATGATTCACATGAATCATATTAGGTATGGAATTATTTCATTGAAAATTGACATGAAGGGTGAATAATATTTATTATAATTATAATAAAAGCAATTGTAACATATTGCTTGATAATAACAGCAAAAAGCGCATGCTTTGGATCAGCATATATCTAGGTACTTACGTATTAACGGTACCTTGGCGACAGACTAGGCGATTTTTAAGTGTCGCCAATCTTTATTATTTGGAATAAAAATATTTTGAAAGCGTTTTGATTTTAAATGAAGTGTTTCATATATATTTTATTATTTGGAACAAAAATTTTAAGTGTAGATTGGCGCCAAATCTGTAGCTGCGGTTGGCGCGTGTGCTCTTTATTGGCGCAACAGTCGCCAAGGTACCGTTAATACGTAAGTACCTATATCTATATCTAGGAGCAAATTTTTTGTGACTATTAAGAAATAGCAAATAAAAAAAATGCTACTAATGAATGCTGATTAATGAATATTTAAGAATAAAAACACAAAGAATCTATTTTTAAATCAAAAAACAAATATTAAATCAATGTAATGTCAAATATTCAACTTAAATCCTTTAAATATTTTTCTTTGCAACATAATATAAAAATATAATTAAAAAAATCATTTTGGCGATCTACACAAAAACCAAATAATATCTATGGGATCTATGGCCTTAACAAGTTTATACATACTAGACATAGGTTACATGTTTAAATTTACCTGGATTGATAACAATTATTATAAGAATCAAACAATTATGATTACCTGAGTCCAACCCAAGTGCTATTTTATTTTGATCAAGACTGACCATATCAGCGATACCAGAAGAAACATCAATGCCAGTGAGACATTTTTCAACATGTGGAGCATCTTCTACACTTCTAAAACACCAAAGAGAACCATTCCAATATCTACCAGTAAGGTTTGAAGAAGCTAATAGAATTTTTCCATCTATAAATAAAAAACAAAATATTTTTTTAAAAATTATTAATGGATTTTGAATAATGATATAGTTAGCATTTTTTTAAGGAGCAATATAAATGCTGTTTATTAATAATTAAAATAATCTCTTAAAATATTATTAATTTACTAAGAAGCAGTAAAATTTAAACATTCAGAATTTTTTAAAACTTAAATCACATTTTTTCTACTTTACATAACTTGGTCCTTTAGTGATAAAATACATATTTCTCAAGCTTTATGGAAATGATAAAATCTATTGAATTCTATATTTACAAATGACATAATTTAAAATGGTGTTTATTTTTGCAAAATGGCTAAGAAACATTTTTTAATTCACTTGCATATGAGAATACTAAAAATTATTCCTATTTCAAATAATTAAAATAAAATTCATTTTAAAGCTAGGAAAATGTAAAATATGCTGTTTCTTACAAACACTTAATGAGATATTTTTTTCTGTAACACATGAAAAATAATATTTGTTATTTAACCAACTTACCAAAATTTAATGAAAAAGAAAACAATGCAGGGCTTAAACCAGTTAATGAAACAAATGTATACTTTTTAAAAAAAATTAATGCTTTCCATAATATACATGCATAACTCGGTTGTTCATAATTGTGATAAAGATAAAATTTCACAACTTTGACTGATATAAGACAACAAAATAATTGTGTTAATGTTTTATAAATACACACACACACACACACACAAAAACAAATGTTTATCAGTAAGTTTTTTATGTGAGTTATTCATTACAATGTATAATTCTATTTCTTTCCATAAACAAATTTAAGTAGTAAACATAAAATGAAGAAACACTATTTAAAAAAAAGGCATAAGAAATTAAATTTTAATCAGAATGTTCCAACATAATCACAGGCATTTATTTCAATCTATAATTCTACAAGAAATAAAAGAGTATTTCAAAATTACAATAATCTCATCTTTATTATTATATAAACATATATACCAATAATTACCTGAATTACAATGAATAGCATCTAAATGCTGTTCCACAACTGCTGGGACAGCTCCTGACATATTTAAATTAATATCACAATAAAAATAAATAAAACAACAGAGGGACTGTTTTACACAGTAAACTAGAACATTAAAAATTAAAAGGTAATATTAATACAAACAAGTTCAATTGTTTGATATTTTCTTTCCAGTTTTCTCCTTTTGCCGGTGGAAAAAGCTTAAAGTTTATATTTTTCTAATTGGTCAGAATATTGTTGCCATATCTGATATAAAAGATACTGCTAAATTTTTTTTCTTTATTAACACAAAATATTATAAGTTGACTTACATATTATAAAAAATTCAGCAGGAAAAAAATGATGAGATGATCATTTAGTTTTTCAGAAATATATTTTTTTTGTACTTTTTGAACTATTTTACGATGTCCTATTTCTAAATAAATATTTGACCTTGATTGGCAAATCACATCAACATCTCAACGCCACATTATTATTATGACTGTTGTGTTGATTGTTTTTCTAATATAAATTTGTGTTATTTGTAAATATGGCTGTCAATAACATTTATTATTTTCTATTTTTCATAGTTCTTTGCGCATTTATAAGTGTGACAAATGTAAGTTATACTATTTTTTTTGTATATGTTTTTTGTTAATCGGCTTTAAATTTACTTAAGGCACCTTTCATTTAATTTCCGAATATCTTAAAAATTTTGATTACGATAAAT
The DNA here is from genome assembly GCA_021605075.1 of Caerostris darwini. Classification (NCBI taxonomy): domain Eukaryota; kingdom Metazoa; phylum Arthropoda; class Arachnida; order Araneae; family Araneidae; genus Caerostris; species Caerostris darwini. The sequence continues at coordinate 1,128,386 of BPLQ01010785.1, read as the reverse complement.
ACAATTTATTTTTCTTTAACAAATGTTCTACAATATAAGAAAAATTGAAAATTTTTTAATATTGAAATAAGTTGTTTTTACGTTTCCATCATAATTAATAGGTCTGCGATGAGGGATTTTATTTTTTATTTGTTTGCGAGAGTGAAATTAGTTTTGAAATGCTCTATTAATTTTAAGCTAAACATAATGTAATAATAAAATTACCTCTTCGTTTTTTAAGTATATTATATATAAATTTCATTCCCAAATAATTTTTTTTTTTTTTAATTATGAAACATTCTTTTTGTTTATATTTCAACTTATCGAAATGTGTATTTTTCATAAAAATAATTTAAATTAATTTTAACATAATTTGCACTTTTAATTGAATCATAAAAAAAATGTCGATTTTTTTGTGTGTATTTTGAGTTGTAATGCATATTTCTGCAATATAAGGAAAATATTTCAATAATAGCAAAAGTTAGAATGTTTAGGAATTTATAAATTTTGCAGCTCTAATTTTAATGGCAATGTGCTGTTTGCTCACTAACAATGAAGTTCAATTTTTATTACATTTCAATAGTATTTGGTCGTCAAGGATGAAATTTATAGAAGAAAAAAAAAAAGCAAATTTATTGATAACTTACAAAAAAAAATTTTTTTTTCACGAAAGTATGCATTAATATTGTTTATTTACTTTTGCCGTTTGAGCGACAGGTCGTCCAAGACATTGGTATAAAACTCTAACAGATGTCAATGAATTCCTTTAAGGTCAGTTTTTCACCATTGTCGGAATTAAATTGCTTTCCAATTAAAAAGTTTCCAAATTGCAGAAGAAATGATAGTCAGTGGGGGTTAGGCCTGTTGAGTATAGAGGATGATGAAGTTCCAATCCAATTTCTGTAGTTTTGCCACAGTTATTTGTACTAGCGTTTCCTGCAGTAAGATAGGAGTCAATCTGTTGACCAATCTAGGCTGTGTTTCTTTAAGTTTTTACATCATTTTGTTCAGTTGGTGGCAGTATATTTCTGATGTGATTGATGAGCTAGGTTTCATGAAATCATAATGGATCACTTCTGGGCCAGACCACCAAACACTAACCATCAGCTGCTTTTGATGAATATTACACTGTGGAATATGTTTTGGTGATTCATCCTTCTTCAACAGCTATGCTGAATGTTTATGATTGTCATATTGTGGATCCATTTCTCATCAAAGACAGTTCAATTCAAAAATGGATCCGATTTATGATGAGAAAGCAACATCAAGCAAGCTTCCAAGCGGTTTTCATTTAGTTCATGTAGAACCCACTTATCCAACTTTGTCACTTTACCAATTTTAGCTAAATCAATTAATATTATTTGTTTACAAACACCAAACTTCAACAATGACTTCATTGATTCTGGACGACCATATGGCTCATTTATGAGATCAAAATTACCTCTACGAAATTTGGTAAACCAATTTGATACTATCTGCTGTGTAGTAGCACTTTTCAATCCAAGTCAAATACACTATTAATGTGGTATGAGCTCTTTACATAGTTCCATGTACGAATTCATACTTCATAATAATGGAAATTTTTGACTTTTCCATTTTCAACAAAATTAATTAAAAAAATTTTTTAAATATTTTTTAGAACTTACAATGATTTTTTTAAACAGGCGAGATATGTAACTTTCCAAGAAAACAAAAATACAGGACTGTAAAATATTAAACTGTTAAAGATGTCAATATTATTAACAACAAATTTCATCCTTGTCAACCCAATAATAGCATTATAGATATAGTTCTTTCAATTGTATCAAAGTTTTTTTGGAGTCTTATGCATAATAATTTATTTACGCTGTTTATATTTGATGATAATATTGAAATTTTTATAAAAATGTTATACATATTATTTTATAACACTGGCTTAAATTTTATTCACATTTAAAATCAAAATTAGAACTATTTTCAAATTAAAAAACCAGAGTGATTTAATACTTTGAATTTGTAATAAAATTTTAATCTATATGATTTAATTTAAGAATTAGTTATTATTTGGTTTTCCCTGTTTTGGAAAATAAATTGAAGCATTGTTGAAATAAAAGAAATATATGAAAAAACAAATTATATTAGAAGGTACATAACATTCTTTAATAAAAATAATTTTATAGATTGAGATATGAACATAAATCATAACATTTTATTTTATAGATTTGATTGATTTAAAAATGAATTGTTTAAAATTTTTCTTTGCTTTAGAAAATAAACTGAAACAGTATTGAAATAAAAATTAATCACATGAAAACTATTTAAATTAGAAAGCTTGTAAAGATTTTTACCTACTTTGTTTTATTAAAGAGAATAAAATCAACAGAATTATGTAGGATATTTTAAAATTTGTAATACAATCTAGCACATAATTATTGAACTGTAGCTTTTTAAAATTTGGTACCAGAACATTTCTGATGGAATGTGAAAAATTAATAGTGTATGATTAGTGTAGTGAATGTGTAATTAATAGTGTTCGAAACTCTAGTTTTACTTATTTTGTTTTTGGAAATAATGATGTAAATTATGTTTGTTTAAAAGCGTTAATGTAGGAAAGAAATTTTTAATATTTATACCATAGGATTTTAGTGTTTCTGTAGAGTAATAAATTAGTATCAATCAATTACATATATTTATGAAAATTTAATAATAATCTGTTTTCATCTATAGTTTTGACTCTGTTCTAATAGATTAAATCCAGACATCATGATCAAATGATTATATTTTTTATTTTCACTATAATAAATATAAAATTTTGACATCATAAACAAAAGATTGTATTATTTTATACTTAAAAATGTTACATTGTGATCTCTTCCTATCTAAATAACTTTAAAATTGAAAATGATTGAGGTTGCATAGAAATTTAATGTACACGATAATATTCCTTGAAATTTTATTAATTGAAATGTTTCATTTTAGGCTCAATATGAAGATGTTAGATGTAAATGTATTTGTCCTAGTCCTGAAGTCGTTAAAGGAAATAAAACAGAAAGGAAGTTATACATAGCAAATGTAGTTCCATCTCAGTGGTAAGAAGTGTCATGACATAATTTTTTTTCTTGTTTATTAATCTTACTGTTTCTATTTATTTTGTTGTCCAATAAAAATATTTTTGCTTGCATTTAATGCTGTAGCTTAAAACTTGCTAAATTTTTATTGTAGTGTAATAATAATAATGTAGTATAATAATTTTTATTGTAGTTTAATTAATAATATTAAACAGATATTATATTATATAAAATAATAATAGTGTAAATAATAATAATATATTTATAATATTTTACTATGCATTTTTTATTACTAAATCTAATGAAAATTAATTCTTTTAATTTATTCTCATTAGCCTAGTCATTAAGTTTTTAATCTTTTTTAATAACCATAAATGTTCCACATTTGCTATATTACACTGAAGTGACAAAAGTCATGGGATACCTCTTAATATCGTGTCGGCCCTCCTTTCGCCCGGTGAAGTGCAGCAACTCGACGTGGCATGGACTCAACAAGTCGTTGGAAGTCTTCTGTAGGAATATTGAGCCATGCTGTCTCGATAGACGTCCATAATTGTGAAAGCGTTGATGGTGCAGGATTTTGGGCACGAACAGACCTCTCGATGATGTCCCATAAATGCTCGGTGGGATTCATGTCGGGCGATCTAAGTGGCCAGATCATTCGTTGGAATTGTCCAGAATGTTCTTCAAACCAATCGCGAACAGTTGTGGCCCGGTGACATGGCGCATTGTCATTCATAAAAATCCCATCGTTGTTTGGGTACATGAAGTCCATGAATGGCTGCAAGTGATCTCCAAGTAGCTGAACATAAGCATTTCCAGTCAATGTTCGGTCCAGTCGCACCAGAGGACCAAGTCCAGGCCATGAAAAAACTGCCCACACCATTACGGAGCCACCCCCAGCTTGAACAGTGCCTTGCTGACAATTTGGGTCCATGGCTTCGTGGGGTCTGCGCCACACTCGAACCCTACCATCAGCTCTTACCAACTGAAATCGTGACTCATTGGACCAGGCCACGGTTTTCCATTCATCTAGGGACCAACCGATATGCTCACGTGCCCACGAGAGTCGCTGCAAGCGATGTCGTTTTGTCAGTAAAGGCACTCGAGTTGGTCTTCTGCTCGAATAGCCCAAGAAAGCCAAATTTCTCCGCACAGTTCTAACAGACAAGTCCCTTGTACGTCCCACATTGATTTCTGCGGTTATTTGACGTAGTGTTGTTTGTCTGTTAGAATTTACGACTCTTTGCAGACATCGCCGGTCTCGGTCGTTAAGTGCAGGCGGTCGACCACTGCGCTGTCCATGGTGGGATGTTATGCCTGAAATTTCATACTCTCGGCACACTCTTGACACAGTGGATCTGGGAATGTTGAATTCCCTAACGATTTCCAAAATGGCATGACCCATGCGTCTAGCTCCAACTAACATTCCGCGTTCAAAGTCTGTTAATTCCCGTCGTGCGGTCATCATCACGTCAAAACCTCTTCACATGAATAACTTGAACAGAAATGAAAGCACTGCGCATTTATACCTGTTCTATGCGATGCTACTGCCATCTGAAAATTTGCATATTGCTATCCCATGACTTTTGTCACTTCAGTGTATATCACATTTAGAAATAGTAAATAATATGAATAAACAAAATTTCTGATTGCTAGGAATATTTCTAATAATAATATTTTACTTATAATAATTTATCTCCTTTTTGATCATCTTATTCCACATTCATCATTTTTTAAAGCAAAAATTGAAAAAAAAAAAAAAAAAATTAGGAGGAGAAAATAAAATAAAAGATATACAAATTCTATTTTTGATTGATTAATTTTTTTTTTATTACAGTAAAACATTCACAGTTTCACTCTCCAGAAATGATTCAATAGATATTAAAATTGAATATCTACCTCGACAAATGCTAGATAATAAATCTGCATATTTTTATAAATTCTGCTTCTTTGCTTTTATTCACTGTTTTTGTATTTACTTTAAAACATATAATTTTATTTTGAATTATATATATATATATATATAAAGTACACAACACATAAACCCTAGGATTGAACTAGAAATACAATCATTTTGCCTAACTTCCATTACTGGTATTTGCTTTACTGATTGTTTAATGATACCATCATATTTTTGTATAAATTGTGTTCTTTTTGGATCTGTTAATGTGATTTTAGCCTTTCAACCCGTTGATATTTGTATTTATTTTCATGTTTGTGTGCGTACATAGTTATTTCTATAACCAATTTGATATTTAAAGAATTACAAAAATTTATTCATTATTTATAGTAACATTAAATTTTAATAGTTAAAAATTGTATAGATAAAAATTTGTTATTGGCTATGACCAGTTCTGCCTTCCTTTTCGCTTTATAATTGAATATTATATTAGAATGATATTTTTTAAACATAAATTATTTATATATTTTTAAAAATAATGAGTGTAAATTGATCAATTCATTGTGGCTTGTACCAGAAAATATTTATAAACATGTTGTTTCATTCTAATATATATTGAGATTTTAGTAACTAGTTTCAATAAATAGTTTTAAAATTTCTAATTTCTATGATTCATTATCTTAATTTTTCTGATGAAAATATAACTCTAAACCATAAATATCAATGAAATTTTTATTTTCTGAAATTAAAATAAACATTTTGTGTTGCCAAATACATTCTTGTAGTCCATTTATTTTTTATTTTATTATTTTTTTTTACATAATGCAAAACTTTGGCTCTACTGTCTCACTCCCATAAAAAGCACCTGTACTTCATATGTCCTAATTGAAGAACCATGAGAAGGGTTACCACTGTCAAATCACAACAAATATGTCAGCTGTATTTGTTATATTGAGGGTATTTCAACAAATGTTTTAAATTTTCATAAGTTTCTTTCATAGAGACAAAGTGTCCAACTTGAATGGATGCAAGTTGGTTTCCATTATACAGCAATACTGCCTTTAGACTTGTTTTGGATGAATCTATGAATAATTTCCATTTCAAAGGGTTATGTTTCATTTTGATATTGACTTCACAACAGAAAACAAGGTTTTTTTCTCTGTATAAAATAAAATAAGGCAAAATTGCTCAGGATAATTGTAATATGAAGTCATTCAAACATCTTCCTGGAGTAAATTCTATTCTCCAAGTTTAAAAAATAACAGAGTTATATTAGCTTTATGTCTCTTAAAAAGTTAGTTGTTTCTTGATTCCTCCATCAAAAGGTTGGACCATGCAGAAGTAGCAATCATTTGCATGATTATTTTGTTCCCTCCAAATTATAGGAATGGCAAATGGCATTGTTATTTTTTTTTTTTTTTTTTTGCCTTGTATTCATGTAGAAAGTATCTTGAGCAAGAATTGCAGCATACATGTGGGATCCAGGGCTTGCTTTATTCTTGGATTTTGCATCTAAAATAAAGATGATATGCATAAAGGAGTGATGAAACATTTTTGGGTCAAAAACTGTATTTGATTGTAGCTATAAAGCTTTTAAAAAAAAGTAACATCTTGAAAATCATACACACACACACATATAGAAAATATACAAGAAAAACCTAGGGAACCAATTACCTTTGTATCTCCTATGTTAATTTTTATCATTATTTTTGTGTTCGGTATCCAAGATTAGTAAGAAATGACTCTTTTCATATTTAAGAAAATTTGTGGGTTGCACAGTGAAATCATTCACTTTTATTGTGAATGAAATTCTTTGTTTCTTCTTCTTTTGTATGTTTAATTCCAAGAAAATATACATGTTTCAAACTTTTCATATCTACTTTAATAATGAAACATGTTTTTTTTAATGCAGTGTAATATAATTAAAATTGTTGTACTTGAAAAATTGTTAATGAGAGTAATGTTATTATATTATTTGCTACACATTGCAATAATTCAGCAGCAATGATAGCAAAATGTGCTATATTTTTATTTCACGTTTGCTTATCTGGTCTTTACTGTTTTTAGCAAATGTGAAGGTGTAGTGATGCCTCAAGCAGATGAATATGTCAGAGCAAAAGAAAAAGAATTCTGCCCTCGATGTGAATGCCGCTACGAACGGCGAAATACCACAACGATATTTGTAAGCTATTTTTAAAATTATTTTTTGAGGAAAATAAGCTATGTTTGTAAATTGTCATAATATATTCTGCATTTTTCTGATTATTGCATTGTATTTAATTTCTTAAAACATAAAAATTAAGTTTCATGCTAGCTTATTTAAAGTTTTCATATTTGTATAATATTTCTTAATGAAAGGATTTAAAAAGTTAAAATTTTGTTTTTCTGCATATATATATATATATTTTTTAATTAACTGGTTATTTGAATTTTCTTTTGTTGGATAAGCACAAAAATATTAGAGTTATTTTTTTTTTAAATTAGATTTCCTTTTAAGTTAGATTTTCATGATGATAAAACAAAAGAATTGCTTATTATATATAGCTTCATAAAATTATTGAAACTGTAGAGAAATTGATGAAAAAATTTCTAATTTTTTTTGCAGAAAAAAAAAAGTTTGTTTCTGTTAGAAATAAGCATATATTTTTTGTCAACATCATCTTGTGTGCATTTATTTAATCAGCTAAAATTTACCTAATAATGAACATTAATTCAAAAAAATTTATTAATTTTTGTAGTATTAAATAAAATAACATTAAATTATCATCATTTCAATCTTTTTTTTATGTAATGCAATGAATAAAAATACTTAAATGCTTAAACATTAAAATTTCTTTCTAATATTTCATGAATATATACAGTACAATAATTTCATGCTTATTAGAATAATTATGTATGTTGAAGTCTGATTGCCATATTTTTCACATGTTTCTAGGTTGTTGTGATAATTATCATATGGGTGATCTCATTGTTGACAGTCTATATGTTATTCTTAATGTGTTTGGATCCACTATTAAATAAGCGTAGAACAGCTTATCAAAAACATACCAATGAAGAAGTTACTTTAGTAAGTATCTTTTTAAAAATCTTTTATTTTAAATAAGACAATTTATTTAATGTGTAATTATTGTTTTTAATACTGCACTTCAGTTAGAAATATTCTTTCTTAATAATATTTTTGACTTATTTTATTAAATTTTTGATAAATCTTATTTATCACTTTTTTAATGAAATATATTTTATAATTAAAAATTTAATTTATGTTTAAATTGTGCACTTCACTTTCTAAAGTATAATTAAAATTATTATTATTTATGTCTTTTTAAATAGTTTTAAAACTGTTGTTATTTATTCTCTTAGTCAAAATGTACCCTTAGACTAAGAAAACAATTTTTTACTCTATTACATTTACACCTTTCCATAAATTGAATTGCAAATGCTGTAACAAAACATTTTAAAAATTTATTTCAATTAAACAAAGTCTTATGAAGAGTGATTATCAAAAATAAATTTAATGAATCATTTTATTAAGCCATCTGTGGCAATAATTTTTTTAAAATTGAATTAAGCATTTTTTATATATATTAGCTTTTTTTTTATTATTTAAATCATTAGATCATTTAAAGTAGATTAATTGTTCATTTGAGTTCTGCTATCTCTGTTTAGATATAATATATCTATAATGATATTGCTTTGAAATTCTTTGAGTAATTTATATTCCAAATTTGATATTATTACTAATTAATATATATAATATTTATTGTGTTGTATTAATTATTTATTAAATTTGAGTTTTATTAATTTTTAATAGCTGTAAAATTTTTAATGCAATGCTATTAATTTATATCTGCAGCTGTTATAGCACTACTTCTCTCACTTTGTTAAGCTAAACTTTGAATTCCTACCTTTGATAAGAAAAAAAAATTTTCATGTCCCCACTCCAACACATAATAATTCAGGAAAAGACATCTGCCAATTTCTTTGTATCATGTTGAAATTATTTGGTTTCTCAAATTCATCTATTATCTTCAGAAATGTTTTTTTTTATAAAATTTTTATTAACATTTTCTGTTTTATTTAGATTTGATTAATGTCTTACTTTAAAAAATGCTGCATCCGTTTTGTGAATCTTATTCAACAGTTATTATTTTTTTATTATTGAACACTGGAGGGCCACTGATATATACCATGAAGTGCCCACCAAGAGGTGTTGAGTTGAAGACAGTCGTTTCCAAGAGTGCTTTTAAGGGTAATTGCCATGCATTTGCATGTTGCATGGGACAGAACTTTTAAAACTCCCCAAAAACAGCCTAGTAATGCAGGGCAGTTTAGTCATGTCAAATTAGCCATCGAATTTCCTTGTTTCTGAAAATAATGACAATAACAATGCCATCGGTGGATTCAAACCTTAACCCTACAGCACATTATTTGTGCATGTGGCCACTGGGCTATGAATTTGGTATTCCACAATATGAGAAGCATTTCTGTAACTACTATCATGATAACTAACTATTATAATGATAAAAGCTGATATAATAATTGGAAACGTAAATTATAGGAAAGATAAAAATTTGAATGACAAATACCAATTAATATTTCTATCAGCGATGCATCCCTTGTTTAAAGTCATTTTTATGGTTGACAACATTTTCAAATCTTACCAATTTATGAGATTAAGTTCTAGATATTTATTTAGGAAGTAAAAACAGTTGGTTACATATGTGGAATCATAAATAACTTAAAAACATTATTCAACCAATGAAACTTTACTTTAAACTTGTTGATTTTGATTACACAATCAGCAATGTTTGCAAAGATCTAGAATTTAAAAGCATTACACAAAATTCGGAATTTATAAGAAGTCTCTCCTGTATAAGTGTGAAGACATGACAACTATTTTTTCTGCATAATTACTGATCTTCATGAATTTCCTGTAATTTTTATGGAATTGGATCGCCCATTATAAATAAGAGATTATAGTTAACCTGTTGCAGGTTAATAAATATTGTATAAATATACTAATATTATTGTTCATAAAAAATAATGTTTTAAAAATTTAAATGGAGCATCTTCAAGCTGCTGTGTTAGAATAAAATCCTATTATATTTAATAATATGTACTTATAATATCTAATTGTGTCTGTAAATTAATTTTATTTTATTGAAATTTTAATTGGAGATTTGTTGAAATTGAATTTTATACTTATTCTGTTAGAAAGATTATTATTTTATTTGTATGTAAATGTCATGTAAACTATTTTTTTAGTTTTTATATCTATTAATTTAATATATTTAATATTTGTTATGGGAAATACTTAAATAAATTAATAAGGAATATTGAATATCGAGAAAAACTCTTGTAGACCATAAAAACTACTATCACTTATGGTGGATGATTTACTTTTTTTTATAATTTTAGTTGTATAGTAAATAATGTTTCTATTTGTTAAAGAAGGCTTTGAACTTTTTAGACCAATCAGATTGGAGAGGGAATGGTGTTAATTGAATGATGATGGTATGATGGAATGAATAATGGAGCAACACCATTAAGAATGGTGTTGCTCCATCTTTTGTCATTCTTTCCAGAGTCACTGCATTTCTCATTTAAAGTTAAATTTAAATTAATTCTATTTTTACTGATTTAAAATTGTATACCAACATGAATATTTATTTTGTATATTAGTTGAGAAACACTCGTCATCTGAATTAATTTTATATAGTCACTCTGTTATTGATGTGCCCATTGCTTTGATTTTAAATTTAACAAATTATAAAATTAGTGAAAAGGAATTTTGATTTGGTACTTTATCAATGTCTATATGTATCAATTTTCTCTTTAGAGTGAACCCATGCCTCCTCCATTGAGACCCAGGGTGAGTAGTACAAACGTGCTGAATCGTGTAGGTGAGCAGCAGGACAAGTGGAAGAGGCAAGTCCAAGAACAAAGAAGAAATATTTATGACCGACATACGATGCTAAACTGAGTGGCTGAAAATACATCTCGATCTACCATATATCTTCTGAGATTACTATTCCTTATTTTTTTTAAATATGTTTTATTGTGATTGAATTAATTATTAATCTCTTTTTTTCCCTTGTGATTTTGTATTAACTATATGGATTGAAAATATTAGATAAGTGTTATGCAAACTGAATTCATTTAACTTGATTGTTAAATCAAGTTAACTATTTATCTTTTTATGTGAAATTGTATTTTCTATATTGAAATAATAAATATTATTAATTCATTTTATTCAAAAAAAAATATTTTTCCATTTAATCCTTTACTAAAATTACTTAAAATTCAAAACAACAACAACCAAAGGCTAATATAGTAATACAATGAGGTTTGTTATTGGTGATTTTAATGTTAGCAAATAATTGCATGAATGTACATTGTTATTAGGCAGCCTATAATTGTTTTATTTATTAATTTTTCATTTTCTAAAATTTGTTATTGGATTTTATTTCAGAAATAGTTTCAAAATCTTTAAATAACTTATTTTAAACATTTTTATTTTACTTTTAATAAGTTAGTTCCATTGAAGCAGTTTTTTTTCTCTTATTTTGCTTAATTTTTTATTTTATTCATCAAAATAATGAAATGCTACTTAAAGCAAAACAATGATCTATCTACATAAAATATACATAGCAGGCCATGTCTTAAACCATTCCTTTTTCAAATAAGCATTACACATATTTTCTTCTATGAAGTGGCATTTAAAAAAATTGTGTTCTACATTTTTTTTATAGGGTGAGGTATAAAACAATTTTTTATATTGTTGTGTGAAGATATGTATATTTATTTATATTCATTTGTTAGAGTTTTATTTAATTGAATGCTGTGTTATTTATTAGAATGTAGTGATATATATTGAGTCATCTTTAAAATATACTTTTATTCTTTGTGAATTGTAAATATCAAATGTATTATTCTCTTTATAAGTATTTATTACAGTAGGATACAAGTATGAAATTTTAACCAGTTTTAATAAAATGTTTCTCAAGAAGTAGATATTATAAACACATTGTTTCACCTAATTTAATACCAATAATTAAAAAAAAAGGAGTTTTAACATTATGGTAAAATTTTGATGTTTTTTGTTTGATTCACAATTATATGCTCTGGTACATAATTATATGTTTCTGGTTTCACAATTATATGTTCAATACAAAAAATCTGTTCTTGATTTCTTATTACCATGTTAACATGCATCATGATAGATAAGTCTTCTAATTTTTATTTCTCAAATGCATACATATTCAAAATATTACTATTTTTCATGTATACATTATAAGAAAAAAGTATCCGAATTTGTTAAATAAAACACATAAAAATGAATTTATTATGTTGCCAACAATATAGCTCCCATCAAATGCCATACAATTATAATAGAGCTTGATTCAATCCTTCATTTAATTTTTTGTAGGCTGATTATAATATGACCTTCAATTGTATCAACAAATTTTCTTTTATGACCTTAAATCAAAATGCCTTCATCAAATTAAAACTAAATGCCTTCTTCAAAGTGGAAATTTTAATTTTAGGGACAGGAAAAAGTAACATGGTGCTACATCAGGTGAAAAAGGTATATTATCAGTTTTTACGTTTTTGTAATGGTTAAGTCAGCAAAAACTCGGGAAATCATGTTTTCAGTAATTTGTTTTTGGTGTTCTTTTTAGACTGAATTAAATTCTTTCAAAATCAGTCAGGGAGAAAATATGTCATAACGTTATGATCTGGTTTAAAAGATTTGTTCACCAATTGAATCAACTCTCTAAGATGCATATGAGGATTTTTGACCACCAACTTCTAAATTTTGTTGATATTTCATCAGTTGAAGGTCGACCAAAACGAGATAGTTCAACTGGCACTTCACTGGCGGAGTTCTTTGAATGCTTTATACTATTCATATGCTTGTGTTTTTGAGATGCATGATTCATTGTAGGTGTTTTGTAACATTTTTAGCAATTCAGCACTCAACATTTTATTTGAAATACAAAACTTAAGGCAAATTGTTTAACTAATTTTTCCATTGTAAAAATTGCAGAGCACTCAAAAGGTTTGATTAAAAAAACAGTTGCTGTTGACACATTAAGTGACAGATCACCCTCATATTCTGCATGCCATTGCTATTTACTTATAAAAAAAAAATGGAGCGAAATCTCTTATATGTGTGTTTTAGATAATAAATTCTGGATACTTTATAATGCATATATATATGCAATGTGTTTGAACTTAATGGAATTGAATTAATAATACCAGGATATTAATTTTAACATGTAATTTATTAATTAACGGTTAATACTATTTATTATTTAATGATGAATATTTTATTAATTTCTTTTGTATTAATTATATATTTTGTGCAATATTTCTGTTGTATATCATGAATGCATTTTGTAATTCATACAAATTTTGCATTTAATAAGAAATATAAATTATTTTGTAGTGTATTCTACTATTAATATTATTTCTGTGTATAGTTGTTATTGAAGGAGACTCTTTGGGATACGGGCATTTCTTTGTAAGGGTGTTATTTAGCCAAGAGTGCAAATGAATTTGTGCTTGATGGTAATATTGGTGTAAATATGTTATCTCTTAATTATTAATGATGTTTTGTATAACTTATATCTTCATCATTATGTAAAAAAAATATATTAATAAAAATATATTCCACTAATTGTGTTTTCTAACTAATTGAATTTCTTGTCTTTTTCTCAAATGTGTATTTTATTCCTTTTTAATTAAGTTTAAAGGTTTATAAATTTATTTTGAGAAAGAATTTTGTGATAAGTTGATATGCATCAAATATTCAACTGAACAATTTACCATTTCTACTCAATTAGATTACTAAAAATATAAATAATTATATTTTTAAAATTATTTTTAGAATGTCAGCCTGTGTCCGAAATTAAAACCTAAACCTTTAATAAGCAATAAATATCTTATTAATTATATTATCATAGAAAAAGTGTGCCATAATTTTCATAATTTAAAATTTTATCTATTCAATTTTGTTTAGAAGTACTGTGCAATATAGAGTAGCCATAAAATAATTCTTTGTTTGGAGGAATCAACAGCTAAAATTAATGAATTTTTACATACAGATTGTGAAAGGCTTAGGGATTGGTGTCACAAGCATCAAAAATGATAGTATAGGCACACCAGTAGAGAATGTCATACATCGGATACAATATTTTATACACGGTAGGTTAGTTCTATAAAAATTTTGCATGTAGTCCAGAGGACTCTATTGATCAATAAAAAGATAATTTCTTGTTAATATATCATTTCTGTAAATGCACTTTTTAATGAAATTTTTCATAATTCATTTTCCATGCTTTCGTTGTAATACTTAATCCATTTTAGGTTTCAACAGTGCCAAAATTTTTCTTATTGGCGACTTTTGATACTTTTTTCCCCCCAAAATTTATCTCCCTGTACCTTCCACAATCTACATATGAAATTTGACTTCACATATTTTGTTGATTGTTATAAGAAAGTACATATTAAATTGCAATATGTAGTTTGTTATAACAAAATTCTTCAAACATAATATAAAAACTTCATTAGTTTTTATTTCTGAAATGCAGTTAGCATTTATTTATTTATTTGAGTCATGAAAAATTTGAACAAATGAAAAGTCAGAATTGAATAAGACTTTTATTTGAATTACTAATATACATGCACTTTATAAATATGTTTAATGTGGCAAAAGGTCATTCACTAGTGAGGATCAACAATACAATTTTCTCTGGTCCCATAATTTGGGCTTTTGAGACACATTGATATATATATATATATGTATATGTATTATAATTTATGTGATATACAAGAATGTACAAATTTTTATGTAAAGCATTGTGAAATTTGGTAGCAGTTACTTTAATAGAGATCTCAAAACATTTAAGAAATCGAAATCACTAGTGCTATAAGCAAGACAAAGCTACAAAGCTGATGTATATACATATATAAAGCATAGTGCTATGATATAAAAATTTATAGCGTTATTTAATTCATGTTTCCAAAATATAGGATTATGAAATGCAGATGATTTGGAATGATTAATATTCTTTTTATTAAAGGATTTTAAGTAGCAGAAGAAATGTTGTAATATTGAGTTGTAGATTTTTGATTATAAAAGGAAGTTGTTTTTTTTTTCACATCTCAAGTTAAAATCAATCAGGATTATGTAGTAAAAATGTATATTTTATGTACATACAAACAAAGAATTATTATTTTTTTTAATGAAACACATTTTCTGCATTTCTTGCTAAAAATAATTTTTTAAAGGGATTTATCACAAATTATATTAGAAACCTTATTGTAGCATGACATTAAGAAACCAGTTTTATTTGTGATAAAATGCTATTGTACAATAGTAGCTGATTTCTTATGACTTGAAAATTTCCATCAAACTTTTGGCAAAATACACAAGCAGCTATTGAGGACATTTTTTTAAACATTAAAAATGGCATTATATCCATTCAGACACATTTGATATTGAATTAAATCTTTGAAAAACTCGTACGATAATATGCAGAATTAATTTTTTTAAACATTATGAAGAACTAAAGACAACTATCTTTGGCCCCATTTAAATGAAAGTGGTGAAACATTTAAAGGCAAAGGCTCACTTTTGTTTGACATTTCATAATAAATGAATTTGAAATTGATATTATACAGTCATGTAGCAAAATTAACATCTGAATCAACCATTTTTTATTTGAATTTCCATTTTGTATTATGTAGCAATTATTTGTTGGCAATACATCATGTCATATTTTTTTTCTCTCTTGAATACTAGAAATTGCAGGTTTGATGAATACTGAGATGCATTTTTGATTGATTGATTTTATTATTTAGTTATTTTTATTATTATTTTTAATGGAATATATTTTGCGTAACACGAAGCCACTTCAAATTTTCATAAAGCTACGTTTACTGGTGAATATTATTTATTTATTTATTATAAATTTTGATTGTTTTTTATGTTTCAGATTTAATTTCTGTTCCATTTTTCAATGATTTTTTTTTTGTTCTAATGCAGCTGGCAAACAATTAGACAGCTTGGTCTTGGATGCCTAAAGGCAAGCGCTGCACAGACGTTACTCACTTTGCATTACCCAGGGGGCGCGTGTTACTTGAAGATAAGCCACGTACGCGGAGTAACAATGCCCCGCAACGCTCTACGATCCTATTAGGACTGGGACCTACGGCTTAAAGTGGATTGCAAACCACTACAAACATCCATGGCACCGCCGGGACTCGAACCCGAAACCTGTGGTACCAAGCGCCAGAGCGCTGGCTACTCGGCCATTCAGGCCCATTTTGCAATGATAACTGTCCTAAAAAAAGTTCACGTCTGATTCGGTTGATTTTGATCGTAAATTTATTGTCTACGTCATGTCTTAAGCATCGTATTTTAATTCTTTTTGAAATATCTAATACGAGGGTAACTCTGAAATTTTTGAGACAGTGACAGCCGACAAACGCAGGAAAAAAAATATTCGTTAAATTTGTAAATTTGAACTCTTTTATGGCCGCAGACGATAATTTGTGGCAACAATTGCAATTTAGCTGTCGTAGAATAGATTTTGGAAGAAAGGAAAATGGAAGTGACGCGAGAGAATTATCGCGCTATGATTTTCTATGATTTTAAAGGGGGGGTTAAATCAAGGAGAATGCCTTCAACGTCTACAACTAGCATATGGAGACGAAGGTCCATCTCGTGCTACTGTATTTAGATGGTTTACAGAATTTCGTACAGATCGAAGTTCTCTGCTGGATCAAGAACACACAGGAAGAACCATAACGATGGGGGACACCGCCTTATTATTAAAATCATAACTGGTGATGAAACTTACATACTGTTTTACGACGTTCCAACACGACAAGAAGTAGGGGTCTTTGAAGATGACCCCAAACCAACAATGGTGAAAAGGTAGCGAGCAATGAAAAAAGTTATGTCTGCCGTTTTCTTCAAAAGTACGGGACTGGTCAAAGCCATCAAGCTGGAGGGACAGAAGACTGTCACAACTAACTGGTATACCACTAAGTGTCTTAAAGAAATTCTTCAAGAAGTGAATGTAAGGGGACTCATGCTTCACCATGATAATGCATCTTCTCATACGGCAAGATCGACGGTCGAATTTCTTAAACAAAAACACATCAAAGTGATAGAACATCCACCCTATTCCCCTGATCTTGCTATGTGTGACTTTTGGCTTTTTTTTAATCTCAAGAAAAATTTACGTGGTCGCCGTTTTCATTCCGAAGATGAGATTGATGAGGTTATAAAAGAATATTTTTCATCAATTCCAAAAAATGGATGGCGTGAAGCATTTAATCTTTAAAAAATCGTCTGCAAAAGTGCATTGATGTTGGAGAGGACTACTTTGAACACCCTTAAAATTTGGTAAGTTAAACTTGTACCATTTAGCCGTATCTGAAAAATTTCAGAATAACCCTCGTATGTCTTAAACATCGTATTTTAAGTTATTTTTGAAATATCATCAATATTCATAACTGGTTTTGCACCAAATGAATGGAACATAATATTTCTTCCTATTAAACATCGACTATTTTGGAAGAGAATATCAGTAGGAAAGAATTTTTCAGTTTATATCATTTGGTCTTCCTCGCAAAATTTTACTTATGTAGTTCCATCATTTATAAAATGTGATTTGTTGTTTTGTCGAATTCTTAGTTTTCGATGTAAGTTTTGATAAATTGCTTTGCGTATGTGATTTCTCCCCCAATGCAAACATATTTATTAATTTTACGATAGAACTTTGTTTTATTATATTTTAAAATATAAAAATTCGCAAAGGTATGATTCACATAGTCGTAGAACGGGAGTTTTGTTTTCGATAATGATGTTACAGTAAACACACTTGATACATGATTTTAATACTCTCAATATTTCATAAATCGTCAGTGCAGTTTATTAGATATAATTTTTATAGATATTTCAACAACGGATTATCGAAAAATGACTGTTTGTTTTTAAGGTTGATGATTACAAAACAAACATTTATATGTAATTCAGTTTTTCTATAAATTGTTCAAATCTGTGATTTATTTTGTTCGTGTTTTATTGAACAAAAATATCAGATTAAAATTATTTACATGTATATAAGTCTCCCCTCTCCCCATCCTACAAGTAATGCAAAAACTGAATGGCCTAAAACCGGCGCAGTGTGCTGATCTAGGCATGTTACGGGACTGATCAGCGGCTCATTTGAAAGGTGTAGGCGAGATTCAACTCAATATGACAATGAAATCTACAAATAAAATGTATACGTGTGAAATCCAAAAAATAAGTAAAATCTTGGACGAAATTTTAGAATGTCAAGATGAATTCCAAAAGCCCTATGCAGATAGACAGCATGAGTGTAGGGCCCGGGTCGAAGTTAAACGGGCGCGTCTACTACTAGTCACGTGATTGATCCAATGGATATAAGTGATGTGAAGCCTTTGTAACCGTAACTTATGGATGTCGATCCCAAGAAGACCAATGTATCGGATGATTCAATATTTATTCGATTTGATTTTTAAATTAATTCAAATAGATCCATAATCGAGTATGATTTTTGACTTATATTTGAATGTATGGAAATCATTGAATATATGCGGAAGGGGTGTTGTAATACAATGATATAATTATTATAAAACATCGATAATTAGTGATGTGCAGTCTTTTTAACTGTAGCCTATGGATGTTGATCCCAAGAGGGCCCATTTATAGGATGATTCTATATTTCCTCGATGTGATTTTTAAATTCATTCAAATAGATGGATAATCACGTATAATTTTTGATTTACATTTGAATATTGACAATAATTTATGCATGGAAATCATTGAATACATGCTGAAGTGATGTTGCAGTATAATGATATAATGAATAAATAACACCATTAACTACTTCACTAATAATATTAAATAAATGATCAGAGTTATAAAGCATATACTTCTCTACTTGAAGAAGAAATGAATATCACCATGCACATCTCCTATTTCTATGTATAAATATTTAATAAGATTGGTATGTATAATTGGGTGTAATAAATAGTTAAAAATTTTAAGATTCTTCGATATGAAAAACGATACATTTTTCTGAAATGACCTTTCTTATACAAAATTTTCCATTAAAATTTGTCAAATTTTATAAAATAAAACATTTGTTATGTAAATAAAAATCTACTGTGAATTAATCTGGAATTCAACTCTTAATGATTTAATTCTGTTGATCATATTTTTTAAAAAAAGAACATCACAAGCTTTAAAAGCACGAACTAAAAAACTTAAAAATAATTATTTACATCGTCCCATAATTATAAATGAAAAAAATAATAGATTAAGTAGCTGTCATATAAATTTTGAAATTTAATTTTCTGTAAGAAGTTTGCCAATATATAATATATTTTTTTAAAATGTTAAATTAGGGGGACCGGAAAATGACGTCGTTTCTGCGCATGTAGATATTCTTTAGTCATTTATCAGCTCATTGTGTACTGCAAAGTCGTGCCAAAGATATTTTATGGTCAAATACCAGAAGAGGTACATAAGCTACATGCATACAGAGGAGCATATCATATATATATATTTTTTTTTTTGAGTTTCACAAGGGTAATGACACAACGGTTGCTACCAAAAACATTTGCGAAGTTTATCCAAACGCATTAGACGTTCGTAAATGCCAAAGGTGGTTTTCTAAGTTAAAATCCGGTAATTTCGATCTTTCTGACTCGTACCGATCAGGAAGACCAACAATTTTAGACAATAATGTGTTAAGGCCGGAAGTGGAAGCAAATCCGTGCCATACAATCGAAGAACTGTCAAACACTCTTAACCAACCCTGGTCGACCCTCCAAGAGTATTTGCAGCAGATTGGTAGAGTAAGCAAAGCAGATTTGCCAGGAGAAAAGCTAACCGATATATCACATGTAGCTTATTGCTTCAGTGGCACAATACCGAAGAATTTTTGGATCGTCTAATCACTGAAGATGAAAAATGGGTCTTCTTTGATAATCCAAAACGCAAAAGGCGGTGGCTGTCTCCAAATAAGTCAGCTTTACATCCCAATAAAGAGCTTTTGTGTGTGTGGTGCAGTATTCAAGGAGTCGTTCATTTTGAAATGCTGAAACCTGAAACTGTGAATGCAGACCTTTACTGTGAACAATTGGATCGAGTAAAACAATCTTTAGTTGAAAAGTTCCCAGCTATAGTTAACTGAAAAGGTGTTATTCTGCAACAAGATAATGCAAGACCGCATTGCGCAAGACGAATCCTGGAAAAACTTAATGAATTGGGATGGGAGGTATTGCCTCAACTACCCTACTCGCCCGATATTTGCGCCATCAGATTTTCATTTATTCTGATCGCTACAACATTTTCTAAGTGGCAAAAAATTTGAAAATTGCTTTTCCTAAATACCATCTGCAGATATTTTGCTCAAAAACCAATTGATTTTCATTTATCCAGCATCAAAAATTTGCACACTGGATAGCAAAAGGTTGTTGATATCGAGGGTGATTACAGTATTGAATAAAAATAAAAACTTGGTAAAAATTTATCTGTTTGAATTTAATGTAAAAAAAAAAAAAAAAAAACGACATTACTTTCCGGTCTTTGACAAACTTCAAACGTAAAAAGTTATTTTTATATCTGGGACAGTATTAGTGGTATTTCTAAATAAAAAGCATTTTAACGTTTAGCTGCCAAATCAGTTCGATTGCCTATTGTATAAACAACAACAAGCAATTCGAATCTTTAAATTCTACTTGCGTAAAATAACAAACTTTCTACTCCAGGAGTCCAAAGAAAATCTTCACTTATGTTGAAAGAGAATGGAGAATCTTCGTCGTTTCATCTCTTTTTTTCTCTTCCCTCCTTTATTTTCACCATTTTTGATACCCATTCTTCGACGACCTCGATTAAAGTTCGAATTGCGCTCTGGCAATTTCATGTTGAGCTACATCTGAAGAAGTCCTATTCTACACAAAAATTGTGTTTTTGTGGGAAACAATCTTCAAAAATCGGATCTAAAGAGAAAATAAGATGGATCCATTCTTCTGAAACAATTCCAGAGACCATCATTTTGGAAATGTAAAAAGTTTATTCTTTTTTTTCTTTATCTGGATCCTTGGATTTCAGTTGAAATCCGACTTTCTTCTCCCCGACCGCTCCTAAAAAATAAAGAATGTTCATTCCTTATTTCCTCGATATTTTTTTTTAGGAAAACAGGAATGCAAAATGATTGAAATTAATTTTTTTTTCATTTGGATTTCAGATATAATAATATGAAATAGAAAAATGCCCTTTTTTATTGCTAGAAATGCAATCGATATTATAAAAAATACGCACAACTATTCCAGGCATTCGTTAGCTGAAATTCGTAAAGAAAAATTGGACAGGAAAATATTAAGCAACTTTTTTTTTTCAATAATGACATTGCTAAATTTCATGACATACTGCATTCTAAAAAAGCATGCACAAATATGGCTAAAATTTAAACAGGCATAATTAAAAAGTCAATACCGGTATTTTGGAAGAATAGATGAATTAAGAGATGGTTTAAAACAAGGGTGGCCAATCCAAATGATCTTGCGGGCCACTTTGGAAATGCATCCTAACTCCGCGGGCCGCCTTTAAAATTACATGTCCCCCTATTAGATTTAGACCCATTATAGACATTTTTGCGGAGTGAAAAATTGAAACATAATGATTAATTATTGTTGTGCTTTATAAAATAATAATAACTCATTAAACGTTATAATAATAACTCAGTAAATATAGATAATATAATAATGATGAGGATACTAAACGCGATATTTGTTTCTCCACTCTTTCACTTAGCTTTTGCAAATCGATCTCCATTTGGGTATTTGCACATCATAATGGGTGTTGCGTCCGCTTTGTTTGAGCGTGTTTTTTGTTGGGTCCATTTCATTTTCGAAAAAAGGGAAAAAAAAAAAGATTCGAAGGTGTAAGTTGAACGAAAACCCCTAACAACTTGAACTAAAAATCTGGTTTGCTTTATTATCAACTATTAACTATGCTTAGATGTTTCAAGAGGCGCGCATCATGTGCTAGCAGAATGTAATTTAATTATTCTGTGAATCTCAGGCAATATCTGATCTATATTCGCAAGAATACTATTTTAAATCAAAGTTCATTTTTTCTCATCTTTTCGACAGTTAAATTTTGAATATAGGGATGCACACATAATGTATTTTTTTAATACATTGGTTTTCACTGCTTTGGCCATTATAAAATAAATATATTTTGTAAAAGTCTGATAAATCTCATGGGCCGGAAAAACATTCAAGGTGGACCGCGGGTTGGCCACCCCTCTTTTAATATAAAAATGTCTTTCGCACTGGAAGGGTCGATATATATGTAGTTCGCCTATCGATTGAGTGAAAACGTAAACATAAGATTTAAAGGAGGAAACGGACAAATCGTTTCATTATTAGGGGTGCTAGTCAAATAGACGCGGCGTAAAGCAGTTTAGAAAAAAAAGTTTAATAGATGGTGTAGATTTGTTTTTCATATAATTGTTCTTTTAACACTGCCTAATTAAAGAATTTTTAATTAAAAAATTAAAACCTTTCCGAAGTTATTATTCTTCCTATTACACCATTATGTTTAAAATTGTCCGACTTGGCTTGCAAATTTGCACAAAATCGGTGATCAAATTATAGTAGATTCAGCGTTATTCAGAATGCACCATGGGGGGTTTGGCAACCCTAGTGTAATGCGATTCTCGTTAGGCACTATTATTTAATATCCAAAATATTTCCTTTGATTATCAGTTCGAAACCCTACTACTACACGACACCACATCACTGTACTTAGAGCTGAGTTTCCCCTATACAGTTTGGGAATGATGTGGGGGAGAAGTCTGATTGGGCTCTGTGACGTCCTATGAGACCGTCACTTACGGCTTAAAGTGGATTCCGAACCACTACAAATATCCATGGTGCCGAGACCTGTGGTACCGAGCGCCAGACACTCGGCCATTCAGGCTCCAGTTCGAAACCCTAACCTGTCTTTTCCGCGAGAAGAAGAATAGTAAAAAGGACTTTGCGTGTGTTTTTTTTTTCTTAAAAAACCGATGGAGAATGTCACCTCGGACACCTGAAGAAGACCAGACTTTTGCTGAGAAGAAGAAGAAGATGAACCTGGGGAGAAGTCGTCTGCAGTTTGCAAGTTGGGGGTGGACGCCACGAAAGCATGGTGGGAGATGGTGGGCGTGGCCAGGGGGCGTGTCGTAGAGGCCAGCATGGTGCTGAGGCTCGCCCTACGACCCGGGGTGGTGAGGGTCAGACGACGCGGCCGCCGTCTCAGTTCTCCGTCCATGTCTTCGTCCTGCAGAAGAAGAATGTTTCTCATTGGTAATCGAACCATTTATTTCAATTCCTACTATTAGCTCACACTCTCCCTATACATATCTTGTTCAAATTTCCAATCGTTCATAAATTACTTTTCATTCATCCACTCAAGTTCAAATGCATTTTTTTTTTAACTCTTAGTGGATGACACGTGATGTTAATACAATTTTTTCAAATATTAATTCATTCATTCAATTTAATTAATTCATTTTAGTTTTTTTTTAAATTTAAGTTGCATATATCTACCAATAGATGGCGCCAGGTAAACTTAAAAAAATATGGATGACAATTATTTATAAAGGACTTTCTGCAATAGAGTGGAAAAAAAAGTAGGAATTGATTAAAAAAATTTTTTTTTTTATATTACTTGTTTGAATAGAAATCCTTTTGCTGGGTGATTTTTCACTGATTCATTCGAATGGCAGTCGATAGGTAAGACGGGCGATTAAGACCGCGTCGTTCTAATGAATTACCTGGTTGAAGACGATCCCCTCCGCCAGAGACTTCCTCCTCCTGAGCTCCCTCATGAGCTCAGAGAACTCCTCCTTCAGCTCCTCGAGCGTCTGGAGCATCTTGGCCTTGGTGGCCGCAGACAGGTTCTTCTCCTGCATCATCTTGTTGAACTGCATGGTCACCGCGTGGATCTCCTCCTGCACCGAGTGCAGCTTCTGCTGCAGCTGCAGGGAAAGGAAGAAAGAGTAAGAAGTGAACTCTTTGAGTTGCATTTCGGTCCATGACTATGATCTCCCTATCTTTTTATATTTAAGGCTCGTTCCCACCGAGGCGTGAGGCGTTGAAGCGTGAAGCGTTGACCAATCACTAGCCTCACCGCGTTCGCCTGAAACCGACTGAAATCCACCGCTTCGAGTTGATCAACTTTCAACGCTCAAATGCTTGTCGTGTCATGTGACTTGGATTGAGCCAATAGTAGATCTGCCATCTAGTAGAAGTAACTGGAACTTACTAGGCGTAAAGCGATTTATGAAGCTTCGGTGTGAACGAGTAGAAAAAAGTTTCTTCTCTGCCGCGTGACGCGTCGCTGCTTCACGCCTCGGCGGGAACGAGCTTTAAGGGAACTGAAGGTCAAAATTCAAAACAAAGATTAAGATGAAGAATGCTAATATTGGACATAACGGTTCTTATTGATTAAAATTCAGAACAAAGATTAACTGAACAATGCTAGTATTGGACACGGCGGTTCTTATTGATCAAAATTCTGAACAAAGATTAAATGAATGCTTTTATCGATATAAAAGAGTTATTGTTATACATCATTAAACTTTGTTGCATGTAATAGGATCATGCATTCCATTTTGACACATCATCTTCCGAATGACCCGTTTTTAGAAAGAGAACACAGAAAAGACACTAAAAATGAAAAATATCAGACAGTAGCACCAACGCAGATATGTAGCGTTCCTCGTACTACAGCCCATGGTGGGCCAAGACCGTCCGCCTGCTGACAGATATCGAGTCAGGAGATGCTTTCTTTTTACTGGTTAGGATTGTCAGTCATACGCCCAACAGTCATATTAGACTGGAACCTACGATTTAAAGTGGATTCTGAACCTCTACAAATATCCATGACGGTGTCATGGATAGGTTCGTTAGATAGATAGTTGGATGGTTTCATGTATCTAGTCTGATACATGAAATGTTGGTTTCATGTTTCATCTATCCGTTGGTTTCATGATCCCCAGGTTTTGGGTTCGATGGCCTTCGGGATTCGAACCCTGAAACCTTTGGCGCCGAGTGCCATAGCGGTAGTCACTCTTCCCCCATTATATATATATATTCATTCATTCCATTTCCGAAATATATTTCTGCCCGTTTCTCTGTTTGAATCCATCAGATATGGCCGCTCGCCAATTTTCCAAACTGGTGGACAAACAAAAATCATTTTTTCATCATGTCTTATTTTAAAAGTTATGTTATTTTACAGAATAACTTTAAACCAGATGTATAAAAAGTTTTTGAATTTGTTCTATTATTTTTAGCATTTTAACATTATAAATTATACTCAAGAACCAAAACATTATGACCACCGGTCAATAACGAGTTGGCCCACCTTTGGCGCGCAACACAGCTTCAACCTGCCTTGGCATGGATTAATACCAGTTAAATACCACTTCCACCTGATCACATGCCTTCTACGTCATCCAGGCGAGTTCATTGCAAAATGAAGGGGTGGTCATAATGTTTTGGCTCTTGAGTGTAAATACATCCAAAGAACAAAAAAGTTGTCTGTCGAAATTCTTTTAGCAGTCATTGAAAAGTTAAAACATGTCTCAAATATGCCCTTTCTACGAGGAATACCGAAAGAAATTCCTACTTTAGCGCCCTCCCTTTAAGAATCATTTCACGCTTTTGAAAGAAAACCGCCAGATGAGACCCCATGCATTATGCATTTCGCACACGTTTTCCACTTCGGGATCTAATCTAATTGAAGGTGGAGGAAGGAAAAGCTCCCTTCACTCTGTAAATGAAGCGCTGTTGCACCTTTAAAGTGATGGAACTCATTTCTATTCTTCTGTTTCGAGTCTACTTTTTCATTCGGAGAAATTTCAGTTTTCATATGAAAAATAAATATTTTTTTATAGAAATAAAACCTTTTGTCCTGTTTCACAATAGGGTGCCCGCACTTGTGGTTCCAACACATGTTGAATAAATTCACTGAGTCGGTTCCTTTGAAGACGTGGGCGGGTGGGAAGAAGTGAGTTCGCGGGTCCCTTATCGTGCCCATCCCCACTAGAGACACTGGGAACATTCGGTTTGGATCACATTGTCACGTTTCGAACTGAATACTTCTAGTGTTCGAATGTTCTATCCGAACACTGGAATTATCGAATTTTATTATCGATTCATTCGAATGTTCACTCCGGCTGCCCATTTAAACATAGCTATTGTTTTCTCCACCGTCCTGCCCCCCTTCCCCCTCGAACTCAGTGCTTTGTAGTTTCCTAACAATTAGAATATCCTAAGAAAAAAATTGACTGTCGAAATTTTTTTAGCATCAAGGTTATTTCAAAGGTGGAAACATCGGTCGGCAACATGTAGAACACGAACATGAGGGGAGGATAATGAGTTTCGGGAAAATTTTTAAGGGTAACTGCCCGGCATTTGGTTGTCATATAGGACAAAACCCAGAAAACTCCCACCGAGCAGTCGGTGGCGGTTGCATAGATGTTTGTGAGTGGTTCGGAAGCCGCTTTAAACTGTAGGTCTTTGTCTGTTTAGCCCTCGTGTGCACAAGATGACCGTAGAGCGACAAACCAAACCAAGTAATCTTACTATCAATGCGAGATGTTTTTACAGATACTATCAAGATCGCCATCTAGTCTCCACGTTTCTGAAAGCTGTGTCTACAACAATGTCAGCAGCAGATTGGAACCTCAGCCCTCCTGCACTATAGCTGTGGTTGTTGCCACTGGGCCACGAATCAGGCGTTTAAAAATAGCTATCCAATATGGTGGCACCTTGGTCTAAGGTTAATTGATTTAAAACAACAGATATGTAGCATATTCAGCGTTACCCATAATGCAATATGGAAGACATGCTGTATTACACCTAGAGTTTGCCATTACCATTTGGAATATGTAACCCAAAGATGACATTGATGAATTCGCATCCCGCCTACGAAAAACCCGAATATGTTTAGCATTCTAAATTTTATGAATTATTTAAGATTAAGCGTTAGTGGACTAGACTAAATTTTGAGAGATAAAATAGTTAATTGAAAATATGTATATAATTGGAATAATTGAAAATATAAAAAATTTCAATATACTGGCATTTCGGAGTATGCCATTTAAGCAAAGTTTAATAACAAAAAATTCAAACGATAGTAAAAAATTCCATTTTCGTTAAAAGCAGAACCTTGTACATAAGCTCAAACTTCACGATCAATGAATGAATAATTTGTCATTTCATTCCCCCAGGAGAAGGCGACCACTTCGATTAGTAAGCGCGTGACGTATTGAAGAACTGAGCAAGATTTGAAGGCAGAGCGAAAACTTTCGCAAATCCAACATGTCCCCCTCTCTGGGTTTTAATTAAGTCCACCACAAACTTTTTTTAAAACGCTGTCTCTTTTTTTTTTATTTATGAAAAAGAAAGTTTCAGGCGAAATCGACGCAAGCTCAATCAAAGTGATTTTTCTTTCCAATTTTTTTTCTTTCTATAAAAACTTAGTATATATATATATATATACACTCAAGAGCCAAAACATTATGACCACCCCTACATTTTGCAATGAACTCGCCTGGATGACGTGGAAGGCACGTGATCAGGTGGAAGTGGTATTGAACTGGTATTAAGTGGTGGTATTAATCCATGCCAAGGCGGGTTGAAGCTGTGTTGCGAACCGAAAGTGGGCCAACTCGTTATTGACAGGGGGTCATAATATTTTGGCTCTTGAATGTATATATATATATGTATATATATATATATATATATATATATATATACTAAGTTTTTATAGAAAGAAAAATCACTTTGATTGAGCTTGCGTCGATTTCGCCTGAAACTTTCTTTTTCATAAATAAAAAAAAGAGAGACAGCGTTTTAAAAAAAGTTTGTGGTGGACTTAATTAAAACCCAGAGAGGGGGACACGTTGGATTTGCGAAAGTTTTCGATATGTATATATATATATATATATATATATATATATATATGTAAATATATATACTGTGTGTGTTTAACTGTAAGATATGACTCATGATATATAGATGCATTTCTTGGCTTCATAAATTTTTTTAAATATTTTTTTGTTTAGATAAAATAAAAGGCGGCCATAAAATAATATTCTCTGTTTGGTGACGCATGCAGTTAAAATGAATAAAGATTCAGAATAGATATTTTTTTTTTTTTGTAGAAATAGATAGAATTTTTATCTAAGAAAGATTTATTTTTTTCAAAACAAATAACTGTTTTAAAGTTTTAAAAACCATCCTTTCATTCGTATGATTCTAAAACATCCAGTTAGATGAGATCTGTTACCGAAAGGTGAACTAGTATGCATTAAAGTGAAATGTGTGCAAAATGAAAAAAAAAAAATTCTCGTGGATCAAAACTTGCTTTATAAAACAAGTTACAGTATAGAAATGGTGGCCAGAGTAGTCTAACATACAGCACTCTTTTCAAACACCAAGAATTGATTTTGGACACGTTTGTCTTGCGGAACTCCTAATCAGGATAGGTGTCCTAGCCTCGAACACTTGTCCAATATGTAGAGCTGGAACAATGAATTCAGAACATCTTTTGAAATGCCCAGGACTGAACAGGGAGGCTCGGCGCCAAGGAGAGGTCTTGCAATTGTATTGGGAGACCAGGGGCCTCACTGACTAAAATAAAGTGCCTACCCCCTTTATTTACTGTCTCCCCCTTTGCCTTTTTTGTGGTGTGTGAGACCGACTTAGTGTCGATCGCTGTCTTGCTGTATGTTTACTTTGTTCTGCTTGTTCCTTCTTTGTGTGTGTGATTCTTATTGTAATGGATTGATTTCCGAAAAAGCCATATGTTACAACAACAACAGAGTTGATTTAGGAACCCTAGAAACGTATTCGAACTCATACTATGCACCATTGCCTAACTAAAACCATATATCTATGACAAACTGAAACTACGCGTCTATGCTACACTGACACCTTGTGTCTATGTAAAATCAGAACCCTGTAATTGTGCTAAACTAGAGACATAATGCCTACGGCAAACTGAAATCACTTGTCTATACCACACTGATACCATGTATTGTGACCTCCAAACTTAAAGCATGTATTTATGTCAAACAGAAACCCTGTAACTATGTCAAACCAAAACCATGCAACTTTGCCAAACCAAAACCACGCAACCATGCCAAACCAAAATTATGTGCCTATACTAGGAAGGCATAGGATGAATATATAAGCCTCAAAGCTCTACCCATTGGCTCGAGGAGAAGGGCAGCAGGATACACACGTTCTAGCTGGGAAAATTTCTCTGGGGATGTTTGTCCCAAACTGGAGCAACGCAATGATAGTGTATTCTAGGAGAGTTTTCCTTAGAAAGTCAGTACAAATTTGCCATTTGTCATTCTATTGTTAGAGGACCGAAGAGAAAAACACCTACTATTTAAAAACAATAAACCAAGTGTTAAGAAAAGGCGTCTGGTGTATTTCAAAAATGTTTTCATTTATAATCAGCAAAGAACTTTTTATCCTCATGGGGAGAAGGATCAATAGTGACGCAAGAACTTTTTCGTACTTCATTTTTCTTCTCTTCTTCTTCTTTTGGCATAAGATGTAGAATTTTTCATAACCAGGATTATATTTCAATTTTAAAGGAAAAATTCTTTCAAAAAAAAAAAAAAAAAAAAAAAAAAAAAAAAAAAGAATGTCAAAATGTCAAAGCTTGTCAAATTGTTCGGCGGAACTTTTAACTTTCTTTGACATTTCATTCAAGTGTCTGGAGGGTAATTCTATGAGAGGAATTTCCAAAACTTCTTATAGTTTATATTACATATAAAAAAATTCTTTCCATAGATTTTTCCGATATGAAAAATTGAATTTTTTTTTTCTGCTGTGTTGCATCTTAGAATGTAACATAAAAGGTTTAAATCACTCAAAGCATTAACAGCGGGTTTATCATGCGTTTTTTTTATCCTCTCTTAAATGGTTTTCTGGTGACAGTGGAATATATATTCTACTGCCCTATTTTTTGATGACAAACATTTCAAATGACATTCACTGGATGAGAAAAGTACAGGATGATTGTAAATAAAGCCCCACTTTCAAACGGAAACGGTACTGCATCAACAAAAAAATTCCAAAGCGTATGAATAGAGGGAGCTGTAAGTGGTTAAAGTAAGTAGTTAAGTAGTAAGCTAAAGAAAGTGAATTCGGCTGCCAGTGATATTTCGAATCGAAATGACAACGTATTTGGCATGAGCTGCACATTCAACCAACTGTAGTGTTCAATGTATTCGGTAATGTTTAATGTGTTTCGGTCTTTTGGATGAAAAAAAATGACTTCCAAGTCATTCAACAGTTGCGACTCTGTGAGTGGAAAGCCCATCCACCACAGCAAGTTCAAACCTCATTGGAGGGGAAAAATCGGTGGAACTTTTTTGTCATGGTATGGCATGACAAAAAAGTTTCACCGATTTTTCCCAATGAAGAAGGGGGAAACGGTAGTTTCCCCCTTCTTCGGGTATTTTCAGTTCAAATTTGAACTCATTGTGACGAGTGTTTCTTTTTTTTTTACAGTATTTTGAACTTTCATTATAATCATCCTGTATTATTCCGATACACCGTACTAGAATAAGATAAATGAGTTATTGTCACATAAAACAAAATAACGCATTTTACTGACTGAATCATGTGAATGAAGCATTTTTAATAGAGTTCACAACCCTAACATTTAAGTCACGTTTCGTTTGCCAAAGGAATCATTTCTGGAGAATTTGCGCTGCAAGAGTTTATGTGCCAGAAAAGTCAGAATAAAAGATTACACAATTGTTCCGAGTAGTCACGCATCTCAATGGCTGAAAAAAAGCAACTCGTTTGTGCCTTTCCGAAAGACTCTGAGGAATATTTACGTTTAATGACTTCCGCGCCAATTAAAGCGAGAATGGGCCGCGCTTTTCTCTCCGTCTCTCTGAATGTTCCGCCATTTTCCTTTTGTGGAATGATCTTTCGCCGAAATAATTAAAAGATGCGATGAGAGGGCGGTAATGATGCTCTTCTCGGATCGCTGTTGCCCTTCCTCATTAACAGATTAAAAACAAAGCGTTTGGATTGGTAGAAATATTCCCGCCAACGAAGACTTCTTCCAGTCGTTTTGTGACAACACTTATTCTGGATTTTGGACAAGGTAAATGGACACGTTTTGATGTTGCACTTTCGAAGCTTCGGGTTTCTCAATGAAATTTGCTCATCTGTCCCATTTCGCGCCATTTTAACTTTTATGCAAATTTAAATATAGCCATATAAATATATATATATATATATATATATATATATATTTATTTATATATATATTTATATATATATATAGATATTTATATATATATATATATATATATATATATATATATATATATATATTTATATATATATATATATATTTATATATATATATATTTTTTTTTATATATATTTATTTATATATATATTTATATATATATATATTTATATATATATATATACTGACTGTATATATGACAACACTGGTTTTTAAAGCACTGGAACATCAACCTAGATAAAAACTACTTCATGTGCTTTTTATCCTTTTAATAATAAAAACAGGCGCCTGATGGCCGAGTCACTGAGTGTATCTTAAAGATAGACTACAGACGCGAATCACACTACCCCCACAACGCTCTACGATCCTATGAGTCCGGGACGTATGATTTAAAGTGGATTCCAAACCTCTACCAACATCCATAGCACTGCCGGGACTCGAACCCTGTGGTACCTACCGCCAGAGCGCTAGCCACCAGGCTCCTTAATGTAAATTTGGATATTGGAAAAGATTTTCGTTTATTTGAAACTGATTCCCGAAGAAATAACCTAGTCCAGTGCTCTGCGATTAGACGCTTATTATTAAGGCTGTCAAAGTGGCATGCAGTCAGTCTTGGGATTCTTTAATCCTGGATGAAAAACTGTCGTCTTCAAAGTATTACCTAGAGAAATGGAAGCATTTAGTAGTTTTGAAAGTGGTCCCTACCTCTTCGTCCGGTGGGTTAATGATTTCAGCCAATCGCCTTTCTTCAGTGAAGTGACTCCGCCTTCTGTGCTCGCCAGGTATGCGCCGTCGTTTCAAAAGGTGGGTCAAAGTCTTGATCTGGAACAAAATAAATTTTAAAAAATTATACTCATTAATCCTTATTTTATGTTAGTAATTTGAAAATTTAACCATGGGCCGAGGACTAACTAACGAATTAAAAAGGAACGATTTTTTAAAAAATTCGTTAATGAATTAATTCCTTTTTAATTCATTCATTCTTCAATTATTTATTATTCATTTTAATTCATAAAAGGATTTAATTCATTAAAAATTAACATTAAATTGAATTCCATTCATGATTTCTTCAATATTATTCTTTCACATTAAGTTAAAATTCGTTTAATAAATTCATAATTAACATTTATTAAATGAATGCTCACGCACTGACATACTTCTATAATGAATCGATGAAATCTAAAGATGAATTCCCACCAGGTACTAAGCTCCCCCATCATAAAACGTCAGGCAATCGAAAGACAGAATGGGTAGAAAATTATGCTTCTGATTGACTGACGTTTTGCGACGTGCGATCTTAGTATCTGAGGAAAATCCAGCTTAACTCCAGACATGGAAGAACTTAGGCATTAACACATAACATTTAATTATCTCTCTTTTATATTATTTCAGCAATGGTATTTAATATAATTGTCTATCTTTATGCCATGTTGACATATTTTCCAGAGTTAAATTTATTATTTAAATTAAATTTGTTAAATTGACGCGTTATATCTTTTTATTTGTCTAGAATTGTATAAATATGTAATGTGTTTTAATTTGTGATTTATCCTATTTTACAAAAATAAAGTTGCTAATAGATATTGGTGACTGGAGTATGTAATAAAAATTATTCTAGCAAGTTGGTCTAAGTGGTCTGCATCATAAAAAATGAAAAGGCGCAATACAACAGTTCCGACCTGTGGGGGTCCTTATCTAATTAGCGTGCCTCTTTCTAATTCCCCCTTGTGTATATCAGTCTATTTTATGGCCATCATGCTGTAAAGATCCACTTTAGAACTGCTAAATCATTAATTATACCTGACCGTTATTATTTATAAAGCGGCGACCACTGTGACAACCTTTTCATCCATAAAGATCGGTTTGTTGCTCTACGGTCATCTTGTGCACACGAGGGCTAAACAGACCAGGACCTACAGTTTAAAGTGGATTCCGAACCACTAAGAGACATCCATGTCATCGCCAGGATTCAAATCTGAAGCTTGTGGTGTCAAAGGCCAGAGCACTAGCCACTAGGCCAACATCCATAAAGAGGAATGGGAGAGAGAAACGCTAATTAGATAATTGGGACCATAAAGACTAAAGAGTGGAACTTTTGAATTGGGCCTTTTCTTCCTTTGTGATGCAGACCACTCTGACAGACTTGTTCAAATAATTTTTATTACTTTCTCCAGTGGCAAGTATCTATTGACAACTTTTTTTTTTTTAAAATAGGATAAATTACAAATTAAAACACATTACTGTAGTCGTTGTCGTCATGTTTATGCAGCTGGATCTGAGTGTGGTTGGGTTTAGACAGAATGACACATAGCTTTATTTACAAGCACGTAAACAATACCACAATTAAAGATACAACATGTGACACATTTAAAGATATACAATTAAAGATTTGTGGAAGGATTACACTCTTAAGCTAAGAATAAAGTTACTTATGTACACACTGGATAGTGAACTATACTTTCTCTCTGGATGAGAGTCTGCAGGCCAATAAATAAACAGGATTGTGTTGACTATATATCTTCTCTCGGAGTGAAAGACTGTAAACAAAACGTCGCTGAAGTAGCAGCTAATTATACAGTTGTGTAAGGATTCCACTTCTAAGCTAAGAATAAAGTTACAGGCTAGATAGTGAACTAGGCTTCCTTTCTGGATAATAGTCTGTAGGCCAATAAATACACAGTATGGTGCTAACTATATCTTCTCTTGAGGTGAAAGAATGGAAAGTAAATGTTTCTCAACAGAAGCGCGGGAATTACGCTTCTCTCAGTAGCAGCGCCGGTTGCAGTGTACGTCCTTTCGGGTGAGAGTCTCGATGCCTACTGACGATTTCTTCTGAATGCCGCAAGGGGCTCTCTTTCAGTGCGTAGAAGGAAACAGGGTTGCGCAGGTGGAACCACGGTCACATCACAAATTTATACAATTCCAGACAAACAAAAAAAATATAGTGTAACAATGTAATAATTTAATTTAAATATTAAATTTAACTATGGATAATATGACATTTGTTATATTTGATTATTACATTGTAATAATTTAATATGTAGGCATAACATTTACTACAACAAACAATCCTCCATTTCCGCTGGAGGCATTCACATCAACTCAGGTGAATCTCAAGAAAAATTTAACACATAAACAATATTTCGCAATGCACTCAAGCAGGTGGTAATGAAATCCCTGCAGAGACCCAGTCTCTTCCAGATAGGCAGACGGGCAACTGAATAACGGAACTGAGACACTGATCCAGAAAATAAATTGAAAGAAGGTGACAGACACAGCGAACGGAACTCACCTGCCATCAGGCAAATGAGCTAATCGAGTTATTTCCTCTTGAAAGCCGCTAAAGTTATAAGGAAGTTAGCGGGATTTCACTCGCAGTTTCAGAGTTTGAGAAGTTGGCATTCAAGATAATTAAGTTAGTATTAATAGAGTTAATATGTTAGAAAGAGGAAAACTACAAACTGAAAGGTCTCACACGAGTAAACTTCGCATAATTTATTATTTAGATGACTTTAAAAAAAGATATAGATGAATACAAATTGATTATTTATGAATTTATTTTAAGGGCAAATCTGTTCTGTCCCTTTATATAAAATAATAGAAAAAATGTGTAACTATATTTATTTTTGTGTAGTGTTATGTATTAAATGTGCAGTGTTATTTATTTATTTATCAGCAATGCTTATGAATAATAAGAGCAGTTGTTTAGGTAAGTAATTGAATTCTTTAAACTTACAAACTATAAGAAATTCAACCCAAGTTTTAAAAAGCAATTTTTGGAAGAAGGCACGGTACAAATGAGGTGAACATTTTGGGAGTTATTCTCGTAATTTAATTTTTCTTATCAACCACGGAAAAATAAATTGTTTTCATTCTATTATTTATTTTTCCAAGAGAGTCCTTTTTAATTTTATTAAATGCAATTAAACCCACAAATATTGCTGTTTAATCCACAAATGAGGTGCTACAGAAAGGGATATCGTGATAAATAAAAGGAACACCCAGGAATTATATTTATTTGCAAAAGCTTGCCAATTCACCATTCTAGTGGCAAACTTCTAAGATTTTTAACCAATTTAAAAACTTTGAAACCTTTTTATTTTACCATCAAAAAAAATCTATTCTATATATATATAAGCATGTGTAGAAGACAATACTATTGAAAATGTAAAAACACAATAAAGAGTAGATTAGTTTCAGAATCATAATTAGCTTATATGAAAAAATTATTAAGATAACATTCGCTGGCCATGAATTTGCATTTGCTTTCTAATTAGTCCATCAAAAGAGTTGCAAAAAAAAAAATAAATAAATAGAAAAAAATAAAAAATAAATGGAAAATAAATGTCGCAGCAGCGGAATGACAGAAATGGTAGAGGAGCTATAGAAGGCAAACTCAGGAGTGAGATAGTAAGCACACTCAAGGGAAATGTAGTGGGCAACTCAGAGAAGTTTTAGTAAGAAATTGCAAAGGAGTGGTAGTAAACAAACTTAGAGTATTGGTAGTAGGCATAACTCAAGTTAACTTGGAAAATGAGCTGAAATGCTAAACAAAGATTAAAAAAGCCGACTGACCTCCTGGTGGAAGTACTTGACCAGAAGCTGGGGCTCCGAGACCACCATCTTGTCCGCGGACACGGAGAGCTGGAGCGCACCCGCGTACGATATGACCGAGAAGACGACAGGGATTTCCGGGGAGGGGCTCATCCAGAACAGGATCTTCTTCAGCTTCTGCGAGCCCAGGGTCAGCACCTCCTCGGGGCCGGGCACGTTCGCCAGCACCACGGTGGCCTGCAACGCAAGGGAAACATTATATTCATATATTCATTATGTCTTTCAACTGTCAAAATAGGTAGGGAGGACTTTGACATAGAACCGAAATAGACTATGGCGAAATATACAGTAATACACTCAAGAGCCAAAACATTATGACCACCTGTCAATAACGAGTTGGCCCACCTTTGGCGCGCAACACAGCTTCAACCCGCCTTGGCATGGGTTAATACGAGCACTTAATACCACTTCCACCTGATCACGTGCCTTCCACGTCATCCAGGCGAGTTCATTGCAAAATGTAGGGGTGGTCATAATGTTTTGGCTCTTGAGTGTATATGCGCAGAACACAGTACAGCTTATACACTGTCCAGTCACATTAATGTGACCACCTGTCAAAAGCCAGAATATACACTCTTGTATATTCTGGCTTTAAGTGGAGTGTGGAATGTGGTATTTAAGTGGTATTAAGTGGAATCCTTTATATACACTTCACTGCAATGTGTTGCCACCTGCCTTTTGTGATGGGTTATTTCACGTTGACTTCGAAAGTAGGTGGTGGTGACATTAATGTGACTGGACTGTGTATTTCTATAGTATACAGTAGTTCTTAAACAATTTCTGTTGTAAACTCCGTTTCGAAGTTAAAAATTCCCAGCCTTGTCAATGCGGGAAAAAATAAACACTTTATGAAGTCCAAATAGGAAAAAAAACATCCTTAGAAAACTGTGTAAATAATAACGAGAACTTAAAATTTAATGAAAGTGCAGCTGTACGGCTTTCAACATTGCTTTACGATCTCGGTGTACGCAAGACAGAAGCAAACAATAAGGTTCAACAAGGAAGGTGACAAATAAGGCCACACGTACAATAAGGAATGTTCACGTGGCTTCAAAACAGGTAGGATGACTTTGACATTTGGTCATTCGCCATAGGACCACAGTAGAACATTTTTTTGTTCGAAATTCCCCTTCAAAGTTAAAAATTCTCAACACTACTATCAATGCCGGGTAAAAAAAATAAAATAAAATAAAATAAAATAAAATAATTAAATAAAAAAATCAACTGAAAACACATTTTATAAAGAAAAATACATATTATCAATGTAACATGCATAACAATCATATTTATCACTGAAACACATATTATCAATGTAACATGTATAACAGTCATAATTATCACTGAAACACAAAAAGGAAACATAATCCTATTAGTACAGGGGATTTTCAACCGTCGAAATAAGTAGGGAGGACTTTGACATAGAACCGAAATAGACTACGACGAAGTATATAGTAACATATGCGCAGTACACAGTACAGTCTATGCTTCTACACTCAAGAGTCAAAACATTATGACCACCTGTCAATAACGAGTTGGCCCACCTTTGGCGCGCAACACAGCTTCAACCCGCCTTGGCATGGATTAATACCACCACTTAATACCAGTTAAATACCACTTCCACCTGATCACGGGCCTTCCACGTCATATAGGCGAGTTCATTGCAAAATGTAGGGGTGGCCATAATGTTTTGGCTCTTGAGTGTATAGTATACAGTAGTTCCTAAAAAATTTTTTACTCTAAACTCCCTTTCGAAGTTAAAAATTCCCAACCTTGCCAATGCAGGAAAAAATAAACACTTTATGAAGTCAAGTTATGACAAAACATCCTTAGAAAACTGTGTAAATTATTATTTACACAGAAAAGAGAAGAACTTAAAATTGAATGAAATTGCAGCTGTAGTCCTTTCAACATTGCTTTACAATCTGGGTGTCCGCAAGAGAGAAAGGCAAATAAGGCCACAGGACATGAAGAGTCCCGAAGAAGAGCAGGAGAAGCAGGAGATTGTCGTAAGGTAGAGAGAGAAGAAAACAAACAAGAATGTGCCGCAAGGGAAAGAGGTAAAGATAAACACGAAAGTGTCACATCATAGAGAGAGGTGACAGCAAATAAGGTGCCATTAGGGAAAGCAAAGAAGCCAAATAAGAATGTGCCGCAAGGAAGAGTAGAAAGCGAAAAGAAAATAGCTTAAAGAAAGGAAAGTAAATAAATACTCACTCATACTAAAAAATAATAGAGAGTTTTTGCATACCGTATTTTGGACGTCCGTTAGCTTTTTCTCCCTAGCGCGCAGGCTCATAGGAAACATTATTACAGATACGCATGCGCAATTTCCTATGAGCATGCGCGCTAGGGAGAAAAAAATAACGGACGTCCAAAATACAGTATGTAAATACTCTCTAATAACTCCATTTTTCACTGCAAAAAAATGTCTATATTGGGTCTAAATCTAATAGGGGGATATATCATTTTATAGGTGGCCCGCGATGTTAGGATGTTTCTAAAGTGGCTCGCAAGATCATTTGGATTGCCCACCCTCATGTTGCAGTGAAAAAGTTTACAAAAGTTTTACAAAAGTTTCCAAAATCTCAAAACTCGAGCAACTTCGAACTTGAATGGAAGGTTGTTGAGCAGATACATTGTAGCTGCCTCAACAAACCGAGGCATCACACCTCCCCAAATTCAATTACCTCCTCAGTTTCGGCGAACCGTTAAAAGGATCGAACTTCGAGTTATTCGTCCCTATTACGGGGTGAACCGTTCCGTTCGGCGGAATTTTCTGAGTGAACTACAAAGGGATGCGGATAATTCTGACCAATTTAAACGGTAACGCAATCGATTTCATTCCATTAATTTGATCCAATCAGAATGCACTTTCCTTGTAACACATTGCGGGATCTGCAAATGCTAATGGCGTCTAATTGTAGTCGACCAAATTCATTTTGCATTACGATAATGGCGACAGGCGTTATTGAGTGGGTGTTAGGTGCACACCTAGTTGAAGAGGAAGAGCACAGTAGTTATTATTTTAAAAATATGAACAGAAAATGACAATAGATGAAATTTCCAGCAGCCTATTTATAGAGGCAGAAATAAATTTTTCAAAATAAAAGTCCATGTCATTTTTACATTCTATCAATATAATGGGGGCCTGAGGCCGAGTGACTTCTGGTTTCGGGTTAGAATTCTGGCGGTGCCATGGATGTTTGTAGGGGTTCGGAATACACTTTAAAGCGTCGATCTCGGTCTAATATGACTATAGAGCATTGAGCGTAGTGCTGACAACCCTACCCTGGGAAAAGAAAAAAAAAACATCTCCTGTCTCTAAATCTGCCAGGAGACAGACGGCCTTGCGCCAATGATGATGATGATGATTATATTAAAACACCTGTCGATTACAGACATATTAATAAAATGCGATAAAACCTTCATGAATTTTGAATCTACGAAAGCTGCCTGAAACATTTTTCCATTCAAAATTTCCTTAAATGAATTTTTTTCTGTCGAATCGAATCCGAGCAGTCTTCCGAATAATTTTTTTTGTTCTAATGCAGCTGGCAAACACTTAGACTGCTTGGTCTTGAATGCCTTAAGGCAAGCGCTGCACAGACATTACTCACTTTGCATGACCCGGGGGCACGTGTAACTTGAAGATAAGCCCCGGACGCGGAATAACAATGCCCCCGCAACGCTCTACGATCCTATTAGGACCGGGACCTACGGTTTAAAGTGGATTCCGAACCCCTACACACATCCATGGCCCCGCCGGCACTCGAACCCGAAACCTGTGGTACCGAGCGCCAGAGCGCTAGCCACTCGGCCATTCTGGCCCTCTGTCTTCGGAATAATGATCAGAACGAAAATAATTTTCTTGGTTAAATTATTTACGACCCTTCTTCAGTCCATGTTTGATCCATCGATTCTTTTGAGATTCTCCGACGACCCGGATTCATTACCGCATGATTAACAAGACACGGCAGCGTGTGTGCACAGGGGCTGAATAATTGAAGAGAAAACTCTCCGGCGACGGGGAGCTGAGTAATTAAGGCCCCCTCCCCGTCGTGCGCGAAGACTTTTCTGTCTGCGGCCCTTTCCAGACTTGGAAAAATGACCTAACCTGTCTGGCAACTGTAACAATGGTTAACTGTTCGGTTTTTGCGATGTTCATAGGGGTAATTGAAAAATTTAATTAGTAATCCCCAGCTGTATTATGAATAGGGAAACAGTTAAGGTTCAACTAACCGCAATATTTGGATCAGTTAAGGTCGGATTTGGGTATTTGGTTTGGTTTGTTGGTGGGCTAATTAATGTGGATTCTGAACCACTACTACTACTACACTACACCACATCCCTGTGCCTAGAGCTGAGTGGCCCCTTTACAGTTTAGGAATGATGTGAGTGAGAAGAAGTCTGAATAGGTTCTGAGACGCTCTACGGTCATGGGAGACCGGGTGGATTCCGAACCACTACAAACATCCATGGCATCACCGGGATTTCGAACCCGATACCTGTGGTACAATCAAGCATGACTCGGATTGGCAACTCCACCCTGTAAAAAGAAAGCGTCTCTCGTCTCGTAATCTGCCAGTAGGCCCACGGCCTTGGCCCACGATGGGGCTGTTGCGCCAATGGTGAGGATGATGATTATATTTAAACACATCTCGATTACTGACATCCAAATAAAATGTTATAAGACCTTCATGAATTTTGAATTTACATAAACTGTATGAAACATTTTTTCCGTTCTAAATTTCCTTAAATCAATTTTTTCTGTCGTATGGAATCCAAGCACTCTTCCGAATAATGATCAGAATGAATATAGTTTTCTTGGGGAATTTCTCTTCAGACAATGTTTGAATCCATCGATTCTTTTGAGATTCTCCGTCGACCCGGATTCATTACCGCATGATTAACAAGACAACGGCAGCGTGTGTGCAGAAGGGCTGAATAATTGAAAAGAAAACTCTCCGGCGACGGGGCGCTGAGTAATTAACGCCCCTTCCTCGTTGTGCGGGAAGACTTTTCTGTCTGCGGCTCTTTCCAGACTTGAAAAAATGACCTAACCTGTCTGGTAACTGTAACAATCTTTAACTATTTATGTTTTTGCGATGTCTATTGAGGTAATTGAAAAATTTAATTAGTAATCCCCAGCTGTATTAAGAATAAGGAAACAGTTAAGGTTAAACTAACCGTACTATTCGGTCACTTTTAGGTGTCATAGTTCCTCAATAGTTTTAAACTTGATTTTAAGAGACATATTCAAAGCATGCTTATCCGTTTTAGGTGATTAGAATTACACTTAAACACATAAGATTGTCTTTCAAGTAAAGCAAGCTCACAAGACAAAAAATGAGTCTGACGAACAAGCACAGAAGAAAATGTTAAGAAAACAAAAGAATCGTTAAACAACTGACAAAAAATTAGTCACCGGTTTACCATTACTACCTAATTATCACGAAGAGGCAGTACGCCAGCAATTGAGCACGCGACGTGCTTTTGTTCCAGGGTGTCTAAGTTAACGTGGGCTCATTTGGGATTTCAGAAATATTCTAATAAAAATACATAACCTACAAAAATGTTAGGATAAAATTCAACGTTCCCTGAATAGTATTTTGGTTTAAGTGCAAAAAAGTTAAAGATTTATTTTTTGTGCTAGTGCTTACAACTACTGGGTTTTTTTTTTGAGTAAATGAAAATTGGTACTTAAAAAAACCCCACAAACCCCCATTCATTTTTAATTTATTTTATTTTTTCAGTCAATTCTCAAACTTTTAGAAAAAAAAATTGGGTATTTATTGAGAGAAATCCTATTCATTCATTTGGATTTTGGGAACAGTCTCTTGCATAACTCTCAAACAAATTCGTCTTCGCCATTAAGGGGAAATCCTATTTCTATTGGTGCTATTGATATACACTCAAGAGCCAAAACATTATGACCACCCCTACATTTTGCAATGAACTCGCCTGGATGACGTGGAAGGCACGTGATCAGGTGGAAGTGGTATTTAACTGCTGATGGAGAGTCTGAAGAATCATTCTTTCACTTACTTCTGTGTGTGATGGGAAAGGCTGCGGATCTAAGCGACTTTGGTACAGAGCAGATTGTAATGGCTCGAAGGCTCGGAACAAGTATTTCCGAAACTGCATGACTCGTGGGTTGTTCGCGATCTACAGTTGTTAGTACTTATGCAAAGTGGATGAATGACGGTGAAACTAGCAGTAGACGACATGGTGTTGGACGTCCACACGCTATCAAAGAAAAAGGTCATCGGAGATTGTCTCGCATGGTGAAGCAAAACCGCAGCCAGACAGTGGCTCAGCTGACAGCCCAATACAATGCAGGGCCAAGTAGAATAGTATCGGAGCACACTGTTCAGCGGACACTGTTGGATATGGGGCTACGCAGTAAACGTCCCTTTGCTGACCAAGCGCCATCGCCAACTGCGCCTGTGCTGGGCCCGGGAACATCGGGACTGGTCCATGGATCAGTGGGAGAGAGAGTTGCCTGGTCAGATGAATCACGGTTTGTCATTCATCACGCCGATGGCCGTGTCAGGATACGCCGCCTTCCAGGCGAACAGTTGCTCCCTTAATGTACAGTAGGTCATACACAGGCCGGTGGTTGCGGTATTATGCTTTGGGGGACGTTCTGTTGGGCGTCTCTGGGACCCGTGGTTGTGGTAGAGCAGACCATGAATGCTACAGGGTATCTGAACATCATTGCGGACCAGTTGCACCCTTACATGGCCTCTGTTTTTTCAGCTGGAAATGGAATGTTCCAACCGGACAACGCCCCTTGTCACAAGGCTAAAATTGTGTTGGAGTGGTTCCAGGAACATGATGCTGAATTCCAGTTAATGTCCTGGCCGCCTAACTCACCGGATCGCAATCCGATAGAACACATTTGGGATGTCCTGGGACGGCAGCTCAGAGTTCAAAGTCCACCAATTCGCAATATCTCGGATTTGCGTGATCGTTGCTTAAAAATCTGGTACAATCTGTCTCCGGCCATCTACCAAGGACTTGTGGCATCCATGCCAAGGCGGTTTGAAGCTGTGTTGCGCACCAAAGGTGGGCCAACTCGTTATTGACAGGTGGTCATAATGTTTTGGCTCTTGAGTGTATAAGCTGACAAGTAGCAGCACCCGTTGGAGAACAAAAAAGGGAAGAAACAGGATTCTAGCCCTCTTTTCTGTACTTCAAGCGATAAAATCAGTAGTTTGTGTCACTCTGTTTTCAAAATGGGCTCGTTGAAAATCGGTGTCCTATTCAAACGAGACCATTTGTGAAACGGAGGGGAGTCCCGGGGAATGTTCACTGAGATACCAGAAAGAGTGAACTAGAATTAAAGACTTTCGATGTGACGGGAGTAACAAACGGGTAACTGTCCATCCTTTATTCTCGAAAGATTTGTAAGGTACTAGAGGCGGGACTTTGTTTTATACGTCTCTAGCGCAACCCACTTTGAAAATCGAACTAACATGCATAATCAAAGTAGTACTTATGATAATAAAAATGAGAATATCATATTATTAAAATTAAA
The DNA here is from genome assembly GCA_021605075.1 of Caerostris darwini. Taxonomy (NCBI): domain Eukaryota; kingdom Metazoa; phylum Arthropoda; class Arachnida; order Araneae; family Araneidae; genus Caerostris; species Caerostris darwini. The sequence continues at coordinate 1,084,902 of BPLQ01010785.1, read as the reverse complement.
ATTGGCATGCCAAATCTATGATGGAAAGTTAAAATATCGTTTATTTACTGTTCAGGGGGATTAGGCTATAAATTACTCAACAAATTTAAACTTCCCTGAGACTGTGTAGGTTGTCTTAGCCCACCCAATTGTAGGGCGTCCAATATCACTCCGGACCCTACAAGCAATGAAAAGTGCCTTTTCTGTAGAGTGGTTGGCAGCACTTTGAAAAATTCTATGAAAACGAGATGTGACGTGTTCTCGTTTCTATGAGAGGTAATTATACGTCATATCAAAGAATTTATTTTGCAAAATAGAGGACTACTTTTTTTAATAATTTTTATATTTCCATAAATTTCATCCCACATTCGATATTTTAAGATTAAACAATCACCAGCTAATTTACATTAACTAATGCTTGTGTACAAATTGGGTTTAATCCTTAATTAACTATTAACAGACAATTTGGATTTATGTCACTATCTTTTCAATTTTTAGAGCAATGTACAAACAAGTCTTGAAAGAAAAGATAAATTCAGAAAATTAAATTATTTTAATATAAATTTCAAAATAGATTTTATTTAATTAACCTCGTTGTTGAGAAACTGCTTAACATGATGCACAAAATACCAACAATGGTAATATTTGTTAATTTTTATGGTAAACACTAGCCTTTGCCTATTAAGTTGTTTTCAGTCATATTTTTCTTGAATTATTCAGCGTCTTAAATATCACCAGACAAACATGTCGTCAGAAAAAAAACCTTAAAAAGTTTTTGAAGATTATTAAGATTATTTTTTAAAGATGGATACCGGCTGATTCCTTATTGCAAATGAAATCTTCAATTTTGCAAATAAATAAAACTTTCAATTTATAAACTCTGATCTGCTGAAGCTTCAAATTGAACTTCGACAAATAGACATACAGGGCATAAAAAGCATCGTTAAATCAAAAAGGCTTAAATTTGACAGATGTCAAATTTAAGCCTTTTTGATTTAAAAGATACTTTTTAAAATGGCTGGCATGTACTTAAAAATTCTTTGAACCGAGATTATTTTTATAAACTGTGTGATTTTTTTGCTGTTTGAATAATGGAAATCTGAATTGCCCTTGAAATGTTTTTCAGAAATTACTTTTAATAGATTATTTCGTTACCTATAATTCGTTTTTTTTATGTGCGTTTAAACTTTAAGTTATTTTGAACATTTTAATAAATAAAATAAATATTTCTTTATATAAATTCAGCGAAACAAAAGAGCCCTTCGAAGAAAATGAATGGACAGAAAGACGAATGATCTTAATTTTGGACAAGGAGAATAAGATACTAATCTTTGAAATCTTAACATAAAGTAATTCAACAATCTCTTCTAATACAAGCGGCCTGGTGGCCAAGTGGCTAGCGCTCTGGTCTTTGATATCCCAGGCTTCAGGTTCGAATCCTGGCGGTGGCATGGATGTTTGTGAGTGGTTCGGAATCCAAGTTAAACTGTAGGTCACGGTCTGTTTAGCCCAAAAGAGTGCATAAGATGACCGTAGAGCGACAATCCAAACCAAACTTTTAATACAAGGGCCTGGTGGCAGAGTGGCTAGCGTTCGATACCACAGGTTACCAGTTCGAGTCGTGATGATGCCATGGATGTTTGTAGTGGTTCGGAATCCACTTTAAGTCGTAGGTTCCGGACTTATAGGATCGTAGAGTGTTGTGGGGGAAAGTGTGACTCACGTCCGTAGCTTATCTTCAAGCTACACGTGTCCCCTGGGTAGTGTTCGATGAGTCACAGCGGTGGCGCACTTTCTTATGGCATAAAGATAACTGTCTTTGTATTGGCAGCTGCATTAGAAAAAAAAATTCTCTTTTATTATCATGCATACATGAGATTTGTACGTGTAAATAATTATGTTAACTATTCCGTAGAGAAATCTCCTTCTCCTACAAGTATCGATATTTGGGAAAACTTTTTTTCTTTTTTTTCTTTCTAATGCAGCTGGCAAACACAGACAGCTTGGTCTTTGGATGCCTTAAGGCAAATGCTGCAGAGACGTACTCACTTTGCATTACCCAGGGGGCGCGTGTAAATTGAAGATAAGCCACGGACGCGGAGTAACAATGACCCCGCAACGCTCTAATATCCTATTAGAACCGGGACCTACTTTTCAAAGTGGATTCCGAACCACTACAAACAACCATGGCACCGCCGGGACTCGAACCCGAAACCTGTAGTACCGGAAACCACCCGGCCATTCAGGCCCCCTTATTTGGGAAAACTCTAATTATTAAACTCAAAATTTATAATATCATGAAAATTTTAAGCACATTCATTTAAAAAAAAAAATAATAATCTATGTTCGACTGATCTTTAGAATTGCCAATGAAGTGCAGAACATTGTTTTCAGCTGTTACAAGCTTAAATACCCTGGAAACACTTCAAGAACTGTCATTCCAAAATGTCAAGCCCTCCCTCCCCCCAAACTTTTGTCAACTTGTGGTTATATAGTTTACAAGAAGCTGCATTTACTGCATTTTGTTTCTTCTTATATGAATGTTTCTTAAATCCTTTTTCGGGCTCTTTCCATTTTATTTCCCTTTTGCACTGTTATGTGTTTTAAAAGTGGCTATTTCATAGAATTCCATAAAATTTTATTATTGATTTGTTTGCTAATTACTACTATAACGCCTCGAGTGATGACATTTAATGAGCAACTTGTTAGCATTTTTAAAATTTACCTGATATAAAAAAGCAACAATTTGATTGAGAATGTGAAGGTGGTACCTTGAAGAAGAACACAGAAGGTGGTACCTTGGCAAGAAGAATCTGTTGAACCTGACGTCCGAGAACTTTCAAATCATACGCAATTTGCGGAATATATGCCTGCACTTTGGATTTAATGCATCCTTGCAGCCAAAGAATCCATTGGAGTGAGATTGGGAAACCTTAGCGGCCATTGAAACTGCAATTGGCAAAGGATAACTCTGTTGCCAATCTGTTGTGTTCAGTAACGTTTGACGGAAGACCTCACAAACGGAGGGGAGACTTCCATCTAACATTCACACGACGACAAGTAGAGTACTTCGCTGTAGGAATGCATGAAATCCAATGTTTATGTATCTAATCTGCAAACTGAATCTGATTTGAAAGCTGCCAACGGTTGTCAGATTAAACATATTCCCCTTGGGGCCTGAATGGCCGAGTGGCTAGCGCTCCGGAGCTCGGTACCACAGGTTTCGGGTTCGAGTCCCGGCGATGCCATGGATGTTTGTAGTGGTTCGGAATCCACTTTAAAGTGTAGGTCAAGTTCTAATAGGATCGTAGAGCGTTGCGGGGGCATTGTTATTCTGCGTCCGTGGCTTATCTTCAAGTGACACGCGCCCCCTGGGTAATGCAAAGGGAGTACGTGTGTGCAGCGCTTGCTTTAAGGCATCCAAGACGTCCCTGTTTGTTTGCCAGCTGCATTAGAAAGAAAAAAAACATATTCCTCTTGCCATGGTGCATGCTTCAGTGCTATCCCCCATCTACCGCAGGCAAAGTGTCATAGTGTTTTAAGAAGTTCACGTGGAAAATTAGTGAAATACAATAAAATGCTTTGCTTTCTGTTGCTTCTCAGCCCTAAATGGTTGTTTTCCCTTTTTTCTTAATCTGTCTAGGGAAGGGTTTTTGCTGGCTATAGGTACTATGAGTATAGATGCACACAAGAGCCAAAACATTATGACCACCTATCAATAACGAGTTGGCCCACCTTTGGCGCTCAACGCAGCTTCAACCTGCCTTGGCATGCATTAATACCACCGCTTAATACCAGTTAAATACTACTTCCACCTGATCACGTGTCTTCCACGTCATCCAGGCGAGTTCATTGCAAAATGTAGGGGTGGTCATAATGTTTTGGCTCTTGAGTGTATAGGTACTATTGGTATTATTACTACGCTATTTATGGTTTTTCACTGCGGAGATCCCATCCCAATAAAAAAAAATTAAATACTTTGAGCCATTGGCAATTTTCGAAATCGTGTCATTGAAATCAGTTCCTGTGAGTGACATGATAGCTTCCAGAAAGTTTTATAACCACCCTATATTTATTATAGTATCAATAAGTGTTTAAATTGTTTTCGTTCAACCTCATCAAGGCATAATATACCAATAATAATAAGATTTTTTTTTCCTGTGGGAACGGATGAACCATTTCCCTTTTATTTCTTAAGGGAAAAAAATTCTTTAGTATCCGTCCTGTTTGCTATAAGTCCCAGGATTTGGCATGGATTAAGGGCATATAACAAGTTCAATATTTCGTTTTCCTATAATTGAACCAACCAGAAAGATATAGAACATGTCGTTATCAATATTTTTTTTTCTTTCTAATGCAGCTGGCAAACACTTAGACAGTTTGGTCTTGGATGCCTTAAGGCAAGCGCTGCACAGACGTACACACTTTGCATGACCCAGGGGGCGCGTGTCATTTGAAGATAAGCCACGGAGTAACAATGCCCCCGCAACGCTCTACGATCTTATTAGGACCGGGACCTACGGTTTAAAGGGGATTCCGAACCACTACAAATATCCATGGCACCGGCGGGACTCGAACCCGATACCTGAGGTACCGAGCGCCAGAGCGCTAGCCACTGGGCCATTCAGGCCCTCATTATCAATATAATCTTAAATATTTAATAAAAGAGAAAAAGGAGGAAGGCGTTGAGTCAAACCCTCCCAAACACGTTTTCCCTAGCAAAAACTCGAAGATCAGGACTCCTTGCTGCTGCTGCTACTACTACTACTACTACGCCACACCACATCACTGTGCCTAGAGCTGAGTTGCACCTTTACGGTTGTGGTGAGATGGAAGTGGTGAGAGAGAAGTCTGATTGGGATCTGTGACGCTTATACGAGACCCGGACCTTCGGCGTAAAGTGGATTCCGAACCACTGCAAACATCCATGGCACCGCCGGGAGGCGAACCCGATACCTGTGGGGACCGAGCACCAGAGCGCTGGCCACTCTGCCATCAGGCCCCCCGAAAATCAGGACTACTACTACTACACCGCACCCTATCACTGTGCCTAGAGAGTTGCCCCTATACAGTTTGTGAATGATGTGGGTGAAATGAATGGACGCACGATGGAGGCGGAAAACTTTTGCATAATTCACTTTTGGAGGTAAAGAAGCTGAACAATGGGGAAAATTCATACAAGAACAGAACTAAAAATCAAAATTTTAAAAAAATTGAAGAAGGAGGAATATGAAATGCGAAAAATATAAAAACGTTAGGTAAGATATTTTAGAGAAAATAATAATTAAAAGCAATATAATACAATAAACACTACATAGGAGATTATACAAATCAGAGAGCTGAAGGAATATTCATCAAATCAATTATTATAGAATTTAGAAAATCTTAATAGCTAATAAGTAAATCGACGGTAGGAGTAAGTGCTGCAAAATTATGGACAAAGGTAATAAAAAAAAAGGCAGGAGATATTACATAAGAGATAAATATGCTAGGTACATAACTAGAAAAATGGTATTCACATAAAAAAAATTTTGATTTTGCAATTTGGAGTCTAATAATGAAGAAGAAAACGAATTTAGTGTGCCCTAGAAATATGTTGATGCACCCACTTAAATTATATATATTATAATACAAATTTCCTTTGATACATACACTCAAGAGCCAAAACATTATGACCACCCCTATATTTTGCAATGAACTCGCCTGGGTGACGTGGAAGGCACGTGATCAGGTGGAAGTGGTATTTAACTGGTATTCATCCATGCCAAGGCAGGTTGAAGCTGTGTTGCGCGCCAAAGGTGGGCCAACTCGTTATTGACAGGTGGTCATAATGTTTTGGCTCTTGAGTGTACACAAGCATAAATTGTTTTGTAAAACAAATTACTTAAACATGCAAACATAGTGCGGTTATGCTATGGAAATGAGAACAAAGGTTGGTTCGAAAGAGGAAGGACCCTGACCTTCCTGATGACGGTCTTGAGCAGCCACTGGGCCACGGACTCGGGCAGCAGCTGCAGCAGGCAGTAGACGGCGCCGTACATGACGAGGGTGTCGGGGGAGGTCTTGAGCTCCTCCATGCGCCTGCGCACTTCCCACAGCCGCGGTATGGCCCCCTCGGTGTTGGAGGGGAGGCGGACGTTCACCTGCGAGAACCGAGTGCCCATCACGGGGATGGCGTGTCCGTCCTGTCTCAGGTCCACCGGCACGTTCAGCTGGAAGAGAAAAACATTGAAATCACAAGTGGGTACTGAATTAAAAACTCTCTCTTTCTAATGCAGCTGGCAAACACTTAGACAGTTTGGTCATGGAGGCCTTAAGGCAAGCGCTGCACAGACGTTACTCGCTTTGCATTACCCAGGGGGTGCGTGTCACTTGAAGATGAGCCACGGACGCGGAGTAACAATGCCCCCGCAACGCTCTACGGTCCTATTAGGATAGGGACCTGCGGTTTAAAGTGGATTCCGAACTACTACAAACACCCATGGGAAAGCCGGAGTTGAACCCGATACCTGTGGTACGGAGCGCCAGAGCGCTAGCAACTCGACCATTCACCATTCATTTCTTCTAATGCAGCTGGCAAATAGACCGAGATCTTCGCCATAAGGGCTGCACCGATGTTACTCACTTTGCATTACCCAGGGGGCGCGTGTAACTGGATGGTAAGCCACGAACGCGGAGTAACAATGCCCCCGCGACGCTCTACGATCCTATTAGGACCGGAACCTACGCCTTAAAGTGGATTCCGAACCACTACAAACACCCATGGGAAAGCCGGGATTTGAACCCGATACCCGATAATTTACCCGATACAAATTTTTTAAAGTCAATCCCTTCTTTTTTTTTCACTCTATTGCAGAAAGTCTTTTATGAATAATTTTCATGTTCTTTTTTTTAAGTTTATCTGGCAACTTAAATCTAAAAAAAAAACTAAAATTAATGAATTAAATTTAATTACTGAATTAATGTTTGAAAAAATTGCATTAGCATCCAGTGTCGTGCACTACAAGTAAAAAAAAATGCATTTGAACGTGAGTGGAGGAATAAAAAGTATTTCATGAACTATTGAAAAATTGAACAAGACATATATATAGGGAGAGTGTGAGCTAATAGAAGGAATTGAAAAAGAAAAGATATGTTATATAAAAAGATATAAATATTTTGTGCTTTTATGGTGAATTCTTTGACAATAAATGCAAATAAGGCAGGATTTTGACAACGATGATTTGAAACTACTATTGATAGTATTTGACATGCCATTTCACTGATGAGAAGGTTGCGTATCCGGAATAATAAACGGCAACAAGTTTTCTTCATTAAAGATGGTCCTATTGTTTTCCAAAGTTTACACTCAAGAGCCAAAACATTATGACCACCCCTACATTTTGCAATGAACTCGCCTGGATGACGTGGAAGGCCGTGATTTAACTGGTGGTATTAATGCATGCCAAGGCGGGTTGAAGCTGTGTTGCGCGCCAAAGGTGGGCCAACTCGTTATTGACTGGTGGTCATAATGTTTTGGCTCTTGAGTGTATTTCGTGGTGATGATCCAAACACTTTCGCGTACATTTGAATCCATTTTTATAGCATTGTTTCACTTTCGATTGAGGCATCTCCAAAACATGAATTTTGAACCCGTCCACCCACTTCTTGTGTAGACGAAAATCGATGATCACGCACTTTATTCAATTCACTTATTCTATTAGCTCACACTCTCCCTATATATTTCTTGTTCAATTTTTCAATCGTTCATAAAACACTTTATATTCATCCACTCGAGTTCAAATACATTTTTTTTTTTTGAACTTGCAGTGGATGACACTGGATCCGAATACAGTTTATCAAACATTAATTCAGTTTATATTTAATTAATTAATTTTAGTTTTTTTTTTTTAGCTTTAGGTTGCATATGTCTACCCATATAGGGCGCCAGATAAACTTAAAAAAATGAATGAAAATTATTTATAAAGGACGTTTCTGCAATAGAGTGAAAAAAAAAGTAGGAATTGACTTTAAAAAATTTTTTTTTTTTTATATTACTTGTTTTCATATTCGGGAACAAAAAGAAATCAATGGGTGTCAAGTATCCCATCCATTCGATGTTCGAATTGTTTGAGTTTGGAGTGTGTGGAGCTCGAGTTGTCAAGTTCCGAGATTTATTCCGAATGAATTTATATACAGCTTTCGGTACTTACGTATTAACGTTACCTTGGCTACAGATTTGGCGGTTTTTAAGTGGCGCCAATCTAACAGCTACAGATTTGGCGGTTTTTAAGTGGCGCCAATCTAACAGCTACAGATTTGGTGGTTTTTAAGTGGCGCCAATCTAACAGCTACAGATTTGCTGAGTTTTGACGCCATTTTGTAGTGCTACGAAAATGCTTATTTGGGATTTGCCAGAGACAGAACAAGATGCAATTTTATTTTTTCAGGAGAGAAATATTTTACCGAAACAACGAAAATGTCCCAATTCCCATGACATGAAACTTTATTTTGGTAAACGTAAGTTTTTGAAATGCAATTTCAGTCCGTGTGCTTATCGTGTGAGACTTAGAAAAGACAACTGGTTTGAGGGAAGCAGAATTCCATTTTGTACAGCTTTGAGATTCATATACTGCTGGTGCGAGGAGTTGACGTCGATTAAATTTTGTGAAAAGCAACTTGATTTATCGGATAAAACTGTTATAGATTGGAACAATTACATGCGTGAATTATAAAGTGTTTTGAATTTTGAAAGCGTTTTCATTTTAAATGAAATGTTTTATATATTTTATTATTTGGAACAAAAATTTTAAGTGTAGATTGGCGCCACTTAAAAACCGGCAAATCTGTAGCTGCGGTTGGCGTTCAAAAGATAACTGCGTGCGAACATCAAGATTGCTCTTTATTGGCGCAACTGTAGCCAAGGTAGCGTTAATACGTAAGTACCCAGCTTTCTTTAGCAAAAGGAACACAATTTATTATGAAAGTAGCATTCATCCAGCGATGGGTTTTTAAAAAAAAAATGTTTTTATTGACTGTTACATGCTAAGAAGGCAATTAAAAACTGTATATAGGTGTGTTGTATTATTTTTGGCAGAGGGTAACAATTTGAATTACTATTAAATTACGTCAGATTTTTCAAAGTTAAGAAACAATTTAAGTTACTGCGGCTGGCGTAAGTACCCCGGCCAGATTGTGAAAGTGGTAGATGTTTTCCAAAACAGAAAACAAAATGGCGAAATAAAAGTTAGCCCTAATGACAGTAAATAAAAATGCAAAAACTTCTAATATTTTTTCCCCTAAAGCAGCTGACAACACAAATCTTTATGCCATAAGCAGGGGTTGCACAGGCGTTACTTACTTAGCACTACCCAGGGGGCACGTGTATCTTGAAGATAGCCTACGGACGCGAGTAACGCTACCCCCTCAACGTTCTATAATCATGCTAGACCGGATCCTACTGCTTAAAGAGGATTCCGAACCACTACACACATCCATGGCATCGCAGAGACATGAACCGGTAACCTGTGGTGCCGAGGGCCAGAGCTCTAGCTAGATTCAAACGCTTCTTTGCCCAAAATTAAGATGATTCGTTTTTCTATTCGTTCATTTTCTTCAAAGGGTTCTTTTGTTTCGCTGAATCGATATAAGGGAATATTTATCTAAATGTTCAAAATAGAGGGGCCTGATGGCCGAATGGCTAGTGCTCGTGCGTTCGGTACCACAGGTATCGGGTTCAAATCCCGGCTTTGCCCATGGGTGTTGTAGTGGTTCGGAATCCACTTTAAGCCGTAGGTCCCGGTCCTAATACTCTCGTCGAGCGCTGCGGGGGCATTGTGACTCCGCGTCCGTGGCTTACCATCAAGTTACACGCTCCTCCTGGGTAATGCAAAGTGAGTAACATCGGTGCAGCCCTTATGGCGAGAGATCACGGTCTATTTGCCAGCTTCATTAGAAGAAAAAAAAATGTTCAAAATAGCTTGAAGTTGAAACGCGTATACACAAAACAAAAAAAGAAAGAAATATGGCTAAAAAAATAATCTTTTAAAAGTAATTTCTGAAAAGTATTTCAAGGGAACGGAAGAAAATTCCATAGTTAAAAAAAAAATCTCAGTTCGAATAGTTTTTTAAGCACAAGTCAACCATTTTAAAAAAACACCGTTAAATCAAAAAGGCTTAAATGTGACATCTGTCAAACTTAAGCCCTGCATGTCTATTTGTCGCAGTTGAATTTGGATCAGAGTTTGCAAGTTGCAAGAAGTTTTATTTATATATTTGAAAAATTGAAAATTATTGAATGAATTATTCTTTCTTTTAGTACGATCTGACTGGGGCCTGAATGGCCGAGTGGCTAGCGCTCTGGCGCTCGGTATTTCGGGTTCGAGTCCCGGCAGTGCTATGCATGTTTGTAGTGGTTCGGCAAGTAAGTGGTAATGCAAAGTGAGTAACGTCTGTGCAGCGCTTGCCTTAAGGCATTCAAGACCAAGCTGTCTAAAGTTTTTTGCCAGCTGCATTGGAACAAAAAAAAGTATGATCTGATTTTTAAAATGTTAACTATTGAATCGTTATAATGTTATCTAATCTGATATCAGTATTTTTAGTATTCAATTATGGGTGTAATCCTATTCCTTTGTTATATAAATATTGATAAAATCAGGTCATTTGTTTTGTACAGAGCAGCAATGAAAAAATAATAATCATAACCCGCACGAAAACAAAAAAAATATTTGTCTTGTATTGTATATGTGTGGCAGGGTGTATGTGTAGTAGGATAAAAAAGAATAAAAGAACATAAAAATGAATTAGGATGTCAACGAAATAGGAGCGATATGTAGAAATGATGAAATTTTTATATCATCATCATTGGCGAAACAGCCCCATGGGGGGCCAAGTTCATCTGCCTACTGGCGGATTACGAGAGGAAATATGTTTTTCTTTTTACGGGGTAGGGTTATCAGTCCTACGCCCAATGCTCAACACCCATATTAGACCAGGACATATGGTTTAAAGTGGAATCTGAATCACTATAAACATCCATTGCACCGCCGGGACTTGAACTCGAAACCTGTGGCACCGAGCGGAAATTTGTATATGCTACAATAAAAAAAAAATATGTACGGAGAACATAAACAATGTTTTTGGCCGTCCAATAAATCTACACTTTTCTCTAAGACTCTCTAAGATTTTCTCTTCACGGAATATAGAATGCATTTCTTTAAAAGGATGGTCAGGACTGGTGAAATCAAACAAATATCCGGTGAAAGCAAAGAATGTTATCATTACTTGAGAACACATAAAACCGAGAAAGAGCTGCAAAAAATAAAAATAATTTTCCTTCGCATCGTCACACAAACTCCGCTTTTCAAGAAAGATATCTGGCAAGAAAGCTTTTCCTCGTTGTTTTGGTGTGTTGCAGGGAAAGCATTGCTGTTATTTTGAATTGCAAATAGATAAGGGAGTCGTGGGAAAGTTCTTTTTCTTCCCGACACAGTTCGGAAAATCTAAAAAGACAAAGATTTTTTTTTGTGTCAGTGTGGGTTAAGATTATTGTTTTTGTCATTGCTGCTCTTGTTTCTCTGCACAAAACAAATGGCTTGAGTTTATTAATGTTCTTCTTGTTTATACAACAAAAGAATAGGATGACATCAATAAATATCTACACTAAAAATAGTGGGAATTCACAATTTACTACTATGCATTCATTAGTTCAGCCATAGAGGTGATTGTTTCCCCGCTGAAGTGATACAATTTTTAAAATACTATTTATAAAATATTTTTTTTCTTTCTAATGCAGCTGGCAAACACAGACGTCTTGGATGCCTTAAGGCAAGTGCTGTACAGACGTTCTCACTTTGCATTACCCAAGGGGCGCGTGTTACTGGAAGATAAGCTACGTACGCGGAGTAACAATGCCCCCGCAACGCTCTACGATCCTATTAGACCGGGACCTACTTTTTAAAGTGGATTCCGAACCACTACAAACAACCATGGCACCGCCGGGACTTGAACCCGACACCTGTGGTACCGAGCGCCAGAGCGCTAGCCACTCGGCCATTTAAGCCCCATTTTATAAAATATAATAATGATAAATTTTAACATTCTAACTGTAAATAAATATCTATTCCTGCTGTTAATTAATAATCTGAATCATAAACATAAAACACATAAATACAGTATCAAACGGGGGATTTTAACACTATATAAAACACTATATAGGACACTATACTAAAAATAGTTGTGTGTCAACATTTAAATAGTTAGTGTAAAATACTAATATCAGATTGGATATCAGTATAACGATTCAATATTTAACATTTTAAAGATCAGATCATTCAAAAAGAAAAGAAAAGAAAAATCTGTTACTCAATAATTCATTTCACAAAAGATGAATTAATATTTTCCGATATTTAAAAATAACTCTATCCAAGCTAGTTAATCTTTGAATTGATATAGAAAATTAACTACTATTATGTAATATTTTATAACATTAAACATGTAATTCGTTCACAATTAAAAATATTTTTGGATTAAAAGTAAAGGTTATTCTTACCAGTAGAAGTCTACTATTAAAAATTTTAGTATATAATTAAAAATCATAGGAAACCCATTCTTTAAATGAAAAAAATCTAAAAAACAAACATGTATGTGAACAAAATGAAATTTTCGAGATAAGAAATTCCATTCTAGGTAAAAATGCGACATACAGTTTATTTGTAAGGAATAAATTCCTAATAATTTAATATGATGTATAATAATCATCATCATCAGCGACGCAATAACCCCATGGTGGGCCTAGACTGTCTGCCTGCCGGCAGATTTTAAGACAGGAGATGCTCCCTTATTACGGTGTAGGGTTGTCAATCCTACGCCCAACATTCTACAATCATATTAGAACCCCGACCGACGGCTTAAAGTAGATTCCTAACCAGTCAAACTAATTGGTGGGAGTTTTCCGAGTTTTCTTCCCTGCGATATGCAAATGCTGGGTAGTTCCACCTAGGCACTTCCCCCCTTCTTCAGCGTCACGGAGCCAAGTCAGACTTCTACTTACAGGTGCTCAAGTACATCAGAAGCTGACCCCCCTTCCCCTCCTTCCATGAGACCACGTGGGTTCTTGGACTTGGTCTAGATGTTGATGTCTGTCAAGTGGGATAAGGGGGAAAAAAACGAATTCCCATCAACACGTGATGAAGGTAGGACTATTAGGGATAGTTATCTAGCATTTGCGTATCATGTGACAAAAATCCTGGAAAATTCCCATCAAGCAACCCAACTATTGCTGCAAGATGTTTTACGCACATTATCTCAATATTTCTCCTCGTTTTAAAGTGGCCTATGGCAATTGGCAAGCGCTCTGGTCTTTGGTACCACAGGCTTCAGGTTCGAATCCTGGCGGTGGCATGAATTTTTGTAAGTGGTTCGGAATCACAGTTAAACTGTAAGTACCGGTCTGCTTAGCCCCGTGTGCATAAGATGACCGTAAAGCGACAAAATCAAACCTCCAAACCTTGCTTTAAAAGCACCGACTGCAACGGACGCCACCAGCGGAATCGAAACCTTCCTGCAACTTAACAGCGCGAGCCAGGCTATGACAGCGTTTAATGTACAATTATATACGATTTTAATGAGTTTTATAAAATAATATTTAGCAATAACAATTTTATTGAAGGAAATTAAAAAGAAAAAGACTAAAAAAATGTGATTAATTTTAAAAGATTCTACTTATTAGCTGTAGATTCAAAACCTTTAAAGTGGTATTTACGCCACTTTGATCCATACATGTGCGAGGAATAAATTTCGTAATTATTTTCTGAAACATTTTATTTTTAATTCTTTGTACCAGATGGTTATTTATTTTAGATAATCATTAATGCAAAGAATTGGTTTTACCTTTCCTCGAATTTTACACACATTAGGCACTTCAATTTTTTTACAATTATAATCACTATTTTAATCCATTAGAGATAATAGAGGAGGCAAAAATTGTTTCTTTTGAAATTTCTTTCTACTTCATAGTTTAATTTTATAGTATTCTCTAAGGAAGCTGAATTTATAATTCATTATCTTAAATTAATAGTTTTTTTTTATTTGGAGGAGTAAGTTTTCTCAAAAGAAATCGCGCTCAGGAGAAAATTAGGAAACCTTCTTTAAGTAATTAGATTTCGCGCGCCATAAATTACGGTGGAAAGATTTTAATGCTTTTCAATTTGCTACTCTGTGTTCAACGAATGAATATTTTAATTACATTCTTTGAGCTCCCCAAATATTCCTTCGTCGAAAAGAAATAAAATTTTTTTCCTCCACATTCGCTGAACTGATTACTTTTAGTAAGCATATAGGATGCAATAAAAACACTTTCATTTCTGCATCTTATTAAAATCAATATTAGGAAGCTTTAAAAACCACGGTGGCTCTAAAAATGCAGCAAACGGAATTTGTAAAATATTTGTGTCCGTTAATTAAATTTCGAGAAAGGATAACAAAGTCTTCCAATAGTTTTTTTTTTCAAAATTAATTGATTAAAATTTCTCAAACATTTTTTTTATAATACATTCTATGTTGTTTATTTTTTAAAATTTTAGATGCCTCTTGTGAAAAGATCGTTGGTGATCCATAAAATATTAAAAATTCCTTCATAAAATATCACCCGATTTTCAGTTAAATCTTTTCCAATTTATTAACGAATGCAGTTGGCAATATAGAGACAGTGGGGCCTGAATGGCCGAGTGGCTAGCGCTCTGTCGCTCGGTACCACAGGTTTTGGGTTCGAGTCCCGCCGGTGCCATGGTTGTTTGTAGTGGTTCGGAATCCACTTTAAAAGTAGGTCCCGGTCTAATAGGATCGTAGAGCGTTGCGGGGGCATTGTTACTCCGCGTCCTTACTTATCTTCAAGTTACACGCGCCCCCTGGGTAATGCAAAGTGAGTAACGTCTGTGCAGCCCTTGCCTTAAGGCATCCAAGATGTCCATGTCTGTGTTTGCCAGCTGCATTAGAAAAAAAAAATAGAGAGAGAGTTAGCTTTAGGCCATAAGCTGTGACTCATTGAGCACTACCCAGGGGGCACATGTAACTTGAAGATATGCTACGGACGACTACTCTAACATTACTCCCACAACTCTCTACGATCCTGTTAGACCGGGACCTACGGTTTAAAGTGGATTCCGAGCCACTCCAAACATCCATGGTACCGCTGTGACTCGAATCCGGCTATCAGGCCCCATGTGTCACCGAGTGCTAATCACTCGGTCATCAAGCTTCAAATGGTGCAATAACATTGGGTTCGAATCCCGGCGGTGCCACGTATGTTTGTGGTGGTTCGGATTCACCTTTAAACCCATAGGCACCGGTCTAATATGACTGTTTAGCGTTGGGCGTCGGACTGAAAACCTTACCCCGTAAAAAGAAAATATTTCCTATCTCGAAATCTGCCAGTACACAGACGGCCTTGGCCCAAGATGGGGCTGTTACGCCATTGATGATGATATTGATTATCCCCATGTGCTGCTTAAACATTAAGAAAATCTATGAGATTAAGTTTTGGGAAAACCAAATAAAACCCCTACCCAGCAACCTCATTATGGATATGAGAGACAAACCGCCGTAGAATCTCCTAGTTCCTGGTAGCAGTGACTACAATGCACTCCTTTAGCGGATTTTAAACGCTTGACAGACGTTCTATAACCGATCATAGAATGACGCTAAGATTCATAAATATTAAATTCTTATAAATATTTCTTCGTTTGTTGAATTTCAGAAAAGTTGGCATTAGCATGCGATAGAGCATTAGCCACTCGGCCATCAGGCCCCATGTTAAAATTCTTACTGATATGATTAGCCTTTTATACATTGAATCCAACAATATTTTTAATTGCGAAGGAATTGCATGCTTAATGTCATAAAATATTTCATAATAGTAGCAGTTTATTTTCTGTATCGATTCAAAGATTAGCTAGCTTGAATATAATTATTTTTGGATCATTTGAATCCTTCCATAATAATAAAAATTCTGGAGAAAAGAATAAATGAGATTTATATGGGTAAATAGGTTTAGGTTAGATGAATTCTGCGAACTTCTTTCTTGACTACTGTTTGTCTTTAATGCAGTAGCCCGTTCTTTTGACCCGCCGTCCCTTTTGTTGTTCCGGGCAGCTCTCGAGTCGCCTTCTAGAGTTACACCCAAGTCATTAGCTAAAACTCCAGGGACTACAAAAGAGCGATAGAGCACTTTACCTCCACAGGCCACACCCCCGCCTGTTTTTCTTTCCCCCTTCCTAAATGATGAGCCGTACTAACAATATTCTCTTTTTTTTTATTCCGATCCCATCCTTCAAAATACTTGACATCGAAGGAGATCCACAACAAAATCTATCCCATGCAATATGAACAACAAAGAAATCCCAAAGGGTTTTTTTTTTCCTTTGTAGATCCTATCCATTTATGTTACCAACAAAATTCATGTTGATTTTTTTTTCTTAATCATATTTATGTTAAGAGAAGAGTATCATATATTATTTCTTAAAAAAATAATATATATTATTAATGTTAAATAATATCTATATTGAATTTATGCTAACAAGTAATATAAAAAAAAATTTTAAAGTCAATTCCTACTTTTTTTTCCTCTATATTGCAGAAAGTCCTTTATAAATAATTTTCATTCATTTTTTTAGGTTTATCTGGCGCCATCTATTGGTACATACATGAAATTTAAATCTAAAAAAACTAAAGTTAATGAATGATGCAATCGTAACTGGTGTTTATAATTTAATTATTCTGTGAACTCATAATTATAAACTCTTCTATAAAACAGGCATTATCTGTCCTATATTCGTAAGAATATTATTTTAAAATCAAAGTTCATTTTTTCTCATAACAGTTCATTTTTGAATACAGGGATGCACACATAATGCGTTTTTTTAATACTTTGGTTTTCACTACTTTGGCCATTATTTTTTTTTCTTTCTAAAGCAGCCGGCGAACACTTAGACAGCTTGGTCTTGGATGCCTTAAGGCAAGCGCTGCACAGACGTTACTCACTTTGCATTACCCAGGGGGCGCGTGTAGCTTGATGGTAAGCCACGGACGCGGAGTCACAATGCCCCCGCAACGCTCTACGATCCTATTAGGGGCCGGGACTACGGCTTAAAATGGATTCCGAACCACTACAAACATCCATGCCACCGCCGGGAGTCGAACCCGAAACTTGTGGTACCGAGCGCCAGAGCGCTAGCCACTCGGCCATTCAGGCCCACTTAGGCCATTATAAAATAAATAAATTTTGTAAAAGTGTGACACATCTCGCGGGCCACGAGTTGGCCATCCCTTATTTAGATATTAGAGAGTTTTTGCATACCGTTTCCTATGACTCAGTATATACTCAGTATATACTTTCTATTTCCTATACTCAGTTTCCTATGAGCATGCGCGCTAGGGAGAAAAAGCTAACGGACGTCCTACGGTAACTGACGTACGGTATGCAAAAATTCTCTATTGTTTTACATTTGAACAAAAATCTTCGAAACCAGGGGAAAGAAAGAGGGTGTCTTTTTGAATTTTTATTTATCTATGCTGAACCACCAGAAGCAACGTTTTTGACGCCAAGAACAGGACACGAGCAATTAAACTTTCATCAGAAAAGTAGCAATTTGCTAACACGAAATTGAAACAAATTAGCGTACATGTTTAACCTTGTACGTTAAAAAAAAAAAAAAAATTTTTAGCGGCATGAACGCTAAAGTAAAGCCCACGCATTCTGTTTAACCTTATCCTTAATTTTTTCGTGTTGTATAAATTACTTTGTTTTAATACACAAACCCCTTACGTCCTTTCCCGCTTCATTTTCGTTACATTTATGTAAATGAAACAAGACTTTTTTGTTAAAAAATATCAATAAGAATTTATGTGTTGCAGGTGAGTAGAAATTGGTAAATCTTTTGTTGCCAATGGAATGCCACAATCCATTAGAAACAACAAAAATGACAGTGACAATATGAAAAATATTATTATTAAATTTACATATACTATACAAAATATAGAAAATTAATTTTGATAATTTATGAAATTTCGAAATTTATGTTCTTTAATTTAATTTTAGAAGATTTAATGCCGAAAATTTTTGTTTATTATTTTTTTAATTCGAATATTCATTTTATTTCTAAGATTTATTTATTATTTTTTTAAGTCGAATATTTATTTTTTATTTCTAAGATTTATTTATTATTTCTTAATTCGAAGTTTTATTTTTATTTCGAAGATTTATTTATTATTTTTTTAAGTCGAAGTTTTATTTTTATTTCGAAGATTTATTTATTATTTTTTTAAGTCGAAGTTTTATTTTTATTTCGAAGATTTATTTATTATTTTTTTAATCGAAGTTTTATTTTTATTTCGAAGATTTATTTATTATTTTTTTAATTCGAAGATTTATTTTCGAAGATTTCATTTCGAAAATTTATAAATTATCATTGATTCTGAAAACTTTATTCAATGATAATTTATATTATTTCAATATATAAGTATGAAAATATCAATAATAATTATTCTATGACACGAATGTTAGTAAAAACGCTTGATTTTTAATTTTTTGTGGAATTTGAAATGCATGCAAAAAAAATTAATGCTATGAAATAAAACATTTTGCTTAAAGTAACATAAAAAGTAATTAAATATTTGGAAAATAGGATTGGTTGATCGCACTCTGTTTTGCTATAATTTATTTTATATTTTGCCATAATTTATAACAAATTATGTTAGAATTTTTATTATGATATATTTTTTATAAATGTATCTTGGAAACTATTGAAAAATGGTTTCATTTTAGTACATCGAAAATGACTAATTTTCAATTCTAATTTTTTCTATCTGCGTTAAAAAAAAGTACCTTCTCAGTCTAAATTCAACTTGGATTCTATTATATTTATTTCCCAAGTTGAATTTAATTGTGGCAATTTAGATGATTTTGTTAACATAAATCATGTTAGAATTTTTATTATGAAGCCTTAAAATTCAGAGAACAGATTATTAAAATTGATTCCTTTGTAATTTAATTGTTTAAATAGAAGATTCGTTTGAGTTCATTTAATGTGTGAACATTTAAAGGAAAAAAAAAAACCAAATAAATTAATTAATTCTAATTCAAAGATCTTCATCTCAAGTCATTCAATTCATTTTCAGAGATTAGTAAAATTTCATTTTTCATGGAAGAAAATCGAGCGAGATCTGCCTTTGATCTATCGAAAGACGAATTCCTTTCATCACAACTTTGCATTGAGGAGGAATTAAAACGAGCGATGAAAGCAGATCTCTGGGCCAGAAGGAAAGAGGGTTCGAAAATATAAATTGAATGGAATCCATTTTCCCAATTCGAATATTTTCGCAGAATTCAACGGAATCCCAAATTTCCACCATCCATCGACGCCATCGCATTTAATTCCTCCGCTCGCTCGCGAATTAATATTTAAATCATCCATTGATCAATTTTGGGAAATTCGAAGTTTGTTAATAATTTACATAAATAATAAAATTCCCTAACTAACTTATGACTAGCTGAAATAAGGTATTTCAAAAATATTCTTACCGTAACGATTAAAAAAAAATAGAATAAAAGATTTAAAACAATAAATAATTTTATCATATGAAAAATAGTGTTTTAGGTAAAAAATTATTTGAATTGTGATTTAACACAATAAATAATTTTATCATATTACTTTGATAGTGTGTTATTTAGGTACTCTATCATTTGATATTGTGTTATTTAGATACTCTGTTATTTGATTTTGTGTTCTTTAGATACTCTATTATTTGATTTTGTGTTATTTAAGTACTCTATTATTTGATTTTGTATTATTTAGAGTGCCTATTATTTGATTTTGTGTTATTTAGGTACAATATTGTTTAATTTTGTGTTATTTAGGTATTCTATTATTTGATATTGTATTATTTAGGTACTCTAATATTTGATATTGTATATGTTATTTTTTTTCAATAAAACAAAATTGAAAAAATTTCAAATCAATATGAAATGATTTTGTTTTTCATAATAATTAAAATATATACTATTTACATTCAGTTTAACATATAATAAATTAGTTAAGCCCTACTCAAGTTAAACGCTCTACTTCACTTAAATAAATTCTTTTGTTCGTTTAATAAACGGATGTATATTAAAAGATAACGTTTAAAATTAAACGTTACAGTCAATTAAACGACTTGTGATAATCGGCAAAAGAAATAAAACGAAGCGGTAGATTTTAGCACAATAAATAATTTTATATATTTTTATGTTATATAATTTTGATCTTATTAGATTTTATATTTATTATGTTATTTTTAATTTTTAATTGTTTATTATAAATTTTTTATAAAATAATATTGAAATAAATTTTCAGAACCCTAAGCAATAATTTATTCTTTTCAAAAAAATTTTAAAAAATATATATCTTTTACATTTAGTTTAACGCAAATTGTAATTACAGTTACGCTATCCCCGCTTTAAATCCAGCTAATTTACTAAAATTATTAAATTTATTTTTTTCCCTCTTTTTCTACATTAAATAAATAAAAATGCATTAAAAAAGCATTTGAAAGTGTCTTGCAGAATAAAGATGTGCTTTATTTTTCAATGATGTGCATTTTGCTCTGAGGTCATTTGCCAAATTTGGTGTAGATTCAACGTTTCTAAGGTCTTCTTATTGTAGTAAATAGAAGTTTACTTTTTTTACTCAAAATTTCGAAATGATAGTTTTACTTTGAAGCATTAAGTGGTTTTATAATCTTGATTGTGTCTGTTGCAAGTAATTATGGTACTGCGCAAAGAAAAAATAAAGTTTTAAGGTATGAATTAAAATATGCTGAAAATAAATTTTTTGGTAAAAACATTTTTTCCACAAATAATTTGATTTTGAAAAGAGGTTTTTTACAGTTCATATTAAGTTTTGCTTTATTCTTTTAATATCAACTTTTAAAGTATGGAAAATGGGTTGCAAAAAATCTTTTTACACATTTCTATTAGGTTATAAAAATCAAGTCTGAAACTGTGAAAACTACTTACTTTAAAGAAGGTTCAAAAATTTTAGGTTCTATATTTTTTCTATTAATATTTATGTATAAAACTGTTTTATATTAAGTTATGTGCATTTTTCGATGCACAAGTATCTGTCATACATTTTGGATGCAATAGGCTAGGTTAGAAAAGGGTTCCTATATACAGATTGATCAAGGGGCCTGAATGGCCGAGTGGCTAGCGCTTTGGCGCTCGGTACCACAGGTTTCGGGTTCGAGTCCCGGCGGTGCCATGGTTGTTTGTAGTGGTTCGGAATCCACTTTAAAAATGTACGTCCCGGTCAAATAGGATCGTAGAGCGTTGCGGGGGCATTGTTACTCCGCGTCCGTGGCTTAGCTTCAAGTGACACGCGCCCCCTGGGTAATGCAAAGTGAGTACGTCTGTTCAGCACTTGCCTTAAGGTATCCAAAGACCAAGCTGTCTGTGTTTGCCAGCTGCATTAGAAAGAAAAAAAAAGATTGATCAAGTAAAAGATTGAAAAAGCATAGAGTAGTAAAAAAAATAGAGCTCGCCCCCTGTTCTTAAAGAATAGAAAGTTGGGGTAGATATCTCCGGTCTTTTCGTATGAGGGCGCTGTTCTCATAAATGAGAACAGGGCTTACATGGGCTGTGGTTATGGGCTTACATGTTACATTATTAATGAGATACAATACAATGACACAGAAAAGTTCATATAAATGCCAAATATTTAGAAACATTAAATGTACATTTATTTACAGATAAAAAAAAATGAACCATTTTTTGAAAAAATCGTTGTAGGATAGTAGAACTTTTCTCCATTTGCACCAATAGCAAAGAAAAGTAATGGCGAACAGTAGAGATTACTGGCAAAAATCGCCGAGCTGTCATCTCTCAAGCCTGGATGAAATGCGTGACTTATCGTCATCGCATTTCGGAAACCGAACTGGACAAAAAAAAAATCGTCCTGTCGAGGGGTGGTTTTGGGTTCTACTTCAAAGAAGTTTCGATTTGCTGGATGAAGATAGATTGCTTGCTCAAAAATGTGGGATAACCGACCTTCTTTTATGACCTGGTGGAGAGTCGGTAGCAAGGACTCGAGATTTTTAAAAAAATGCAGGGAGTAGGTATAAAAATCCGAGTCTTTTGTAAAAATAATTTTCAATTTTTTTATAATTCTAGGAATTAAAATTAAACGTAAGGGAAGTCGTATAATTGCAGCCTTCCATAATACAACCAGTAACAAAAACAGGGACTGCTTTAGCAGCAAACCAATTTAAGTATCGAGAGGCCTTTATCAACATTGATGTTTACAAAATGCTGGCTCGGATCTACAATGCAAGAATATCTTATTGATGCGATTCTATTATTAACAAAAAAAAGATTTAATGAACTACAAATAGAATATCGTTGTGTTTAAAATGTGTAATTTTCTTTTACTTTTTCTCAACTATTCTGTATTAAATTTCCACTTTTCAATTGAGTACTGTTACTTTTTTTGGGACATATATATATTTTCTAGAGTGCCAAAATGTATTTTCAGATTAGTACAAATCCTTTGCCCTTACGATTATAAAAAATAATTTGTTAAGGCAGAAACTATTTTTACAGATATATGAATTTCATTCAAAATCATTAAATTTATTAAACGAGTTTTTCTAAAAATATTACTAAGGATGGTACCTTAAAAAGCCTGTAGTCGAGATTCAGGATAAGACAGTCAATTGGGGATTTGGAAAGTTTTTGCCCGATTTCCTACTCTTGTCTGGGCTGCCAGTTTGGAATACACACAATCCTCACGCGATCATACATCTCACATGAATTTTACTTTGTAGTTTAACATATGGGATGATAGCTCGGCAATTTTTGGAACACTCTTTACTGTTGGCTGTTATTACTCTACGCTGCCGAACGGAGAAAAAGTCTACTATAAAACAACGATTTTCTCAATGGAATTCTCATTACTATCTTTTTAATCTGTTGTTCGTAAGTGAAGCAGTTACCCAAATATTGATAGTAATTGTCTGTATATTCAATAGAATTTTCATTGCTATGTTTTTAAGCTGCTGTTCCTCAATGGTCCAGTTACCTAAACACTGATAGTAATTGTCTGTAATCCAATGGAAATTTTATTACTATGCTTATAATCTGCTGGTGTCCAATAAAGTGCAGGCACATTTCTAAATACTTTTCTATACATGGTTTGCCTTATATAATTCACATAAATTTCAAAATTATAACAATTCTATCTGATTTTCATGTGAATTGTAAATTTATGTACTCATCTGAAATAATAATTTATCCTAAAACTACATAAAAATACTACTCTTATCTCAGAAAATTGTAATAATTTGAGATATGTTACTATATTTTGTTAAAACTCCGATGGCGCCATCTGTCTGAGTTTTTTGAAACCGAACTATTGAAATCAATTATTTATCTGAAATTAGTTTAGTATATTAGTCCCACTTTTAAAATGCTGTAAGAAAAGAACCACTCGTCACAATGAGTTCACATTTGAACTGAAGATAATTGAAGTAGGTGGGAATGATACGGCATCAAGAAACAGCCCCCAATTGTATTAATAGGTGGCGCTGTAAGCGGTCTAAAGAAAGTGATTTCGGCTGCCAGTGATAGTTTGAATCGAAATGACAACGTATTTAGCACGAGTTGCCCATTAAACCTACTGTAGTGTTTAATGTGCGGTGCCTCATAGCCGAGTGGCTAGAGCTCTGTCGTTCGGTACCACAGGTTTTCGATTCGAATCCCGGCAGCGCCATGGATGTTTGTAGTGGTTCGAAATCCCCTTTAAACCGTACGTCCTGGTCTCATAAGACTTTAGAGCGTTACAGAGTCCAATCACACTTCGTCTCACCCACGTCATTCCCAAACTATAAAGGGGGAACTCAGCTCTAGGCACAGTGATGTGGTGTGTTGTAGTAGTAGTAGTGTTCAATGTACTGGATTGTTTCAGTTTTTTTGACGAAAAAAATGACTTCTAATCATTTAACAGTTGTGACACTGTGAGCAGAAAGTCCATCCTCACGGCAAGGTTATACCCAATTGGATGGGAAAAAGCAGTGGAACCTTTTTGGATGCCATACCGTTTGTTTCTTCTTCGAGTATCTTCCGTTCAAATGTGAACTCATTGTGAAGAGGGGTTCTTTTCTTTACAGCATTTTGAAAGTGGGACTTGAATTATGATCACCCTGTATTATGCGACTGCAAAATTAAAACTGACTATTAATGTCATTAGCGAACGCATATATCATTCAAATCTAATTTATTTATTCAGATTAAAATGTTCTTTTAGAAGGAGATAAACGAAGAAAAAGAAAAACATGAAATGTTAAACGCTGTTCAATATTGAGCAGATTAAATAAAGCGCAATGCAGTCGTTCGTTCATTAATACGCAAGTGCATATTGACTTAACAGCGAGCGATGAGTTCGGCGAGATGTCGAAATGTCAAAGAGCAAGCCCCGGACAAAAGGAAACAGAGCTTCCTTTTCTTTGAAGACCGAAAAACAAACTTCCCGCTCAATAAAAAAGGAATAATTAATCCCGGAGAAAGAATCCGCTCCGCTTCCGAGAAAGAGCAGAACGCGCCATTTTTATTCTCTGTGATTTAAACAAATCTGGGCAACGGAAAAGAATATTTATAATTGAATTGCTACTTTAATTATAAATTCTCCAGAGTGGAATAAATCATTGTATGCGCTTGGAAACAGCGACATCAAAGAAAAAGAGATCTTGTTTCATCCAAAACAAACATTTCCTGATAAAAATCATCCCTTCTTAGAAATATAAATTTTTATAATAATTTTAAAAACTGAATTGAATTAATAAAACAAGAAATGTATTTTATTATAGTCTAGGTCATGAATTATTGATTCAAAATCTTTACAGACCCAATTTCGTTTCTAGCTAATGAATTATTTATAGCAGCTATTTGAGAATTCATACAAAGAATTCGATTTATTTGCATTTTGATGGGTTTTACTTCTTAAAAAAAGTTACAGCTATTATTGAAATTGATAAAAGTTATCCTAGTTATTATAGCTATATTAATTGGAAAAGTTAGTTATAGGATAAAAGTTATCCTTATTATAAATTGTGATGATGAAAATTTATTTCACATCACAGTAATCAAATAAAATATAGAATATAGAAATAATCAATATAGAAATAGAATATCAATATAGAAATAGAATATCAATATAGAAATAAAAATTATCATATTCTATTTCTATGACGAAACTTATTTCTTATTGGGAAATTATTTTATTAACATAATCTAATTCGCCCACCGATTATGTGATAGTAGTCAAGTTGGAGGGATTCAAACAAGGCGGCGTAAAAGGGGAGAAATTTACTTTCGAAGGAGTCTTGATTACAATAGAAATTGTTTTAATTTTCTAATAATCAAAAATTTAAATTACATAATATCGAAAGGAAAAATAAATGAAAAAAATGCACACTGACTATTAAACATTTTTTTTTTCAAAACTGCTTCGCGCCGCTACATTTGCCTGGTAACAATTAATCGATTCGTCCATTTCTGCTTTTAAAACGGATGCTTACTTTTCCACGTAATCAGTAGTTGATCTATAATTACTTATATTTTCAATACAAGGCATGCAAATATTGTTTTCTATTACAAGGCATGCAAATATTGTTTTCTATTACAAGGCATGCAAATATTGTTTTCTATTACAAGGCATGCAAATATTGTTTTCTATTACAAGGCATGCAAATATTGTTTTCTATTACAAGGCATGCAACATTTTTCACTACAAATCATGCAATAGTTTTTTCCTCTACAAAGCAAACAATATTGTTTTCTATTACAAGGCATGCAACATTGTTTTCTACTATAAAGCGTGCACTACCTTTTTCCACTACAATGCTGTTTTCCTAAAGCATGCCATTGTTTTTCCACTGCAAAGCATGCAATACTGTTTTCCACTACAAAGCATGCAACACAGTTTTCCACCATAAAGTATGCAATGCTGTTTTCCCAAAGCATGTAATACTTTTTTTCCACTACAAGTTCTACAACGTTGTTTTCCACTGCAAGGCCTGCAACGTTGTTTTTCACTTCAAGGTATGCAATATTGTTTTCCACTACAAAGCCTGTAATACTGTTTTCTACCATTGCATTGAAAACAGCATTTCATGCTTATGCAATGTTGTTTTCCACTACAAAGCCTATAATACTGTTTTCCACCATTGCATTGAAAACAGCATTTCATGCTTATGCAATGCTGTTTTCCAAAAGCATACCATACTGTTATTAACTATAAGGCCTACAACGTTGTTTTCCATTACAAGGCCTACAACATTGTTTTCCACTGCAAGGTATGCAATACTGTTTTCCACTACAAGTCATGCAATACTGTTTTCCACTGCAAGGTATGCAATACTGTTTTCCACTACAAATCATGCAATACTGTTTTCCCTTACAAAGTATGCAATACTATTTTCCACCACAAGGCATGCAATATGTTTCCCTAAAGCCTGCAATGTTGTTTTCCACTGCAAGGTATGCAATATTGTTTTCCACTGCAAGGTATGCAATATTGTTTTCCACTGTAAGGTATGCAATATTGTTTTCCACTGCAAGGTATGCAATATTGTTTTCCACTACAATATTGTTTCAACATTAGAAACTTTTGATATCGCGAGCATCAAAAATCCATCGAGTGCTGAAGTGCATGAGAAGAATTTTGAAATATTTATGCAGTTTTAAGTCACTCTTACCCTTCCTCCATTTATCTGTTTCAGGTTCGAAACCTGGCGATGGTATGTATGTTTGATTGTGATTCGAAATCCAGCTTAAACTGTAGGTCCCGGTCTAATTAGCCCAAAGTGTATAATAAAATGAGCATAGAGCGACAAACCAAACCAATAAACTTTTACGATAAAAAGTTTTTCGAAAAATAAATGACTTTTTTTTTTGGAGAAATTGGAGAAAGGAGTTGGGAGTCGAGCATTTTTGAAGGAGTCAGTAGTCGGTTTAAAAATCAGACTATAGACTCTTTTATAAAAATAATTTTAAATGTTAAAGTTAATAATGTTAAATGTAAATGTTTAATTAATGTTAAAATGAAATTTAAGAAAAGCACTAATTAAGTTAATTAAGTAGATTTTTTTTAAGTAGAGCGACAAACCAACCCAACCAATCATCCATTTATCTGGCTTTTATTAGGTTCAATACTTTAGTTAGCTAATGTTGCTATAGATAATTACATTAATATGCACACCAGTCGCAAATTACAAAGGGATATTTCAAATGTTGCTTTGATAGCTAATTTGAAGTTACATTTTTCCACAACTTTAGTAAAACATTCTTGGGCTTTCAAAATCAAATCGAAATGTGGAACTTATTGTAGAGCAAACAAGCTACTATGAATTTTCTCATTATTTATAATATATAATAATGACATTGCTTAACTTTCTTTTATTACAGACCTACGAAGTGTCAATAAGTCCAAAGACCAAGCTGAATATGAAGGTGCATTATCAAGCTACTATGAATTTTCTCATTATTTATAATATATAATAATGACATTGCTTAACTTTCTTTTATTACAGACCTATGAAGTGTCAATAAGTACGAGCCATTTTTTTGTTATTAATTAAAAAAAGATTAAGTGGTTATTTATATCCCTATCATATTTATTACGTAGAATTTAATAGAATTTATAAGCATTAAAAATTCATAATTATTATTGTGGAATTTATTCACGATGAACTAAATAAATCCATTTTTTTCACGATTATTGAAAAAAAAATTCATAAGAAGAGATATTAAAATCTCATCTTTAAATATTTGTACAATTAACATTTAACAGATTTAAATATATAGGGAGTAGTTGGAAACGGTACGGCATCAAAAAAAAGTTCCACCGATTTTTCCCATCCAAGTGGGTATGACCTTGCTGTGGTGGATGGGCTTTTCACTTACTACTGTTGAATGACTTGGAAGTCATTTTTTTCTGTACAAAAACCGAAACAATCCAGCACATTGAACACTACACTTGGTTTAATGTGCAACTCATGCCAAATACGTTGTCATTTCGATACAAAATATCACTGGCAGCTGAATTGCTTTTCTTTATGCCGCTTACAGCGCCCTCTATTAATACACTTTGGAACTTTTTTTGGATGCCGTACCGTTTCTCCCTTCTTTATGTATCTTCGATTCAAATATTAACTCATTGTGACAAGTGGTTTTTTTTTTACACCAATTTGATAGTGAGACTTTAATTATAATCCCCCTGTATATTTAAAATTGTACAGATAAAAAAATTAAATTGCTGAATATATTGCTTCTCGTTAAATATTTTATAACAAAATTAGATTTCTTTCTTAAACTAAAAAAAAAAGCTTATATTTATATTTCGAAATAATTATCTTCATTCGATGCAACAATAAAAACGAAAAGAAATTTCTCTTTACTTGCAAACAATTTCTATTTCAAAAGAAATGACCTTTTGTTGATCACTGAAATCAAATTATAGGCATTGTTTTTTTTTCTTTTGAGACTCACAATGCTTCATAAATGTATTGAGTTTCAATAATAGCTAAATCTGTGAGCAATTAGCTAAAATTAGTCAAAGACGAGAATAAATAACACAGGCTGCCTAATTAGATTGCTATGAATGGATGAAAGTGAATCATTTTGATAAAAGAGAAAATGGTGATACCATAGAAGCGAAACAGCTGAACTAAATGATATAATTAAATGGACTCATTTAGCCTTTATCATAAAAATCGATAATTTAGGAGGAAATTTTATGAGGTATTGCAATTATCTGGCATTTTCTTCAGCTATTTATTGGACGCAAATATTTACTGAAACTTGAAACTTTTATTGATCGAAGCAAATTGTGTCTTAGAATGGGTAATATTTAATGAAAAATTAATGTCTCAAAATTTTGATTTAATAATAGATACAATATTATAAGGAAGAATTTATTTTTTTCTGAACAAAAAAAGTTTTGGAGTCAAATGATCAATATAAGAAAAAAATCTAAAGTTTTAGATGGGTTTTAAATAATTTCTATATGCTCTCTAGGATATATTGCTTTATTTAATTTATTTTACCTGGTGAATCTTGGTTTGAATTGTTCATTAACGCATACCCGTAAATGCCTGTACTACA
Source organism: Caerostris darwini (assembly GCA_021605075.1). Classification (NCBI taxonomy): domain Eukaryota; kingdom Metazoa; phylum Arthropoda; class Arachnida; order Araneae; family Araneidae; genus Caerostris; species Caerostris darwini. Next base: position 1,055,756 of record BPLQ01010785.1, on the reverse strand, counting down.
CATATCCTGTATATACCAGCATTTGGTATTTAACAATTCAAATAACACATCACTCAATAAGTATCCGGTTTAGCTAAGAAAAACAATTTTTTTTTAGAAATTCGACTTTATTCGTCAACATACTCTCCTTCAAGAGTGATACATTCATTTCAACGCTCATGTAAATTTTCGATAAATTTTTTGTAGAACGATTTGTCCTTGCTCTCAAAACAGGCCTCAGTTTCGCAATTACTTCTTCATTTGAGCCAAATTTCTTTCCCTGGAACATCTTTTTGGTATCTTCAAAAAGCCAATAGTTGCTAAATGGGGAAGAATTTCGAAGCGTAATTTATTCAATTTAAATATAGTTTTCATAGATTTGTGATTTTCATCAATTTAACCACCGTTTTCATCGATTTGTGATAAGGAGCATTGTCTTGGTGAAACAGCATTTTTTTCTTAATTTCTACACTGAATCTATCCAATAATGACATGTTGTATTCGCTATTGATAGTTTTATGTTTCTCAAGATAGTAGATGAACAAACTAACGTGCGTGTCCCAAGATACGGATGCCATAATCTTTCCTGCTGATTTTTGAGTTTTTGGTCGCTTTGGACGACATTCACCGGCTGCTGTCCACTCAGCTGACAATCATTTTTATTCAGGTGTGTAGTAGTGGATCCATGTTTCATCCTTTGTCACATACTGACGCAAGAAATCCTTTTTTATCTCGCTTGAACAGCTCCAAACAGCGCTCTGAATCGTGTGAACAAACGCGGAACACACACTTTGGAAGCAACTTAAGCATGCTCAAATTTTCGTGTAAAATTGTAAACACACTACGTTCTGATATCTTTAAGGTGTCGGCTATCTCACGCAACTTCACTTTAAGGGCTTTCAAAACTATTTTGTAGACTTAAACAAAAGTCAAAGAAAATTTGCTGATTTTGGGCGATCAGAGCGTTCAGCAGCATCGGTGTTTGCACGACCACGTTTAAATTCAGCATGCCAGTCAATAGAGAGTTTTTGCATACCGTATTTTGGAAGTCCGTTAGCTTTTTCTCCCTAGCGCGCATGCTCATAGGAAATTACGCATGCGTATCTGTAATAATATTTCCTATAAGCATGCGCACTAGGGAGAAAAAGCTAACGGACGTCCAAAATACGGTATGCAAAAATTCTCTAATAATAGTTGATTTTTCTGATGCAGAGTTAATATAACGCTTATCAAGCCACTGCTTGGCTTCAACAGTATTTTTCCTCATCAAAAACAACTACACACGAAATTATTTTTTATCCATTGTTTAGAAAATTACAAAACTGGTGTCACTAAAACCACTGTAACCTGTAAAATAATAATCAGAATGTCATGAAATTTTGACACGTGTCGCTTGAAGGATGCTACTATTCAGAAAGTATATGGATCTGTCAGCAGTGTTGCCATATATGTGCCAGACCGGAGACTTATTGAATGATGTTTTAAGAAAATGCTTTGAATTAACTTAAGTAAAAAGTTATCAGTATCCAAGATTTTAACTTATATTATTATGAAGTTGTCACTATTTTAATTGAATAGTTTTTGTTACAATCTTTACAACTTCTTTATTTATTTTAAATTTATATGAAAAGAATTTTCATCTTATTGAAATATTTCAATCACTTCAAAAGTAATTATAAAATACTGCCAATTTAACAAAAGTCTTTGGAGCAAATCTTCATTTTAAAGTTTAATGAAACAATTTATTTACTTATGCATTTTAATAAAGAATGTGTTTTTTAACTATTTAAGTAAAGTTTTAAACAACGAGTATTTTAGTTTGTTCTTTTAACAGAGTTAAACTATTTCATTTCAAGTGATACAGTATTGTATACTGTATCACCTTGTATTACTGACTTATTTAGAATAATATTTTTTTCAGTATTTTATTATATGTATATATATATATATATATAATATTAAACTTTTTATAATTTGAAAATTTTTTATGTTTTTTAAAAAATATTGTTAATACATAGTTGATACAATCATATCAACATCTAAAATATTTGCCATTATAGCTTACTTGAAAATTATGAAAATTATTTCTATAAAAAATTTAATTTTTCAGAATCAAAATTTATTCTTTTTAAATATTTAATAAACCATTCTAAATCAGGGTTGGGCAACCAGCAGCTCGAATTGAACATTTTTCAGGCCCGTGAGATGTATCACACTTTTACAAAATATATTTATTTTATAATGGCCAAAGTGGTGAAAACCGCTGCTTTTGAAAGCCGATTCAGTAATTTAGAGTTAGACAAATGCAACACAATTTTTGAAATATATTCATCTTCCTTTCATGTTGAAATCGAGTCGGCCCCAGAATATCTCTAAATGGAACTGGTTGACTTAAAATACAATATTGAAGTAAAACACATTTTTGAAACATCAGAATAAAAAGTAGATTATGACACTTAAATCACCAAAGGGAAGTTTTCCAATTTCAGAAATCTGGTACAAAAAGTTGTTATCGCTTTCGGTTCAACTTACACCTGAAAATCATTTTTTTCTAAAATGAAATGGACCCAACACAAAACACGCTCAAACACAACGGACGCAACACCCATTACGATGTGCAAATACCCACATGGAGATTTGCAAAAGCTCAGTGAAAGGGTGGAGAAACACATATCGCACTAGTAAAATAAATATTTTTGAATGATTTCATTTTTTTTTATTTCGTTCATATTTATATATTTTTTATATTTCAATTTGAGTGTTACATATTTCTTTAGAATGTGCGTTTCGTATCATTATTATTCTATTACCTATGTAAGAATTTAAAAAATAACAACAACAAAAAAGTCAACAGAAAAATAATAACTCATTATGTTTCAATTTTTCACTCAAATGAAATGTCTATAGTGGGTCTACAACTAATATGGGGATATATAATTTTATATTCGACGCTCGGAGTTAGGATGTATTCCCAAAATGGCCCGCAAGATCATTTGGTTTGGCCACCCCTGTTCTAAATCATAAGACCAGATAGCCACTTTCTTTTTCTAATGAAACATGAAAGAATCGTTAGACAAAATCTAGAATCAAAAACATTGTTAGGCTTAGAAATAAAATAACTTTAAATTTAAGGATATAACGCGATAATTTTAAGGAAGCAAAATAATGATTCCTAATTTTGTTTAATAAACCATCAGGACATATTGGAATTTCTTTCCTTAATGAACAAAATCAACGTGAAAGAATCTTTAGAAATAAAGCCATTACCACCGAAACCACCGCTTTAACACGAACCACCGAGAAAAATCAGAAATTGTCTTTCATGGCAGTCACGATTCACCCAAAGCTTCTCATTATTTTAATAGGAATCGAAATAAAGAGATTCTTGAATGAGCTGTCAAGTGAGTCGGCCATCTTTCGGGACACGCCGTCCAAAGTACGAAATCCGGTCTCTTTTATATGCCCTTTTTTTCAGATGCTAATGACTTCCTGAAATCCCATTCCAGAGACTCTATTGCACAAGCGTGGAACTTTTATGAATAAAAAGATGAGTGAGGGCAAGAGCTGGGGGGTTCTGCTTTTATGGAAAGAAAATACATATTTCATCTTTGACTTTCCGTTTATTTTTGCACGATCTTCACATAATTTAATAGGGTGTGAAATGGAGATTATTTTTTTTGTTCTAATGCAGCTGGCAAGCACTTAGCAGCTTGGTCTTGGATGCCTTAAAACAAGCGCTGCACAGACGTTACTCACTTTATAGTACCCAGGGGGCGCGTGTTACTTGAAGATAAGCCACGGACGCGGAGTAACAATGCCCCCGCAACGCTCTGCGATCCTATTAGGACCGGGACCTACGGTTTAAAGTGGATTCCGAACCACTACAGACATCCATGACAACGCCGGGATATGAACCCGAAACCTATGGTACCAAGAGCCACTCGACCATCAAGCCTCAAATGAAATAATGCTTGTTGCAGTATACTTCTGGGTCGTTAACCATCTGAAAATAATAATATTAATAATACTCATCTGGAGTCGGATTTTTACTCTGACTCCTTCAAAATGCTCTGACTCCCGACTTCCCCCTTCTGTTTCGAACATGCTAGTCCGAAACCTGTGGTACCGAGCGCCAGAACGCTAGCCACTCGGCCATTCAGGCCCGTGAAATGGAGATTATGAAACAGCGATTTTTCTCATTTGCATTAGTGTCTTAGTCTTTGTATTTCCAGCATATTTCTTTAAAATAGAATAAGTTTTCTTTTTCCAAGTAGCAACATTTATAAATCTTTTCTGTTCTATTTTGCAATTTCATCTACGTTTTAGTTTAAGAGTAACTTCTTTAAAGAAATGGCATTTTCGTTGACCTATTTGTACTCAGTTTGGTTTGGTGTGTCGCTCTACGGTAATTTTATGCACACTTCAGGTTAAACAGACAGAGACCTACAGTTTAAAGTGGATTCCGAACCACTTTGTAAACAGGCCGAAACTCCGACTTGTTCAGTCACTTTCAGAAAAAAAAATTCTTGTCGACTCGTCACAGAACTCTCTCTTTTTTTTTTCTTCTCTAAAAACCTCCTTTTAAGAAAATCCGTCAAGTGGGAGGGAGGGGGGAGTCAGCTTCCCTCACTTCTCATTGCAGTTGATACTTTCTCAACCCATGGTCTACCCCAATCAAGATGCAACACCTAATGGTGTAGTTCATATTCCATCTGTAGTTATTTCGACCTGTGAAGGTTGCATAAACAATCGTTAATTTCATGAGGCCTCATTATGCATGATACCGAAAATCCGCCATCCGATTTGAGTGACAGGCTGATCTCATTAGTACAAAACACTCATTGCATGTAATATAACTATCCACAACGGTGCTTATCTGCTGTCATATTTAAGTAACATTTTGCTATTATGTACTTGTCAAAGAATTTACATTCCTCTCTCCAGAGAACGGAATGCTACAGCTCTTCCTGTGAGAAAAATGCTACAGGCACCAATCTTATGAAATGTGAAATGCATGTCCCAATCTCCAACTACCTAAAGAATCCTTTAAATCCTTTTTCACTTTTCTTCTACAACGCGAAGAACAGAAAAAAATGCGCTTATTCCCAAGTCCCTGTTAAGAATTAAAAATAAAATTATTCACTTTTACTTCTAGAACTGTAGGGCCTGAATGGCCGAGTGGCTAGCGCTCTGGCGTTCGGTACCACAGGTTTCGGGTTCGAGTCCCGGCGGTGCCATGGTTGTTTGTAGTGGTTCGGAATCCACTTTAAACCGTAGTTCCCGGTCTAATAGGATCGTAGAGCGTTGCGGGGGCAAAGTTACTCCGCGTCCGTGTCTTACCTTCAAGTTACACGCGCCCCTGGGTAATGCAAAGTGAGTACGTCTGTGCAGTACTTGCCTTAAGGCCTCCAATACCAAGGTGTCTGTGTTTGCCAGCTGCATTAGAAAGAAAAAAACTTCTAGAACTGTAGGGCCGTTTCATACGGACTCACTTTATCATACAATCATTTTCAGTCGTGAATGAAAAAAAAAAAGCATTTGAACAAAATGTGAATCTTATTTTAATGACAGACAAAAGAAGATATGACCACAACAGACGAATTTCCCAAATCAAGTTCATTTTGTTGAAAGCCTCTTGCGTTATCTAGTTACGAGAGGGGACAATTACTCCTGTCAGTAAAAGAGTGTTTATAAATACTCTTTGTAGGACTCCAGGCAAATCCTTTTAGTAGACTGTTTAGAAGCCTTTTATTCCAGTTCATTGTGGCAGCCGTGCCACTGCCAGCTGTTTCGATTTACTTCACAGCAGTTCTAGAGGGCGACAGGAGCTCTCAATGATTTCTTTGCACAATGGGCATCACTTCATTGCTTGATAATAGCACAATAGGTTGGCCTGGGGAGCATGGGGTAAGCAGTGCGGACACACGTGGATGATTTCGTGATACTCCTTTTTCCTTCTATTCTGTTCTGTCGATGACTGTTTCTTCAGTGAAGCGTATTATATGGAAGAAATTTCAGACCCTGTTGGTGGAAAAGTCTACTACTACTACTCTACCATACCACATCACTGTGCATAGAGCTGAGTTGCCCCTTTACAGTTTGAGAATGATGTGGGTGAGAAAATTCTGATTGAGATCCGTGATGCTCTACGATAATTTGAGACCGGGACCTACGGCTTAAAGTGAATTCAGAACCACTACAAACATCCATGGCACCGTCGGTACTCGAACTCGAAACCTGTGGTACTGAGCGCTAGAGCGCTAGCCACTTGCCATCAGGTCGCGCTAAGATTAGAACCTGCTGCAGTTAGTTAAATGTCAATACCAAAAATATACCAATATCAAACGAACAAGTACGAGAGCATTATAAGTTTTTTTTTTGTTTTGGTCTAATGCAGCTGGCAAACACTTAGACAGCTTGGTCTTGGATGCCTTAAGGCAAGCTCTGCACAGACGTACTCACTTTGCATTACCCAGGGGGCGAGTGTCACTTGAAGATAAGCCACGGACGCGGAGTAACAATGCCCCCGCATCGCTCTACAATCCTATTAGGACCGGGACCTACAGTTTAAAGTGGATTCCGAACCACTACAAACATCCATGGCACCGTGGGGATTCGAACCCGAAACCTGTGGTACTGAGCGCCAGAGCGCTAGCCACTCAGGCCCACAATAATTTATCTTAAAACAAGTAAAAGGAAACTGTACACTTTAAGCACAAAGATATTCTATTTGCAAGGCCCTTCCCCGAAAAAAAAAAGAAAACTGCGATCAAGTAAGCCTCTACGATGAAATTGCGAATTTGTTAACTGAGTTTCCGTACGAATATCCGTGTGATGTTAGTTATGAGAGTGTTGAAGAATTCATTCCTCCCCAAGTTTTGTAGGAATAATATCATTGTAACCAGCTTATAATAATTCATTTAAACTGAATATTTGTTAGTGAAAAAGTATCCTACAAAAACAAGTAATATAAAAAAATTTTAAAGTCAATTCCTACTTTTTTCCCGCTATAATGCAGAAAGTCCTTTATAAATAATTTTCATTCATTTTTTAAAGTTCATTTGGCGCCATCTATTGGTAGATATAGGCAACTTAAATCTAAAAAAACCTAAAATTAATGAATTAAATTTAATTACTGAATTAATATTTGAGGGAAAAAAATGTATTAAGATCACGTGCCATCCACTACAAGTTAAAAAAAAATGTATTTGAACTTGAGTGGATGAGTAAAAAGTATCTTATGAACGATTGAAGATTTGAACAAGATATATATAGGGAGAGTGTGAGTTAATAGAAGGAATTGAATAAGGCATTTTGTCGCTTATTTCCTACCGCGTCATGACACGTAGGCTAAACATTCTATCAGAAATTACCTAAATGTTGCATACTAATCACTAGTAACACTGTTATATTACCACTTTTCAAACTTATTCGTTGTAAAAAGTAAGCCGCCTTCTGAGAAAAACCCACTTATACGGCTGGACAATAACTATCAATACATTCTCACGTCTTTAATCAGCATTCAGCTTGTTAATAGTATTTTTAGCATTGAAATATAAGAAGTTTCTGTTAGATTCTATTCATCGGGGACATAAATTATCTCCATTGGTAACGTATAAAGTACAACATACCCAAATAAAGAGTAGTGGTTGCCTAGAAAGTTAATGGTGTTGTTCTCTAAATAAGAAAAGTTTTGTAAGAGAGACACATAATTGTGATAAACTCACCGTTACATTTGGAGGATTGCGTATTCCATGTCTCGTAAAGTAAGCTCTGACCGCCCCCGCGGCCGCCGACACGAAGACGTCGTTGACGCTGCATCTCATCACCTGCTTGATCCTCAGCACTTTGTTGAAGTTGATGGAATTGGACCAGGCCACCACTTTACTTTGCGGCGTGTGCCTCCGGTTGAAGAAGTTGTAATCCCTCTTCTTGAAGACCAACCAGCCCAGGAACGTTAGAGGAGCCACGAACAGACATCGGAATAAGTTGAGGAAGAAAGTCGCCGAACCAAACCTCGTTCTCAACTTCAAGATCTGTTGGTTGTCGGCCAGAAAGTTGCTCAGAATCAGAATCAGCGTGATGGCGTCGCAAACTGCTTGGTGGATCCTGATCAAGAGAACGGTGTCTTTATTCTTGCCAAAGTTCTTGATGACCCTGATTTCCCACAGAGGCCTGGACCTGGACAAAGGTTGGCACATGAGTTCGTTGACGATTTCTTGCAGGTCTTCCTTGGACCTGATCTCTCTCTTCTCTTCGTATATGTGGTTCCCCAACAAGAAATCGTCGTCCTCCACCCAAAAGTAGCCGCTGCAAACCGGAACTATCTTCTGGACGAACCTGGGAAAGGCCCGAAAGTTCTCCTCGTCCAACTTGTTGAGAATTCTCTTCTGCACCAGTTCCCTAAGCTTGGAGCAACTGAGTTCTCGTTCCACAAAGAAGAGAGACTGTGCGATGTAGTGGTTGAAACTGGAGTCATGGAGCCAGAAGGACTCTGGCGGGCAGGCGTAGTCATCCATGCTGATGCCCCGCTCCTCTGGTACTACTTCTCCTACTTCGACATCTCGTATTTCCCTGGTGATGGACCTGTAGATGGCACACTTGGCGAAGAATATTCGGAAAACCATGACGACGGAGATGAACCAGGAGAGGACCATGACTATTGGAAAGCCTGTGAGGACAGATATCGCAGCGAAGACGATGGACACGGTGAAGTTCCATGTCAGGTTTTTGTCGACAGGATGAGTCAGCAGTTTGACTGTGGCGTTGCGCAAGTACCTTGGAGTCGGCTGCTTATTGGTCGTCGCGGCGGTGTTCTTTTGTCCTGGACCGCTGGGCAAAAGTTGGTTGTTCGATTCCGAGGTTTGCGAGGCTTGGGATTCGGAATTTTCCAACGGTGATTCGCTTTTGGTGTTATCCATTGTATTTCACAAAGTTGATGTCACTCCACAGATTAAAATATTTGATAGTATAATGTTTCCATGAACATTCATTAAATTTATTTTGAGCAATCACTGTTCAATATCAATTCATTTAAAATAATTAAATTTGAGTGTTTGATACATTAGAGCAATGTGATTTGTTTTATAAAGCATTTTAAAGTGTGTAAAACAGAATTTTTTTTCCAAGTTAGGCGACCTCACGAGTAAAATGTTTTATATTAAGTTCGATTAAGTACATTCTGTTAAATGACACAGTAACGTTGAACGACCGTAATACTGAAATAAGTACAATCAGTTTTGGAATTCATATTTTGGCAAAATATTTGTTTTCAAGAAATATTCACATCGACACAACATAGTTCTCGAAAGTTCTCTCAGCAAGATTGAACTGAACCAGTCATTTGAGTAGTCTGTTATGCCATTTATAAAAGTATTTGGAAATAATTAAAAGTTTTACAGGAAGTACTCTCTCTAACAATAATGCCTTTCACGCTCAACAACAATGCTGAAGATTATAATTTCAAAATAGTGTGTTTAATATATTTTGGGTTTTCTTTTTAAAATGGGTATACAATGCTTCTTTTAAAATAAGTTTCTTTTTTTCTCTCGTTTATCTTTAAAATAACTTTCTTTGTTAAGAAACATGCAACTTCCAGAAATTCGAACCACACATCAGAAAGAAAAGAAAAAAGCAATAACTCTTCATTAAATTGGGACAAGAAGCGGCTCTCTCCAGAACTTGAACTGAGGGAGAAATCCTTCCATCCAGCCTCTAGGGTTCATGTTTGTAAATATTTGATGTGGGACATTAAGACGGGCTTCGTAACCATGGCAACGGAATCTTCAGTATCTTCAGATGACATCACAGCGCTGTGAGAGAGAAGAAGGAAGAAAAGATTAAGTATGAGAGAGAGTCATCACTGGAGAAGGATCACGCATGCGACACTGTTAAAATAAAATATTTTTTAATCATTGAAATCATTGATTATCATCATGTTCTTTAATTATTGAAATCATTGATTATCATCATGTTCTTTAATCATTGAAATCATTGATTATCATCATGTTCTTTAATCATTGAAATCATTGATTATCATCATGTTCTTTAATCATTGGAATCATTGATCATCATCATGTTTTTTAATCATTGAAATCATTGATCATCATCATGTTCTTTAATCATTGAAATCATTGATCATCATCATGTTCTTTAATCATTGAAATCATTGATTATCATCATGTTCTTTAATCATTGAAATCATTGATTATCATCATGTTCTTTAATCATTGAAATCATTGATTATCATCATGTTCTTTCATTGAAATCATTGATTATCATCATGTTCTTTAATCATTAAAATCATTGATTATCATCATGTTCTTTAATCATTGAAATCATTGATCATCATGTTCTTTAATCATTGAAATAATGTTTTTAATCATTGAAAACACTTTTTAATTATTGAATCATTTAGAAAAATATTTTTTAATGATTATTTTTTAATCATTTTTAATCATTGAAATCACGCGCCTCGCCTGGATTATTTTTTCGGCCCATGAGATTTATCGCATTTTTACAAAATATATAATATTTATTTTATAATGGCCAAAATAGTGAAAAACAATGTATTAAAAAATACATTATGTGTGCATCCATCTATTCAAAAATGAACTGCCGAAATTAGGAGAAAAAAATGAACTTTGATTTTAAAATAATATTCTTGGCAAACAAATATCGCACTAGTACTTTAACAATAAAACATGCTTTTAGTATTACTCTGTATTTTAATATCTCCTCCGCATTGAAAAACGTTTCCCCAGGAATTTAATTTTAAGATGGAACACTAAAACATATCCCCCCCTTTTTTTTGTCAAGGGACATTTGTAAATATCTATTCGAAGAATTCCAGAAAGAAAACATCTTCAATATTCCGAGGATCTTCACAGGCAGCAAACATCTGTTCTGCATCTGATTGAATTGCGAAAATATTCAAAGAATTTTATTTATTCATTTTATTTACCACAAAAGGAGAAAGTTTTTGCGAAACGTTACCTTTTTTTTTTTTTTTTTTTTTTTTTTGCGTGAGAGTTTTATGTTAAAACATTTCCATATTGATTGCTTACAAAATCAATGAATGCGGTTGCAGTTATAAAACATACTTTTAGGCATATTTCGCTAAACATTTAAAAGATAAAATCTATAAAAAAAATAAATCAGAAATAAATAATTCTTCTTCTCAAGTCATACATACTATCATACTCAAGTCATACTAACTATGTCATTTTGTTCATAACTTTGATCCTTTTGTATGAAATATAATAAAGCATTGCAGAAATTTCATATCCATAAATATTTTATTTTTGAATAATTTTCGTGGGAAAATAGGACACAAGAAAGTTTATGAATAGAATATAGAGGCCAAGTATTTAGAAACATTACTTTTACAGTTCAAAGAATGTACCATTTCTTTTGGAAATCATTGTAGGATCCGCCCCAACAGCGTACAGGAGTCATAGCCGATAGTAAAGAGTGCTGCCAAAACTCGCTAAGCTATCATCGTATATGTGTTGTTACTAAGACCCCTGGTGCAGGAAAGCCTACACCAGGGACAACCAACCCCGTCAAAGGCGACGTCCATGGCGAAGGGTAATAGGCAGCTTCAATTTAGCGAGGAACCACGAGGACTGAAGACTGGCTCAACCTCAAGACATCACTCAACGATCCTATTAGACCGGGACCTACGTTGTAAAGTGGATTCAAAACCCCTACAATCATCCATGACTTGAAACCTGTGGCAACGAGCGCCAGGCACTCAGCCTTTCAGGACGCCTTTTTTATTCTTAAAAATAGAATAACTTCTATACGATTTTATTCCCTGGTTGATCTAAGGAAGCTTTTTCTAAGACGACTCTTACGATCTTATTAGACCGGGACCTACGGATAATAAATTTTGATTCCTATGAGGACACAAATGAACGGTACTTTTGCAGAAAAGTTTTACATTATGTTAAATTGAGGGACCTGAACGGCCGAGTGGCTAGCGCTCTGGCGCTCGGTACCACAGGTTTCGGGTTCGTGTCCCGGCGGTGCCATGGATGTTTGTAGTGGTTCGGAATCCACTTTAAACAGTAGGTCCCGGTCCTAATAGGACCGTAGAGCGTTGCGGGGGCATTGTTACTCCGCGTCCGGGGCTTATCTTCAAGTTACACGCGCCCCCTGGGTAAGGCAAAGTGAGTACGTCTGTGCAGCGCTTGCCTTAAGGCATCCAAGAACCAAGATGTCTAAGTGTTTGCCAGCTGCATTAGAATAAAAAAAAATGTTAAATTGAAAACTACACTACAGACTCCATTTCCATTGGTTTAATTTTTACAGATACTGAATTTTTCATAAAATGTTTCAATACTTCCACGCTGGTACCCGCAGTATTGCAAAGCATATTTCAAAGTTTTTTTTTATTTCCAATGCAGATTATGAACAGTTACAGCAAAAAAAGAACAACGAAAAAAGAAAACATACAACATACAAAAACAACAAAATAATACAACAAATACAACAAAACATGCTGAAACAGTGTTCATTAATCTAACAATAAGGCCAAGTTGCAGATCTTTTAGCCACTAAAAAGTGTTACCAGGTGCACCACGGGGAGGTAGATCTTCTGCGCACTCTTACTTCAAAGTAAATGTTTTGAAAACTGCTTATATATTTAATAAATTATTTATTTTCAAAGATATACTTGATTTAAAACATAGAATATAATAAAAGGGTTTTGTTCTCTATGTTTAAACCTCCTTTTTAAATCTTTTATTCAAGACGTAGAAAAAAATTTAAAATACCATTGGATTCGGAACGGGTTTTTTTTTCCTCTAATGCAACTGGCAAACTTTTAGACATGGACGTCTGGGATGCCTTAAGGCAAGTGCTGCACAGACGTCACTCTCTTTGCATTACCCAGGGGGCGCGTGTAACTTGAAGATAAGCCACGGACGCGAAGTAACATTCCCCCGCAACGCTCTACAATCCTATTAGACCGGGACCTACGGTTTAAAGTGGATTCTGAATCACTACACACATCCATGGCACCGCCGGGACTGGAACCCGAAACCTGTGGTACCGAGCGCCAGAGCTCTAGCCACTCGGCCATTCAGGTCCATGGATTCGGAACATTAGGACAGATAAATAGAATCCTTGGACAGATAATAGAATCCTCCATAATAGAAGGCATCAGGACCTTTTCAACAAATTGATGAAATTTAGCTACAAAAATCGGGGAAAGTAGGGAAATCTCCAAGTTTTAAAGTAGCCTAGAGTCTTGTGTAGGCCCTAGACTATGCGTGGGCCAAATTTGAAAGCTTTAGGTTGAAAACTGTGAATATATATTGAAAAACAATGACATTTCAATTTTATATATAGATGGGGGAAATAGAGTAGTAATTATAGTGTCATTTATTGGTATTTATAATAGTTGAAACTATTTATAGCAGTTAGTATAATTTATAAAAGCAACCTGGTGGCTAATTGACTTACGCTCTGGTATTTGGTACCAGAGGCTTCAGATTCGAATCCTGGCGGTGGCATGGATGTTTGTGAATGGTTCGGAATCCACTTTAGACTGTAGGTCCCAGTCTAAAATGACCGTTGGGCGTAGGGCTGACAACCCTACCTCATAAAAATAATCTTTTTATGAGGTAGGTGGGTATAGGTATCATTTGTCTCGCAATCTACCGGTAGTCAGACGGCCTTGGCCCATTATGGGGCTGCTGTGCCGCTGTTGATGATGATACTTCATATACCAATTTTTGTAAAATAGCAGTTTATTGAGATTGTTGTATATGCTTGAAACGTACATCTAGGTGCTGTTATAAAATTAGCTTTAGAGACTATATATACTTTTACTAGACATAGACATATAATTTGCATAGACTATACATATACTTTTCAGCAAATTGATTAAATATAGGTACAAAAATCGAGGAGAGTAGAGAAATTTCTAAGCCTAGGGTCTTATTTAGGCCCTAGACTACATGTGAGCGAAATTTAAAAGCTTTAGGTTGAAAATTGTGAATTTATATCGAAACAAAGGGGCCTGAGTGGCCGAGTGGCTGGCGCTCTGGCGCTCGGTACCACAGGTTTCGGGTTCGAGTCCCGGCGGTGCCATGGATGTGTGTAGTGGTTCGGAATCCACTTTAAAAAGTAGGTCCCGGTCTAATAGGATCGTAGAGTTTTGCGGGGGCATTGTTACTCCGCGTCCATGGCTTCTCAAGTTACACGCGCCCCTGGGTCATGCAAAGTGAGTGCGTCTGTGCAGCGCTTGCCTTAAGGCATCCAAGACCAAGCTGTCTGTGTTTGCCAGCTGCATTAGAAAGAAATAAAAATGTTGAAGGACAATTCAATTTTCAAATTTATACAGAGAAGCGGTAAAAATAGAACAAGCCCATCGAAAATGTTAAACTACAAAGTAAAAGTCACTTAAGGACTATGTTTATTCAAATTGACAACCCCAATGCGCGCTCTATTATATTACTAGAGTAGGGTAAAACCTCTCCTTTAACAACACACGGAATGCAGCTGGAGGCAATAATGCATTTCAATGTGGCTGGAACATTTTCAATCACATGAATTCGAATCGAAACAAAATTCTGTAATAAATGGAATGTGTGCTTCAACGCCCACTCATTCCATCCGGCTGATACCGTGAGTGTGGGCGCAACATTTATCGGAAGCAGAAATGAATTTTCTGAGCAAATTGAATTTCGCCCTTTCCAGACGAGTGCCGGAGGGAACGGAACGGCAGATTCGACATTTCGGATCATTCGTCAGGCTGTCAGCGGGCATCATCTATAACTCTGTTATCGGGAATGGGATTCCAGTTCCATTTTGTCGGCAGTTCTTTCTCCAGTGCGACAAAAGTCCGAAGTGTTCGGGATATAAGCGCAATCCATCGAACGATTTTATTGACTGTTTTTGATTCGAAATTCCGTATGGTTCGCTTTTACTTCTTTTTTTTTATCACTTGCTTTGAGCAAATTTCGATTCGCTGTTTGGAGGGACTCAAAACAAAACATCGATCGGTTGTCCTCTCAACTTCCATCCCACCTCCATTCTGTTGGGCTGTGGGGGGTGGAACCCAAAATAAAAGGGATAGGGATAAATGACTGCTTTTTAATGTGTGGATTATGCAAATTAGGAAGGATTTAGAAGGATTCGGGCCTGATGGCTGAGTATCTAGCTCTCGGTGCCACAGGTAGTACACGCTATTCTGTAATACACTCAAGAGCCAAAACATTATGACCACCCCTGCATTTTGCAATGTACTCGCCTGGATGACGTGGAAGGCACGTGATCAGGTGGAAGTGGTATTTAACTGGCATTAAGTGGTGGTATTAATCCATGCCAAGGCGGGTTGAACTGTGTTGCGCGCCAAAGGTGGGCCAACTCGTTATTGACAGGGGGTCATAATATTTTGGCTCTTGAGGGTATTTTATGTCATTTATCATGTCATTCCTTCCCAATTAAAAATATTTTTTTGGATTAAATGCATAGGCTATTCCTATCAGTAAATGTCTGCTATTAAGCATTTTATTGTGGGGCCTGATAATCATGTGGCTAGCGTCTGGTGCCCGCAGGTTTCGGGTTTGAATCCGATGGCGCGATGGATGTTTGTAGTGGTTCGTAATACACTTGATAAAACCCACGGTCTATAATAGGACCGTAGAGCTTTGTCTTGAGGTTGAGTCAGTCCTCAGCCTTCGTGATTAATCGCTAAAAGGTGAAGCCGCATGTTACCTTTAGCCATGGACCAGTCATCTTCGACGGGGTCTTTCGCACCTGGTGAAGGCTTTTCTGCACCAGGGGGATTAGTAACGGCAGGAATAATATAAAAGCAATTTAATTGAGTTTATGGAAAAACTGTACAAGTACGAGTGTGCGCAAAATATATTTGTAAAATTTATAATTTGTATTTAATTTCACCCGACTTGGATGATTTACTTCAAAAATTTTTTTTGAAATCTGCTTTTACACATAGTGATCTGATGGCCCATTAGCTAGCCCTCTGGCCGTTGGTAATACAGGCTTCAGTTTCGTATTCTGGCGGTGGCGTGGATGTTTGTTGGTGGTTCGGAATCCACTTTTAACTGTAGGTGCCTGTCCAATTAGCCAAAAGTGTGCACAAAATGACAGCAGAGTGACAAACCAAATCAAATCAATGAGCTTTTGCACAACAGCAATAACATCGTTTAGGAACATAATACAGGAGCGCAGTAAATTTCCTACCACCGGTACAATCGGGCGGCCTGATGACCAATCGGCTAGCGCTCTGCCCTTTGATAACACATGCTTCAAGTTCGAATCCTGGCGGTGGCATGGATGTTTGTGAGTAGTTCGGAAGAATGTAGCCTGATGGCCGAATGGCTAGCACTCTGGCGATAGAACCACAGGTTTCAGGTTGGAATCCCGGCGGTGCTATAGATGTTTGTAGTGGTTCGGAATCCACTTTAAGCCGTAAGGCCTTCTCATATGATCATAGAACGTCACAGAGCCCATTCAGACTTCTTCTCACCCACATCAATCCCAAACTGTAAAGGGGTAACTCAGCTCTAGCCACAATGGTATCGTATGGTATAGCACTCGTTGTAATAGTAGTAGTAGTGGTTCGGAATTCACGTTAAACTGTAGCTCCCGGTCTAATTGACCCAAAGTGTGCACAAAACGACCATAGAGCTGCAAAGCAAACAATACAAGAGGAAATATTCAACTTATTTTAATGAAATTCTAAAAAACATTTTTATTAAGATTATGTGTTGAATAAGTTTCATTTTATATTTTCAATTGATGTACAAGATAAATTTTATATTATAATTTGATGTACAAGAGAAAAAAAATTGAAAAATACTTTCTGATATAGAATAATAAAAAAATAGAATAGTTTTTGAGCTGTTTTTATTATTACAAGGATAAAAAACCCATGAAGTAGTTCTTAATGAATAGTTTTTGTAATTACAAGGATAAAAAAAACACATGAAATAGTTTATATTCCGAATATTAAACCAGGCATTCATTTAAAAAAAAGTGCTAATTGCATATGACATGCAATTTTTACAGTATACTGAAATATTTGAATAATATTTACGACAATTGTTAATTAAAATTTATACATTAAATTTTGGCAATATGTCATAAAACATATTGAAGTACATAAACACAACATTCGTTTGCAAGAATAATACGTTCCGAATTTTAGAAATACTTTTTTCTACTAGTTAAATAACAAAAGAAATTTTTTTTTTGGAAGTTGTTGCCATGCTTTAACAATCGGTGTTTATAAAACATATATCCATATTTGAGTTTTCTTTTTATTATTATTATTTCGAATGTCTAGACAGTTAATATTTCGCTACATGTATTCGAATTATTCGTTTTATGTATGTATCGAAGAATAAAAGAAGTCTCAGACGATGTAAGAAAATACTAAATGTTTTATAAAAATATTGGCATCAGTTACTGACTACTGATATTTTTTTCATTGGTTACAGTCTAACAATTTTTTTTCCCATTTTTTTTGTAACTATAGATCTCAATCCAAAATAAAGTTCGTAAGTATTTTAATACATTCGCTTTGTCTGAAGGAATATGAGATGTTAAATAATCAGAGCAGTAGTTCTCAAACTTTTTGAAGTCACAGCGCAATTAAGAAATTACAAATAATTGTAGGAGCGCTATTTGCGAATCATTGAGGAATAAGCATGTATTACTAATGCCTTACAGTTTTATATCCAGATGGTCAACTCCACTCAACTCGAAATTACAGACGGCGGAGTCTCAGAAGCTGCAATGGAATTTTTTTAATACGCTTTTATTAGCTTCACCTGTATGTTTGTATGTTCGTATGTTTGCATGTATGTATGTAACTGACTTTTTCCCCTGGAGATCTGTTTCTCTTCATATACACTATTTAAGCTGCAAAGAAACATTTACAGGCATCTTTCAGAAAGAAAACAGTTGATTCTTTTTAATACGCTTTTATATTAGTTTCACCTGTATGTTTGTTTATAACTGACTGTTTGGGCTCAATTTTGCCCTACTTTAAACGATCAGATTTATTTTAAACGTTGTAGACTTATGAAGGACCAACGACACTAAAATAGTTTGATAAGTTTATTATCTCATAATGATTAAGATCGCCAGGATTAGAGATTTTATTCTAACTTAGGAAGAGCAATTTAACCCATGTAGAATGAAAGTATTCAGTAAAGACATTCAAACCTACGTGGGACAATGGATGACGCGCCTGTCTACGGATCAGGAGATTCCCTGTTCTAATCCTGGCTGGCTCGACCTATTCGCATTTAGCCTTTGTTTTACTCACAATTACAATTACACCTCATTTAAGTATTATAGTTTAAAAACACTAAAAAACATGCTTTTAGAGTTAATCCAACTAAAAAGTAAAAAATTAATTAATAGTTTAAAAAAACTAACAAACACGCTTTTAGAGTTAATCAAACTAAAAAGTAAAAAAAAATTATTAACATAAGAATAAAATGACTGACGAGAAAATGAATGTCCCTGTTCTAAAAGCGTGGGGTGCTTTGTATGACATTTTAAAACTAACTCTGCATTTCGGAATGAAACTAGTGAAAAATTATAACGATTGATATCGAGCATCCCACGCTTTTAGAACAGTGAGATTCATTTTCTTGTCAGTCATTTTATTCTTATGTCAATAATTTTTTTTTACTTTTTAGTTTGATTAACTCTAAAAGCGTGTTTTTTAGTTTTTTTAAACGATTAATTTATTTTACATTTTAAATCACATAAACGCCAAGAAGTAACCAATTTACAAAATTACCTTCTTTGGCCCATTATTATCGCTCTGTATGGCGACTTTTTTATTTGAAGGGGAAAAAATTAGAGAGATTAATTGAAAGCTGTCTTTGAATGGCCAAATTGCTAGAAAAAGAGTAACTATATTTTTATATTTGAGCACATATTTCTTTGGAATACCATTGTGCACCCGAAATTCTCTTAAGGGCCTGATGTCGGAGTTGCTGGAGCTCTGGCGCTCGGTGCCACAGGTTTCGGGTTTGAATCTCGGCGGTGCCATGGATGTTTGTATTGGTTCGGAATCCCCTTTAAGCCGTAGGTATCAGTCTCCTATGACCGCAGAACGTCACAGAGCCCAATCAGAGTTCTCACCCGCATTATTCCCAAACTGTAAAGGAGCAACTCAGCTCTAGGTACAGTAATGTGGTGTAGTAGGGCGTATCCTTTGAAAACCACTGAATCAGAGCAATATATTGCTTATGTTTAATAAATTTAAGAATATCATACTATTTTAATTATCTTAATACCTATATTATTTCCTTTTTTTTAAATTCAAAAAACTGCAATCGCTAGGAAAATTTTAGTAACATCTTTCATATAAAAAATTAAACAAATTAAAAATAAAAACTATTAAACCCTTCAAAAATTATAGCTTTTTTTTTTCTTTTTGTAATATTATTAAATATTAATAATATTAATATTATTATTATTAAACGGCCTGATTTCCGCTTGGCTAGCGCTCTGGCGGTCTGTACCACAGGTCCCGGTGGTGCTTTGGATGAGTGTAGTGGTTCGGAATCCTCTTTAAACCGTAGGTCCCGGTCTAACAGGATCGTAGAACGTTGCGGGGTTATTGTTACTTCGCATCCGTAGCTTATCTTCAAGCTACACGCACGCACTGGTTAATGCTAAGTGGACAACGTTGGTGCAGCGCTTGCCTTAAGGCATAAGACAACTAAGTATTTACCAGCTGCATTAGAAAACAATATTATTATCAAAAACAATATTTTTTTTGTAATGGCTAAGTTTTAGTCCAAAAATCTATTCTAAATACATTTTTGTCTTATAATTATTTTACAGTGGGCCTGAATGGCCGAGTGGCTAGCGCTCTGGCGCTCGGTACCACAGGTTTCGGGTTCGAGTCCCGGCGGTGCCATGGGTGTTTGTAGTGGTTCGGAATCCACTTTAAACCGTAGGTCCCGGTCCTAATAGGATCGTAGAGCGTTGCGGGGGTAGTGTTACTCCGCGTCCGTGGCTTATCTTCAAGTGACACGCGCCCCCTGGGTAATGCAAAGTGAGTAACGTCTGTGCAGCGCTTGCCTTAAGGCATCCAAGACCAAGCTGTCTAAGTGTTTGCCAGCTGCATTAGAAGAAGAAAAAAAAAATTTTTTACAGTGTCACGCAAGATTTGAATTCCTAAATAGTCTGAAATATTTTATATTCAAAGATCTGTTTTCCCTTCAAAACGCATCTTTAGGCTAGGTATTCCGCGGTGGGGGGATGTGTACCAAATTGTTTCCTGAAACAAATCCTTTTGTACACTTTGTTAAAAGCATTACCTTCTTACTCTAATTTTGAGACATCCCTTATTAGACATTACTGAACAAAACCTGGCCTAATGAATAATTAGATTGTAAACAACACTAATGAATTCGAATCTTATAGAACGTAAACAAAGCTAGTTAATTAATTAAAGAATTTAAGCTTAAAAGCCCCATATCGTAATAACCTATTTATGGGTATCAAACCACGCAATTCTCCAAAGGAAATTTACGAAGAGCAATTTTAATTAAGCCTTGTTCATGTTGGAATGTGAATCTATTTATACACACGCGCTTTCCATTTCTTTGTGATTCCGTCCATTCATTAATTAGGGGAAGGAGTAATCCTCCGAGTCATGTTTGGACTTGAAGGAGAGAATGCGCCATGGTATTAAATCAAGACAAAGAACACTTGCTACGGCTTTGTTGTCTTTCGCAATAATGAGTTTTCTTGGTATTTTTCGGATGAGTTCTGTGGGGTTCAAACCAATGTTTTAAAGAGGCAAGAAAAGATTCTGTTTCTTAAATTGCATGAATTTAATTTTTTATAAAAATGTTTAAGACAGAAACAACTATTCATTGAAAGGACTAATTTTAAAGGATCAGGTTGTTTTAGGAAATTTAATTAAATGTGCTTGGATGTGTTATAGAAAGTGATTGTTGGAGAATACAGGAGAATTCTGAAGGAACTCAAAACGAGAAGATGGGAGAATGAACCTCACAAACATCCATGGCCCCACCAGGATTCGAACACGAATCTTGTATTGCCAAAGGCCAGAGAATGGATTCAGAAGAAATTACTAAATAAATCCCATGATTTTTGTCAGCTTATAAATTTGAAAATGCAGTTGTGACATAACAAAGTGTTTCCTATTGCAAGGCGTAGTATTCGTACTCACTTATATCATGTATAAATGAGTACGGCATATCATGTATAAATAAGTACAATCACATGAGCAGAAAAACTAAATTCTTAATATATAAACAATTTATTAGACCTAGTTTTGGCTATGGCTTTGAAACTTTGGCAAGATCTGATGAGGCCCATTTGGGTCCATTTCAGCGGAATATTTTAAGGGCTATTCTAGGAGGTGTTAGGGAATGAGATTGTTGGAGAAGACGGTACAACGCAGACATTTATAAATGCTATAAAGACCCTAATTGTCATAAAATTTATTAAGATCAATAGGTTAAATTGGGCTGCTCATATATTTAGAGTGAATGATTTATACCCTGTAAAAAGACTCGTTTTGGCAAAGACACAGGGACAAAGAGGAAGAGGGCGACCCAGGTTACGATGGATAGACGTAGTTGAAAAGGATTTTGCTGTACTAGGGGTTAAGATTTGAAGGACCCTTGTCCCCTAGAGCAGGGGTCTCCAAACTTTTCAGCCTTAGGGCATACTGTTTACTCCAGTAAGTACCAAGGGCCAAAACCGTTTTAATTTTTCTGCCATTATCTATAATTTCTAGACTATTCCGTTCCGGAGGGATTTTCAGGATAAAAATCATATGTTTCATTCAGGACATATACATTCCAAACATCGATATACATACATATGCGATACTCTTTACCCCAACATAACTACCGAGGGTAACCGCGGGATGTTCACTAGTTTATAATGTTAGTGCGATTCATAAGTTAACTTTTCTGCGTATTATGCTCGTCATTAAGCTTTACCTAGCAAGCCAATAAAAACGAGTTATTGTCATTCTGTGTTTTTTTATCAAACGTATTACAGCAACAATAAATTATTCATTGTCTCGGGCCGGATGGATGACACTGGCGGGCCGGATTTGGCCCGCGGGCCGTAGTTTGGAGAACCCTGCCCTAGAGGAATGCATGGAAATCTCTTCAAAGGAAAGCCTTGGACCAATCTGGGCTGTCGTGCTATTGATGATGAATTAAATGTGTATTAAAAAGCAAAGGAGGAAAATGTTTGAAATAAATAATTGAATTGTTTGCTTATGAATATTTGTTTTTCAGTCTATAAGGCTAATTTTATAACACCTAGATGTAAGTTTTAATACTAGAATTTCAATTAACTTCTATTTCACAGAAATTGGCATACTAACTATTATAAATGCCAATAAATTACACTATAATTTCTGTTCTATTTTTCCCCCTTCTATCAAATTTATTCATAGAAGGGGGAAAAATAGAACAGAAATTATAGTGTAATTTATTGTTTTTCGATATAAATCAACAGTTTTCAACCTTTTTTTTTTTTTTTCTTTCTAATGCAGCTGGCAAACACAGACAGCTTGGTCTTGATGCCTTAAGGTAAGTTCTGTACAGACGTACTCACTTTGCATGACCCAGGGGGCGCGTATCATTTGAAGATAAGCCACGGACGCGGAGTAACTATGCCCCCGCAACACTCTACGATCATATTAGACCGGGACCTACTTTTTAAAGTGGATTCCGAACCACTACAAACAACCATGGCACCGCCGGGACTCGAACCCGAAACCTGTATTACCGAGCGCCAGAACGCTAGCCACTCGGCCATTCAGGCTCACAGTTTTCAACCTAAAGCTTTCAAATTTGACCCACATGTAATCTTATTTGTCAGAAATTTGTATAGAGTGAGAGTACATTGGCATATTTATAATGATTAATGATTAATTAGGAATTATTTGCAGATTTTTAAATGAGTCCCGACTTCAAAAAGTTTGTAAACCACTGTACTACACGGAAGCTACTTTTTTCATTCCTTGCAATCGATTTTTACATTTTTAACCATCTTTCTTTTGACCTTCCCAAACTGAACTTCTTTTGAATTATTTATGAAAAGTTTTTTTTTTTTTTTTTTTTTTTTTTTTTTTTTTTTTTGAAGAGCAGAGATAAAGTTTTATAGAAATTTGTTTTGGGAACTTGAATCATGCGAAGGTTTTGAATTTCTACTTTCTGCCATGAAACCCTAGATAGGAAAAAATCACTGATATTTTGTCGTATTTCGTATCCCACGTATTCTTTAGAAGAAAATGTTACTGTTTTGCAGATAATATTCTTTTTTTTTTCTTTTCATATTCAAAGAATTTTACTGCATCGCCAGTGATTGTGTAATTTTATGCTGAAACTTTTTTTTTCAAATAAAAAGTATAGCTGGCTTCTAAATTAGATGCATACGGTGGTTGTGGAACGATATGGGTATCATTTTTGGCAAAAAAATCAGGGAAAATCAATGCAGTGTGAACTGGCGCCTTCAGGTTTTTCGGTACGCATCGAGATTTGACGCGTTTGAGGCCCAAAATAAAATTTACCGATCCTTTTGAAATTCCAACATCCTCAGCAAGGTCTCTAATAGTAAATCGACGGTTTGAAAGCATCAAATCTTCAATTTTTGGACGTGAGCCTCGTCGGTTGAGGCTAAGGGTGGTGGCTGATCAGAGGGCTCTTCGACTTCGTTCTCTGCCTTCTTTAAACTGTTTATACCACTTGTAAACATTTCTTTCCGATATAGGAATGCCCACCGAAATTCCTTCTGCAACATTCTATACGTTTCCGCAAACAAAATGGAATGCAAGTTCTTTGCTCAATTCATTCAATCATTTCAAAAATCGCCGAAATCAGTTTTAGCGTCTCACAGAGCCAAGCGTAACTCAAACACTAATGAATATTACGATATTCAATTTCTCACAAATGTCAAGGACAGTGCCAGTAGCCTAAAGAAGAACAAAAAATTGAAATTCCATAAGCTCCGGGAATTTTGAATTGAAAATTGGCCTTCTTTTGGACACAGTAGTAGCTGGCCATGAATCCTCAATCAGCAGCATCACTTCAAACTATTCTGAGGGATTTTCTTATTTTCAGGTTTAATTAATCTATATCAGGTATGGACGGAGAAACATTCGATGATCTAGTCTAGATTAGAACTGAGTTCCTTCATTGAATTATTTAGAAAGTATAGGTGTCGTTAAAATGGGCCCTGAGTGCAAAAAATAAGCTATTTTTAAATAATTAACACAGTGGCGCCATCTTTTGTTACAGATAATATGCAATAAATGTTTCTTTTTACCGCACGGAAGGGTTAGCCAATGTTTTTTTGGTTTTTTTTCCTTTCTAATGCAGCTGGCAAACACTTAGACAGCTTGGTCTTGGATGCCTTAAGGGGAGAGCTGCACAGACGTACTCACTTTGCATTACCCAGAGGGCGCGTGTCACTTGAAGATAAGCCACGGATGCGGAGTAACAATGCCCCCACAACGCTCTACGATCCTATTAGACCGGGACCTACAGTTTAAAGGGATTCCGAACCACTACAAACATCCAGGGCACCGCCGGGACTCGAACCCGAAACCTGTGGTACCGAGCGACAGAGCGCTAGCCACTCGGCCATTCAGGCCCAGGTAGCCAATGTAAAGATTAAATGTTGTTGTTGTTACTAATCCCCCTGGTGCGATTCAATTTCAAGTTATATTGAATATTTAAATAAATATTTCTTTATATCGATTCAACGGAAAAAAAGAATCCTTTGAAGAAAATGTAGGGATAGAAAGATGAATCGTCTAAATTTTGGGCAAAGAAGAGAATCTTTCAAATCTTAACATAAAGTAATTCAACACTCTCTGTCGTTGTTACTAATCCCCCTGGTGCAGGAAAGCCTACACCAGGTCCAGAAGACCCCGTCGCAGGCGTCTGGTCCATGGCTAAGGTTAATATGCAGCTGCACTTTAGCCGGGAACCACGAGGGCTGAAGACGGACTCAACTTGAAGACAAAGCTCTATGATCCTATTAGACTGAGACCTATGGCTTAAAGTGCATTCCGAACTACTATAAACATTCATGGAGGACTCAAACCTGGGGCTTCGAACGCCAGAGCGCTGGTGCCCCAGGTAAGAGTTTACTGGATTTTCTTCCATACGATATGTAAATGTGGGACAATTAACCCTAAAAGTCCTCTAGGAAGGCATTGTACTCCCTTCGTCACCCTTCGGTGGGTTGTTCGTCGGATACGAGAGTGATACATGAGGCTCACCGATGTTTAACAAAAAACATTGAAAAATTGCAGTCCTTAAAATTTATTAATTCATTTAAATAATTTATTAATTTAAAATGTTTACATTAAATAATTTAATTTATTAGTTATTAAGTTAATAATTAATTTAAAATTATGTAATAACTGAAATTTTGTCTCTGGAAATCATTTAACGAATAAAAAAAATCGTGAATCATCCATATGTGAAATTGTCTCATCATCATCAGTGGCGCAACAGCTCCAAGGTGGACCAAGGTCATCTGCCTAGTGGTAGATTGCGAGACAGGAAATGTTTTCTTTTTAAGGGGTAGGGTTGTCAGCAGTACGTCCAACGCTCAACAGTCATATTAGACCGGGACCTACGGTTTAAAGTGGATTCCGAACCACTACAAACATCGATACCACAGTCGGGACTCGAACCCAAAATCTATCGCACAAATCTCCAGAGAAAGTGTCACATCTATTAAAATAAAAATACACTTATCTATGACTCAATACAATTAAAATTCCTTCAACTAAAATATATCGGACTTCAATGGCGTGAAAATGAGCATAAAGTTGAAACAAATGGATTTATTCAAAAAAAATTACGATAATCACTTAAGGTTATTGAAAAAAACTTCGTACTTTTAAAGATTTAAAACATGAATCAAAATAATATGAAAAAAGAAAGGGTTATCTTTTATGTGCCCTTATATGTTTATATACACATTTATATGCATATGTTTATATACACATAAATGTAAATTACTTTCATCATCATCGTCAATGGCGCGACAGCCCCAAGGACGTCCGCTTACTGGCAGATTTCGAGAAGGAGATGTTCTTTTTACGGGGTAGGGTTGCCAGACGCCAAACGCTCTGCAGTCATATGAGGCCGGGACCTACGGTGTAAAGTGGATTCTGAACAACTACAAACATCCATGGCACCGCCGGGACTCTAACCCTAAACCTGTGGTACCGAGCGCCAGAGCGCTAGCCACTCGGCTATTCAGGGACGTATATTTTAATATTAGGAGGATTATAGGATTTTTTGCAAGTGAAAAGAACTGCTTCAATCTTGTCCAAATTTAATTTTATCAATTTTATTTTATCATTTAATTTTAATATTACCACCAGATTAAAACACTTTACTATTTATAAATTGATAAAATTTAGATACATTTGATGTGTCGTTGGAATAATTATTTAGTAAAAACACATTCATGTAAACGAAGCAGACATTTAAAAGATAGTGTTATATTTAGCTAAAAAAAATATTCAAATACTAAGAACAGCCAAAAGCTCCTCTCTCAAAGATGAAGTTTCTTTTTCAAACCTTCTTTTCAAATAAAATGCAAAGTAAGTAACTTGACATAAATTTTAAAGAACCGAATAACATTCTTTCAATGTGGAATAAAAAAAAATCTGCAATACACTGAAACATTTTACTCAAAAATAAATGGAAACGGAATGCGAAATATAGCAAAAAAACAGTCTCTTTTTTTTTCAAAGCCACTGGGGCAGCATAAAGGAACAGAAAATTTCAAAACTCTCGCCTGGAAACAATAAATTCCTATAAATTTTCATTTCTGCCGTTCAGAAAATATTCATTCATAATTCATGAGGAGCCCAGTTTTTAGGAAAAGCCACAACAAAGAATTTTACTGAAAACCACAAGGGTGAGGAGTCACCCCCGAATTTTAAGGAATCATCCCCAGTGGTTGAATTTTTTATACCTACTTCCGGATCAAGGGCCTGAATGGTCGAGTGGCTAGCACTCTAGCGCTCGGTACCACAGGTTTCGGGGTCGAGACCCGGCGGTGCCATGGATGTTTGTAGTGGTTCGGAATCCACTTTAAACCGTAGGTCCCGGTCTAACAGGATCGTAGAGCATTGTGGGGGCATTGCTACTCCGCGTCCGTTTCTTATCTTCAAGTTACTCGCGCCCCCTGGGTAATGCAAAGTGAGTAACGTCTGTGCAGCGCTTGTCTAAGTGTTTGCCAGCTGCATTAGAAAGAAAAGAAAAAAAACTTCCGGATCAAGACTGTTAACTGTAATTTTATGTGGGTGTGTTGTGACTAATCCTCAGTGTCCTGCAGTGCGGGACGGACATTCCATAAATAACCTATTCTTGGATGGAGGGGTAGGGGTCAGCTTCTGGTGTGATGGAGCACCCGTAGTTAAAAGTTTGACTGGGTTCCGTGACACACTTACAGCCACATGAGCCCCGGATCTACGATTTAAAGTGTATTCCGAACCACTACAAACATCCATGGCGGTGCCGGGAGTCGAACCCGAAACCTGTGGCTCCGAGCGCTAGACACTCGTCCATTCAGGCCCTACCATAATTTTATAAAGCATATTACTGCCCGGTTCGTGGCACAGTAACAACGTCCGCAGCTACCCTGCCGGAGGAATGAGGTTCGAATCCGCTGGAGGCATTGTTGCATGCACTGGTTTCAGAAACGAGGAGGCTCGATAGTGATTGTGATAATATATCTCGCATCGATACTATTTTAATTTTTTCTTTCGTTCTTTTTTTGTTTTTGTTTAATTTTTTCTTAAATTTCCTTGTTTCTTTAAAAAAATAATTCAAAACAAATAATTTTTTTAATATCAATTTTCATTATAGTGTTTTTTTTAATGCCTTTTCACGTTTTTATATTAAAATTAAATATATATATATATATATATTCTTTCTCTTCTTATCTTTGAAAGGATCTTTTCTGTTTGTTTAAATTCTTTTTCTTTTGAATACTTTTAAATAATAAAAGAACTTCTGAATGAACTGAAAGAACTTCAAAATGTTTCTTCAATTCCTTGCTGAAATCCAAAGAAAGCATTACAATTAATTACCAAAGCAGTATTCAGATATTTAAACGAATTCAAAAGCAATTTTAAATCTTTCTGTTTGTTTATCCGTTCTCGTCTTGGAAGGATTCATAAATCGATTAGTCGATGAGCGTGTGTAAAAGGCACATCGCAAATGCTCGCTCGATATTTGCATTCTCATTTCTGTTACTGTTGTTGTTACTAATCCCCTTGGTGCAGAAAAGCCTACACAAAGACGGAAGACCCCGTCGCAGGCGACTGGTTCATGGCTAAGGTTAATATGCAGCTTCACTTTTAGCGAGGAATCACGAGGGCTGAAAGACGGAGTCAACCTCAAGACAACGCTCTACGATGCTATGAGACCGGGACCTACGGTTTAAAGTAGATTCCGAACCACTGCAAACATCCATGGCACCGCCAGGACTCGAACCCGAAACCTGTGGCATCGAGCACCAGACACTCGGCCATTCAGGTCCATTCTCATTTCTGAATCTACAATCCAGCCACACAGAAAAGCGGTCGGGTGTTTGAGCCCGTAGGAATTCGGTTCGAAATCCGATAAACGAAGCCTAATTGGCAATGGACATCCTAAATCAGTAGGCCGAAAAGTCCTTCATTTGGTCCAGATACCATTTCTGTGGGTAAAAAAAAGCAGTTGCAAAATACGAATGCATTGTAGAAAGAAAAGCAATATTTAAAACATTGTATATATATATACATAAAAGTAGACATCTATCTACTGTGCATGTATTAAACTGAAAGAATGACATTAAAATATAGATGAATGACAGCCAATCGAAGAACAAATACAAGAAAAAAAAAGAACGTTTTTTTAAGAAAAATTAATATAATCGAAAAGTTTTTAATTGAAGGCAGGCATAACATGAAAATAACTGACTCTCTATTCCAAGTTTAAGACAATTTGTTCACAAAATTTCTACTAAATTCTATAATGATATGCGAAACATTAATAACCCTGTATTAAATATCCTGCAAAATTACGATTATGATATTTCTTCCCGCAAACATAACAAAAGACCTCGCACTGTTCTAAATATTTTAAATTAATTCCTTACAACTGCCTAGATGAAAAAAGTTCGCTTTTCTTCTAATTTGACCTTTGTTCATTCGGGGTTATTACATGCAACTGATTCCATCAACATCTACATTTTTGAAATGTTTGATATTTTTCATTTTATAATTTTATTAAATAAATAATTCTCTCTTTTTTTTTTAAAAAAAAGGGGGCCTTTAATTATCTATTTTTATTATCTATTTTGCTTATTAACTCAAAGGGCATGAGACCACCGCTATGTTTCAAAATTTTACAAAGAAGGAGAATTCTAAATTGAGTATTGCTACGCGGCCAAGGATCTCCGTAATAATCTACAATAAGAGAAAATAACTGAAAATGATTATAACAGTTAACATTATTTGTAATGACTCTAGAAATATGTAGAAAACTATTATTGAAAGCGGAAGGTCTGATCTTTAAAATAATTAAAAAACTCGCCCCCGTATCGCTCTACGATCCTATTAGACCGGGACCTGCGGTTTAAAGTGGATTCCTAACCACTACAAACATTTATGGCATCGCCGGGACTCGAACCCGAAACCTGTGGTACCAAGCGCCAGAGCGCTAGCCACTCGGCTATTCAGGGACGTATATTTTAATATTAGGAGGATTATAGGATTTTTTGCAAGTGAAAAGAACTGCTTCAATCTTGTCCACATTTAATTTTATCTTCCAGTTAATGAGCCATTTTTCTAAATCAATGATATAATTTTGCAAATTTTCCTGGATGGTGCAAGTTTTTCGACCTTGCGTAATTATTGCAGTGTCGTCAGCATACAGACTAATTTAGATATTGTTCTTTTGTGGAACATCGTTGATAAAGATATTATAGAGGAAAGGAGCTAGAATAGAGCCCTGGGGCACACCAGCGTGGATATCACGAAGTGAGGAATCAGTATTCCCTACTGCGACAACAAAGTGTCTGTCTGAAAGATAGTTACGAATTACTTGAATCAAATAAGGAGAGACATTGTAAGAAATGAGTTTGTAAATCAATCCATTAACCAAGACTCTATCAAAAGCTTTGAAAGCTCAAGAAAAATTGCAGCAGTTTCATATTTTCAGGTAAATCCTTCAGCAACAGTTTCTATGAGATTGTAGAGGTGATGAGTTGAAGAAAGTTTTTCGGTAAATCCAAATTGCTGTGGGATGAGAAGGTTCTTTTGATTTGACTCCTTTTTAAGAATTCTTTAGCCATCTTGTATTATTTACTTCAAGTACAGAAAAAAAACACGATTTCGTAAATTCCACACACAAATTCACTTCATAAATCCCACGGCCCAACCTCCTCGACTGCACCTAATCGCAGAGAGGAGCACTACCTGCAACCGAAAGCCATAAACCAATCAGAAGTCCTTGTGAACGATGGAATAATTCTTCCCCGAAAGCGCTCTTTTCGCCACCCGTTGCCAAATGGCGAGAAGTAATTTACGAGTGGATGAAAGGCTCTGCGCACCGTCGGGAACAGCGAGGGGCCGATCATGTTCGGCCATTTTGAACTTCCGTCTTTTGCTCACTTGGGAGTAGGGTAAGCCCCCGAAAGGACAATATTACTAATCTACTGCATTCACATGAAATTTTCATTTCAATGTTATTATTTTTAAATAATTTTTATGATGTCTGTATTTTATGTAATAATTTGTTTCTTTTAATTTTGCTATGGTGAGGATGTCGTATCAGCTTCAATCTGAATTTAATAAATGGCAACTCATTCAATCAATGGTTTTAATGTTCATGATTCATTTCAAACAGTTCAATCTGAATGAAATGAATTATAATAAATTCAAACAATGGCTTCAATGTTCATGGTTCATTTCAAACGGCTCAATCTGAATGAAATGAATTATAATAAATTCAAACAATGGCTTCAATGTTCATGGTTCATTTCAAATAGTTCAATCTTCATGATTCAATTCAACAGTTCAATCCATAAAATGAATATTTTCAAATGGTTCAATCAAAAGTTAAATCTTTATGATTCACTTCAAACAATTCAATCCATCATCGGGTTCTTTTCAAATGGTTCAATCAATAATTCAACCTTCAAGATTCATTTCATAGTTTCTATTTTATTTTATAAACTGCAATTTTAATGACGCTCGCTCTCGCATTGTTTTAATAGGATTTGTTCCCCCGTTACGCAATTGGTTAGCGCACGGTGCTTGTAAACAGTATTTAATAGGATTTTATTTTGCAATAACATTCAGAAGTTATTATTTTTACTTTAAAATTATGCAATGTGTTTTACATTTACTATGGGCCTTGAGCCGACTGACAATATTTTTATGTTGCAACTAGGAGGTTTGGTCGCTTCGCGACCAAGGTACTCCGTTCACCTGCACCAATTCACAATAACATTCAGTTGTTGCTATCTGGTGAAATTCTTTTTCAATTCCTTCTATTAGCTCACACTCTCCCTATATATATCTTGTTCAAATTTTCAATCGTTCATAAAATACTTTTTATTCGTCCACTTGAGTTCAAATACATTTTTTTTTGAACTTGTGGTGGATGACACTGGACGAGAATACGGTTTTTTCAAATATTAATTCACTAATTAAATTTAAATTTTTTTTTAATTAATTAATTTTATTTATTTTTTTTTTTTAGATTTAAGTTTGCCTATATCTACCAATAGATGGCACCAGATAAACTTAAAAAAATGGATGAAAATTATTTATAAAGGACTTTCTGCAATAGAGTGAAAAAAAAGTAACAATTGACTTAAATTTTTTTTTTTTATAAATATTACTTGTTTCTCAGGTACTTGTTGAGGTCAGAGCATCCTCTTTCTTCAATTTTCGATACATCTTATCAAAATAAACTTTAAGCATAATTAAATATAGATGTATGCGGTAAAATATTTTTAAAAAATAGTGTTCATCCAAATTAATTATTTAATAGGTTTTATTTGTTGCTCTACGGTCATCTTATTTACACAAGATCTAAACAGACCAGCACCTACAGTTTAACGTGGATTCGAACAAACATCCATGCCACCGCAAGGATTCGAACCTGAAACCTATGATACCAAAAACTAGAGAGCTAGTCCTTTTCCCTCCTTTACAACTGAAACTTTTGAAGAGCTTTATATATAAGTTTTTATGTTTAACATTGTACACAGGATTAGCTTATTAATTATTTCTTTGTAATTGTTCTCTATTGAGTAATATTTTATTTAATGAAGTTGAAAACAAATATAGAATTTAACTTCTTGTTTGTTCTAAATTCTTTACATTTTATTTATGAATTCTCTCTAATTAAAATTTCTTTCATTTTTATTCATAAATTAAACAAAAGTCTTATAACTCATGTTAGGAAACAAACAAACAAATAATATAATTTTTTTAAATCAATTCCTACTCTTTTTCACTCTATTGCAAAAGCCCTTTATAAATAATTTTCGTTCATGTTTTTTAAGTTTATCATCTATTGGTAGACACATTCTACTTAAATCTAAAAAAAAACTAAAATGAATGAATTAAATTTAATGAAATAATTAATATTTGAAACAACTGTATTCACATCAAGTGTTCATCCACTAGAAGTTAAAAAAAATTTATTTGAACCTGAGTGGATGAATAAAAAGTATTTTATGAACGATTGGAAATTTGAACAAGATATAGGAAGAGTGTGAGCTTGAAATCTACTGCTGAGAATATAAAGGTCCATCAAATAATTAAAAGATATTATTTCCCTCTTCAAAAGAAATTCCTATCAGAAGTCCAGCATTAACCCAACTCTATCAGAAATGTCCTGACATCTTGAATTTTTGCTAATGCAGTTGTAACACAATCCACCCTGTGTGAAAGAGGAGTGAGCTAATGTGTAAATGGCGAAGGAAAGAAAGTCCTCTTTTATCACGAAAGAGTTTCAGATTTAATGGGAAATGGCCAAAGAATGGGTTACTTACAGAAAGAACCTACATAAAAATATACTAGCAGAACAGGTATACGTCGCCCTGCCAAAAAAAAAAAAAAAAAAAAAATGATTGCAGAAAATTACGTATCGCGTAAAATAACGTATGACATATATATATATACTAGCAGAATCTGGCATACATTGTCCTGCCGAAAAAAATGCATTGTGGAAAATATATTTCGATTCTATTCTCCATGTTCCAACCTATGTGCATACTCATTTTCATGGATATTGTTTTAACGGTATGTAAGATGAAATGCCGCTGCACCCTCTGGTGGCAAGTACCAATAAAGAGGATAGCGCGAACCTATTTTCCGTACTAGAATACATACTATTACCCATTTTCATAGTGATGTGCTGAACGGTATAGAAGTGGATAGACTGCAGCGCAATCTAGTGAAGATTTACAACAAAGGGGATAGTGTAAAATCTTTCTGAAAGTTTTGTCAAACACACACAAAACATTTCATCAAAATTGGTCAAGACATTTAGGAGGAGTTCAGTGACAAGCACACGTACAAAAGAACACGATTGCAGCTCCACCTTCCGGGTCAGTTGTAAATCTAAATCATCCAGGGACCCACTCAAACACACACAAAAAAATTTCATCAAAATCGGTCAAGACATTTAGGAGTTCAGTGATAAACACACGTACAGAAAATTATATATATATATATATGTTTTAGTAAGCTATAGTTGTACCACTTTTCAAAGTTTGTCGTCCTATAATCATTGAATCACCCTATAATACATATACACTCCAGAGCCAAAACATTATGACCAGCCCTACATTTTGCAATGAACTCGCCTGGATGACGTAGAAGGCACGTGATTAAGTGGAAGTGGTATTTAACTGGTATTAAGTGGTGGTATTAATCGATGCCAAGGCGGGTTGAAGCTGTGTTGCGCTCCAAAGGTGGGCCAACTCGTTATTGACAGGTGGTCATAATGTTTTGGCTCTTGAGTGTATATCTATATATATATATATATGTGTGTGTGTGTGTGTATTATAGGGTGATTCAATGATTACGGGACGACAAACTTTGAAAGTGGGTACCACTACAGCTTACTAAAACATAAATTTATTGCGTGAGAATGTAGGGTCGGAAGTGATGCGTTAAGTCAAGAAACATAAAAAGAAAAACATTGCTTATTCACAACCTCATTGTAAAGTGCTCATTGTGTTCAACGTTTACAATAGATGTTCAAAGTTGCGACCACTCACGGTAATAGCGTGACAGGTTTGATAGGCGAATTGTTCCAAAAATGCCGGGAATTTCGCGCGCTTACAGTCGCGATGGATAATCTGTTCCCAAATGAATCAACTCAAATTTCGTAAATAAATACACAGCCAACGGCCATACTATGCTGAATATACCGGTTCTCGTTAGATCACCGAAGTCAAGCATCATTGGGCGCGGTCAGTACTTGGGTGGGTGACCACCTGGGAACACCGCGTACCGTTGGCATTCACACATTTGGGACCTGAATGGCCGTGTGTCTATAGCGCTCTGGCGCTCGTTGCCACAGGTTTCGGGTTCGAATCCCAGCGGTGCCATGGATGTTTGTAGTGATTCGGAATTCACTTTAAATCGTATGTCCCAGTCTCCTATGACTGTAAGAGCGCCACGGAGCCAAAGTCAGACTTCTACCTACGGGTGCTCCATCACAACAGAAGCTGCTTCCTTCCCCTTCAATCATGAGTACGTGTGTGCTCGTGGACTTGGCCAGCCAAGTGGGATAAGAAACAACAAAACATAAATAAAGACACAGTTGCAAACACAGACTAAATAAATTATTGTCAGCATCGGAATTGCCATACAGAAGACTTGAAACTAATCACGTGACGGGTATCATTTGGCACATTGTGGCTGGCTGATAAAGGAATTCATTCTAAAGTGTGTTCGTTCCTCAACGGGTCGCTTCCAACCAAACATTCTTGTACAAAAAAAAATTTATGTTTTAATAATCTAGACTACCCCTCAAAGTTTGTGGCCTGATGGTCAATTAGCTAGCGCTCTGGTTTTGGTAAATATTATAATGAAGAAGATAATTTGATGTAAAAAAAAAAACACCTTCCACAAAAATATTTAATTTTTTTATGTGTTAATCTAATTCAAGTACGGTGGTAAACTTTTAAATTCATTTTATTTCGAATCTTTTGATAAAATTATGGTACAAAACTAGTTGTCCTTTAAATAATATTTTTTTTCTTTCTAATGCAGCTGGCAAAAACTTAGACAGCTTGGTCTTGGATACCTTAAGGCAAGCGCTGCACAGACGTTACTCACTTTGCATGACCCAGGGGGCGCG
Organism: Caerostris darwini; assembly: GCA_021605075.1. Taxonomy (NCBI): domain Eukaryota; kingdom Metazoa; phylum Arthropoda; class Arachnida; order Araneae; family Araneidae; genus Caerostris; species Caerostris darwini. The sequence goes on along the minus strand of BPLQ01010785.1, from coordinate 1,020,363 downwards.
TGTCACTTGAAGACAAGCCACGGACGCGGAGTAACAATGCCCCCGTATAGCTGTACGATCCTATTAGGACCGGGACCTACTGTTTAAAGTGGATTCCGAACCCCTACAGACATCCATGGCACCGCCGGGACTCGAACCCGAAACCTGTGGTACCGAGCGCCAGAGCGCTGGCCACGGCCATTCAGGCCCCCTTTAAATAATATAAAATGCACAATTCTAATAATTATTAAGTGTAATGTTTATTATTAAATATAATTTTATGAAGTACATTTTTTGTCACGAATCAAAATCTGAATCCTTAACAGACTTGCATTGAGTTGAGAATTTCTAAAACCCTGAAGTGCAATCAGATTATGGTTGCAGAACTTGAAATGCTGGACAAACATTTTCTAGTGAGTGCCATGGAGGTTAGCAGGGGTTCGGAATCCACTTTAAAGTGTAGGTCCCTGTCCTAATAGGATCGTAGAACGTTGCGGGGGCATTGTGACTCCGCGTCCGTAGCTTATCTTCAAGTTACACGCGCCCCCTAGGTCATGCAAAGTGAGTAACGTCTGTGCAGCGCTTGCCTTAAGGCATCCAAGACCAAGCTGTCTAAGTGTTTGCCAGCTGCATTAGAAAGAGAAAAAAAACATTTTCTAGTGAAGATTCAATTTATTCATTTTGAAGGTCCTACTTTTATGATCGAAAACGTGCCATTAAAGACAACATTTTCCTTATCGATTCTATATTTTTAGTAAAAGATAAGCTCAATAAGAAATTTTCTCACATAAATCTCGAAAGTTAGAAAAATAATCCTTCTAGAAAACAATCGACAGTTCCGTTTCAGAAGGAGAAATCACGAAGACGGTCAATGACTAAATGTCAACAGTTCTTGTCTGATCCGGGAGTTCCGATCGCCGAAAAACAAAAGCGAATCCGGAATCCGCCATTGTGATAAACCTCACGTGCCGGACCGCTCTCTCCCGTTTATCGAATATCGTAAAAGAAAAAGAAAAAAAGTGTGAATGAGCTTCTTCAAGAGAAATTTTGCTGCAAAGAAAAGATTCCCAAAAAGAGAGATCTTTTGTGAAGGAAAAAAGAAATCTTTTCCTGATCTTTTATCTTCATTTCGGAAATGTACTGATGGGTGAATGGGGATTTCTGCGGTCAAGTTAACGGCGACGATTGTTAACTTTTTTCTTTCTTTTTGACTTCCCCTGATACTTTATTAATGAGAGCTCAGCCTTTTTTTGTTGTTGTCGATCTTTAACTATTTGAAGGTCACACCATCAACTCTTTGTTTCGAAGTTTCGGAAGTAAGTACTTTTAGAACAATTTATTTAACTTGATTGTATTGATACGGAATATTTTTTTTATACGAAAAGAACAAATAATTCAAAACTGTTGTTTTAAAATCAATAGAAAATACAAAAAAAAATTCATAGTTATTGATTTTAATACAAAATAAATTTTTAACGGGAAGTTTCATCTGTACATGCTACAGTGATAATTCGGAAAGCTTATTTCCAGTAAGCAAAATATGAAGCAGTTTTAAAATTGTTGATGTATAATAACAATCGTTAAAGTAAAAAAATTATAATTGTTAACGTATAAAAAATTTTCATTTGAATAAATGTTTTATTATAAAATCAAAAATAAAATTTTAGATTATAGTTTAGATAAATTTAAATTTAGAACACTTTAATTTATTATTAATTTTCATCTAATTTAAAACTTCATTTGATTCTATTAAAATATCTGTAAAGTTTCATCTTGTCTTTATAGCAAGAATGTTGAATTCATTTTGTGAATGAATGTTCATTTTTTTTATTTATTGATTTTTGTTTGTCGCTCTGTGGTCATCTTCTGAGCACGAGGGCTTAACAGACCGGGACCTACAGTTTAAAGTGGATTCCGAACCACTACAAACATCCTTGACACCGCCGGGACTCGAACCCAAAAGAGCGCGAGCCACTCGACCATTCAGGCCCTTATTTATTGATTTTTAAAGGCTTTCCAAATTTTTATATTGATCTTTTGATATTGGGATAATTTCAAAACTTTAATGATAGCATATTATTAAGTGTTTAATAAAATACAAATATCCTTATTTGGATAATTAATTAATTATATTAAAAGAAATATACTAAAAATAAGAATACTTTCTATAGAAATAAAAATAAAATGAGAACAGATCTACTAGAATGGAGGAAAGCTAACGTTAAAACTACATGCTAACGATCATAGACATGAGCTAAGCAGAGATTTGGTTTGGTTTGTGTCTCTACTGTCATTTTGTGCACACTTTGGGCTAACTAGATTCGAACTAAAGTTTGAAGTGGATTCCGAACCACTAACAAAGGATTCGAACCTGAAATCTGTGGTACTAAAGGTCATCAAGTCGCGTAGGGAGAGATAAGATTATCAAAATAAAAAATATTTTAGAATAAAAGGATGCAATTGTCATACAATTTTTTTAGCTTTTTTTTTTTTTTTTTGTTTACTCCAAAGTTTTCTCATGTTCATCTATATGTAAGACTATTTCCATTGTTGAATATTTGTTCTTTGTATATACAATATTTTTTTTTTTACTCTCATTACAAAAGTTTTATGAATGCAAAATAAAAGTTCGTTTTTCGAATAGCTTGATGCAACTGTCCTACAATTTTTATAATTATTTTTCCCCTAATTACGCAAAAGTTTTCTTATATTCATCTCTATACAGATTTGTTTTCCATTCGTGAATGTTTTTTCTTTGTATATTCGACTTTTCATAGAAAAAAATAGAGAGAAACATGAAATTTCGAATGAGGCAATCAATGTTTCCAAACATGAAATTCCTTTCAAAACTTTTTCGAAAGCCAATTCTCAGCCAAATGAACGAATAATGCAATGAGCGGCGGTTCTTTTTGATCGATTCAATCCATATTTTTCATTACTGGCGATGAGAAAAAGTATTTACCATCATAATAATTGCCGCATCCTAATTTCCATATCGATCAAAACTGAATAAAGCTGCTCTTTGTGATAGTGGAGCGATTTTTAACAATTGTTGTCCTAATTTCTTTGGGTTTACTTTAGTTTGTCGTTCTACGGTCATTTTGTGCACATTTCAGGCTAATTATACGGGACCTACAATTTAACATGGATTCCGAACCACCAACAAACATCCATGCCACCGCCAGGATTCGAACCTGAAGCACCAAAGGCCAGAGCGCTGACCAGCTGGCCATCAGGCTGCTTGATTTCTTAGGGGGAAATAACTATAATATTCAATTATATTTACATCTTGAATCAATAATTATTGAGATAAGTCTTTTTTGTATGGTTTACCCATTTGAAAACTGTAATTTTCAAAATAACAGGATTTCTGTCTACTTGCAATAAAGGCGTAATCAATATGGATAATTTTTTTATTCAATCCTATATTTATTCCAATTAGATTATTCAAAGTATTTTGAGATTCCATAGGACACTCAATTTTGGAGACGTACAAAATTATTCATCATCCCAACTCTGGGGAATTTTCGTTCCAAATTGTAGTGGCAACCCGGTAAGAATGTATTGATTATGTTTCTTTATAAAGGAGACTTTGGGCCTGAATGGCCGAGTGGCTGGCGCTCGGTACCACAGGTTTCGGGTTCGAGTCCCGGAGGGGCCATGGATGTTTGTAATATTTCGGAATCCACTTTAAACCGTAGGTCCCAGTCTAACACGATTGTAGAGCGTTGGGGGGAGTGACATATTAAAAATAAAAATAAACTAACTGTTCATATATATAGTGATTAGGGGATTATAGTCCTTGTTGCTTCACGTCCCCATATACCACTTCATTCATCTATCAAAAGGAGACTTTAAAATGTAATGTATTAAAAATCACATACATTCGATTTTTTCAAAAAATCTTAATAATGAATCGTGAGGGATCTCAGTACATTTATTAAGATTTTTATACTATTTAAGTATCAAAAGGCTCCTATGAATTCCTAAATTCCCATGACTTTTTGATTTATCTTTCAAATGGATCCTACTCAACAAACACAAATAAATAAATTCAGTTACCATCAATCAGTTTAGCAGACTAGCATGTTCGAACGTTCGAAACAGAAGGGGGAAGTTGGGAGTCAGAGCATTTTGAAGGAGTCAGAGTAAAAATCCGACTCCAGATGAGTATTATTAATATTATTATTTTCAGACGGGTAACGACCCAGAAGTATACTGCAACAAGCATTATTTCATTTGAGGTTTGATGGTCGAGTGGCTCTCGGTACCACAGGTTTCGGGTTCATATCCCGGCATTGTCATTGATGCTTGTAGTGGTTCGGAATCCCCTTTAAACAGTAGGTACCGGTCCTAATAGGATCGTAGAGCGTTGCGTGGGCATTGTTACTCCGCGTCCGTGGCTTACCTACTAGCTACACGCTCCCCCTGGATAGTGCAAAGTGAGTAACGTCGGTGCAGCCTTTATGGCATAAAAAGATCACGGTCGCGCTTTCCAGTTGCATTAGAAAGAAAAAAATGTTAAATGCCATAGAGGCCATTCAGTCTTATCTTTCAATACTATAACCAGTAACAAAGACATATTATTGGTTTAGCTGCATACAAAATAAGTGTTCTCAGCACTGATTATAAAAAGCCTTTTTGGAACCGCAATGAAGGAATTTCTTATAGAAACTATTCTAGTATTAAGAAGAAAAAAAAATAATTCACTAAAATGTACAATTTTCTTTTACTTGTCTTAAGATATTCTACAATACTTTGGTACCTGTTTATCTATTACTGTTTTTTTATAGAATATATGTCCTTTTTTAAGCACATTTAGATTAGAAGAATGTCTTTTAAGTGAGTACGAATCATCATCAATATGACAGCCCAGAGTGGACCAAGACCTTGTTCTGAAGAGATTTCCATGTATTTCTCTGGGTGACAAGGGTCCTCCAATTCTTAACCTTCAGTACAGCAAAATCTTTTTCAGCTGCGTCTATCCATCGCAACCTGGGTCGTCCTCTTCCTCTTTGTCCCTGTGGCTTTGCCAAAAAGAGCCTTTTTACAGGGTTTAAATAATTCCTTCTAAATACATGAACAGCCCAGTTTAATCTATTGATCTTAATGAATTTTATAATATCGGGGTCTTTATGGCATTTATAAATGTCTGCGTTTTACCGTCTTCTCCAACAATCCCTTTCCCTAACACCTCCAAGAATAGCCCTTAAACTCTTCCGCACAAATAGACCCAAATGAGCCTCATCAGATCTTGCCAAATTCCAAGTTTCAGAGCCATAGATCAAATAAGGGTATTTTATAACAAGAATTTATTTTTTCTGCTTATGAACTGTGATTGTACTCACTTATATATGATATAAGTGAGTATGAATTCTATGCCTTTAAAGTTGTAGAAAACACCTTGTTACGTCAAAACTTTTTTTAGTTCTAATGCAGCTGGCAGCTTTTTTTAGTTCTTAGACAGTTGTCTTGGATGCTTTAAGGTAAGCGCTGCACCGACGTTACTCACTTAGCACTACCCAGGAGGTGCGTGTAGTTTGAAGATACGCTACGGACGTTGAGTAACGATACCCCCGCAACGCTCTACGATCCTGTTAGAACGGGACCTACGGTTTACAGTGGAATCCAAACCCCTACACATGCATGGCACCACCGCGACTCGAACCCGAAACCTGTGGACCAAGCGCCAGAGCCCTAGACACCCGGCCTTTCAGACCCTGTTATATCAAAACTGTTTTTGCAAATACATAAGTTGAATAAAAATCATGGAATTTATTTAGTAATTTCTTCTGAATCCATTCTCTGGCCTTTGGTATCACAGGCTTCGGGTTCGAATCCTGGCAGGGGCATGGATGTTTGTGAGTGGCTCGGAATAAACTTAAAACTGTAAGTCCCTGTTTGTTTAGCCCTCGTGTGCACAAAATGACTGTAGATCGACAAACCAAACCAAACCAATCCGAATCCATTAGTAATGATCGGAGTTCATAAGATTGCAGAAAAGAATCATTCTTTGGCTGATTCCCCTCCCCTATGTTCGAAAAGTGTAACAACACTTCAGAGCCTTACGACTTACGAAGTTCATCAACCTGAAAAAAAAGTCCGATATTGAAAATTTCAGCTTTCTGTCCATTTGAGTGCGTGCTCATCTCTGTTGGAAGGTTACCACGAGCAACATTCGTCAACATTTCACCGCGTCACGAAACATTTGAAATAGTTGAAAAGATTTTTGAGGCAGCTATCGATTTATCGGCGCCTTTTCTAATGGTGACCTTGAAATGTAGAGTGTGAGTAGCCCTGTCCATTCCGTCTCTTCATAGCGTCACTTATAATAAAAAAGAACAGAAAAATAGTAAATAACAACGCACGTCATTATTCGTCAATCTATTCATAGGAAGACCTTGCAACAAGTATGGGTGAAAGTTCTTTATATTTTGAATAATTTCTGTTTCGTAATTTTGTTTTGATTTTTAGGGTTGCACTTATTTAAAGAAAAATATAAATTAAAAAAATGACTCATTCAGTATTATACAGGGTGATTATAATTAAAGTCCCACTTTCAAAATGCTGCCAAAAAAGAACCCTTCGTCACAAGGAGTTCACATTTAAACCGAAGATACCTGTAGAAGAGGGAACCGGTAAGGCATCCAAAAAAATTCCAAAGTGTATTGATAGATGGCGCTGAGAGCGGTCTAAAGAAAGTGAATTCGGCAGTCAGTGATAGTTTGAATCGAAATGACAACGTATTTGGCATGAGTTGCACATGAAACCAACTGTAGCGTTCAATGTGCTGGATTGTTTCGGTTTTTGGATGGAAACAGTGACTTCCGAGTCATTCCACAGTTGTGACACTGTGAGTGGAAAGCGCATCCACCACGGCAAGGCCATAACACAGTGGATCTAGAAAATTGGTGAAAATTTTTTTTCATGCGTACCGTTTCTGTCTTCTCCAAGTATCTTCCGTTCAAATGTGAACTCGTTGTGACGAGTGGTTTTTTTTGTACAGCATTTTGAAAGTGGGATTTTAATTATAATCACCCTGTATATCGATTGTTTTATGAAAAGACAAAACTGACCCTTTGTTTCAAGAAATTTCAGAGAAAATGTTAATATCTTGTTTATTAATGCATTTAAACCTGTAACCAAGTCATGCATTTGAACGTTATTAATAAAATTGTGTATGCAATGAAATAAGAAAAAAAAACTTAGACGGCATTTTTTAAGTAAATTTAAGTAAAACATAATTATTTTATATATTTATAATTTATTTATTGATTATTTATATTTAATTACATTTAATTTTAACATTAATTAAACAATCAAGCTACACGCATCTCCTGGTTGAAACACTAAGTGAGTCACGTCGGTGCAGCCCTTGCTTCTGGCATAAAATATTAACTGTCTTATAGTATTTGCCAGCTGCATTGGAAAAAAAGACTCGGTGACTTTTAAAAAGACTGGAAGGCCACTGTGTTGGGAGTCTAGCATGGATAGATTTCCTGGTAAGCGTTTTATACACTCATGTCCATAAATTAAGGATAATCCGCATCTGTCAGGCTACATCTGTCGGGATGTCATTCTGGAACAACATGTACGTTTGTTTCGGGGCGCCATGGGTGCTGAATTTCTGTTTATGGATGACACCGCCCGTCCTCACCGTGCAAACATTGTAGACGAATGCCTTCAATTGGAGGATATCACCCGTATGGATTGGCCAGCATACTCAGCGGACTTGAATCTAATAGAGCATGTGTGGGATATGCTTGGCCGACGA